>CM057828.1:126624037-127160239 GCA_030068075.1 Paguma larvata
TGCAGCTCATTCCTCTGAGGGCCCCCAGGCCTGGGTCTCGGAAATCTTCCCAGAGCACTGTGTATTTGCATCTTCTAGGTGCCTCAAGGGTTTAACGATTCAAGGACTGACCTTTCCGTTAAGGTCTTAGTGTGGGAGAGCTCCCACCAGGCAGGCGGTTTAAATTTGTACTCCAAGTTCACTGTGAGGTACAGGCCTGAGGTCTCCACATTTTAAAATGCAAAACCCAAAGCACAAGGGGTTTCGTCTCCGTGCCGGTGGTTAAAGTGTCTTCCAGTTCATCCTTTACTGGTGGCAAAAGGATCTCTTTTCCAGATCTTCACTTCATTTTGGCTTAATGCTTGGCCGCCAGTCCCAGTAAGGGATGAGAAATTATGTCCCGTATCAGTTCTGATAACTGTCCCTAAAAGGCTTGTCTACCCAACCTTCTGATTTTCCGTCTTTCCATTTCTCACATCTGGGATTGCCTTTTGTTTCCTGTGAATTCAGCTGCGCATGACATTTCTGGGTCATAATTTTTATCTATTTTATCTAGCACTGGTAGTTATCTTAGCCTGTTACTTAGCTAGAACCAGAAATTCATGATCGGTCTCTTAAGTTCTTTTATAATCACAAATAAGAACATTCTGAATCCCATTTGAATCTGCCAACCTGAATAGCCTGGCTATATTTGATTAGCACTTAATAGCTGTTTTCACATACACTTATGAGCATGTTGGTTTTTTTTAATATTTTCCTGGATTAGTATTTTAACTTGGATGATTTCTTTGAAATTTTCAACAAGGTAACAAGAGACAGTAGTATTAAAGTCACTGCTTTATGGTCTGGACAGAAAGGAGGCTCCTGTACTGAATTACAATTACAGTCCCTCCTGCTAGCCATTAAAACTCTGAAATAAACACAAATGTTACTAAGTGATGAACGTTATGTTACCTAAAGGGGAATTACAAACTAAAAAGAATTCTCAATAGACAAAAACAAAGATTTTATTTTGGGAAAAAACAACAAAACCCAAAGGTCTATTCTGATGAAAGCTACAATGAAATTATACCAGTGTATCTTTAATATATTTTGAAACTAGTTAACAGAAGTTTTTGGAATAATGTTCGAGATCCAAATTTTTAAAAAGGAGTGGAAATAAAAGGTCCTAGCCCCAAACTGCAGGGACTGTGCTGGGCCAGCACTGATCACTGGCAGGCAGAGGGCCGTCTCTTCCATCTTTCCTTTCTACTCAAGCTACTGCCCACATCATTCCCTCGACTTAAACAAAGTTGCATTTCCTGCCGGCCAAGAAGTCTTAGTTTAAACAGGCCTATTCATTATGCCCTAACCATGTTTTAAGATTGACATACTTTTTTTCTGTGAACTTCCTGTGATCAGCCAGTTTTTGTTCTGCTGTTCCAAATATTTCACACATCAAAAGAGAATACAATACACTTAATGATAAGGACGCAGGTGTGTGGAACAGGGGGAGCACAATCAGGAAAATGGGATGTATTCTATCCAGTATAGAGAAGATGGCGCAGAATGTGTCCCAAGCCTCGTTACAAGGAAAGGAAGAGAGGAAGAGAAAGAATACACGTTCCCGCACTATGTCGAGCTGTGCTGTAAGAAATATACTGTTACAAGAAAGAGCTAGAGGGAGATGACAAGAGACTACACCAGAGGAAAGCTTTTAAGTTGAAGATGAATCCTATTTGTTGGGGATAACGGGGGAGATTCTGGCATTGGAGGTAAAGATTTACAGTATTACCTTCTCAAGCGGTATGGTCTCTGATTTGCGCCAGTCATATGGCAGGTGGGGGAAGGAGAATCACGGAATTGGTAAACTTTGAGAATACTACTAGTGTGAATTTACTCTCGGTAGCTTAGGTAAAGCCTAAGTCCACTGACTGAGATCACGATTTCATCATTTTTATTAAGTAGTGACAAAACATCGTCACTCAAGTTTTCTGAAGTGGCAGTAAACCCAATCATTAGTGCTTTAAAGTGGCATACCACCCTAGAGGTTTACGAGGGCACAACTGTCACTGGCAAGCTTTTTTAAAAACTTGACCAGTTCCATTATACCTCACAGGAAACAATTATTAAATATAAGGAAAAGTGTAAATCACAGGCAGAAAAAAACAAAGAAAAGAAAAATATAAAGCCAGGGTTCATGAGGTATCAAAGTTCTGGTGTTGTAGACTTTACTGCTCGTGAGGAACCAAGTCGGGAGTACTGGTGCATGGATTCCACGTCAGATCTCACCAGTGGTAGGAGAGGAAAGATAAAAAGAAAATGATACTGAACGAAGAGGTCACTGGCTGTGTTCATTCAAATTTTCATAGAGTTTTTCTTCAAAAAGAGATAAAATATGCTATCTAAAATTAATACAATCTACAGCAGAAAAGTATCACCTAATTAAATGGGCCTTAAAAAATCATAAAGCACAGAGGCGCCTGGATGGCTCAGTTGGTTGAGCGGCCAACTTCGACTCGGGTCATGATCTCACAGCTTGTGAGTTTGAGCCCTGCTTCGGGCTCTGTGCTGACAGCTCAGAGCCTGGAGCCTGCTTCGGATTCTGTGTCCCCCTTTCTCTCTGCCCCTCCCTGGCTCATGCTCTGTGTCTCTCTCCTTCAAAAAATAAATAAACAAACATTAAAAAAAATTTCTTTTTAAATCACAAAGGTACGGGTTCTATTAGGTCCAACTTACACACAAAATTTTACTCCTGAGACTATTTGCTGAATTTTAGGTTTAATAACTGGTTTTGTATAACCTTAAGAATGCATACAAATTATGTCGAGGATAGAGGAGTTAAATTACTAAACCAAGCAAAATTTCCTGACCTCTAGTCAAGTCTATCTCATAAGTGACAAGTCCGTAAGAGAAACACTTAAGGGATTAATTTTTTGATTCGCTCAGCCCTTTCTTTTAAATGCCAATTGAATGGCAGATATTATTTTCTTGCCTTGGCCTACTGAAGTGACACATAATCAATAAAATAATTACTGAAAGCAGCCGTGAGATTCAACAAATCTACCCACATAAAATGTTTACATCTGGGCAAATAATTTGCTCAGTGAGTACAGTGCAGACACACTGCCTTCAACGTGTCACACTTCAACTTGCAGTTTGTAAAGCCTCCTGTGACACTAACCAGTTGAGGACCAGGAAAAAGAAGTGTACTTCATATTCCGTCTCAGATTACAGCCGTGGCAGACAGTACTGGTCCGTCCGGCTCTTCCCAGCCTCCACCCTTGCTAACAGATCAGGAAGCACTCGTGTCCTCGGTCCCCTCCAGACTGCCAGGGATGCACGTGCTGGTTAATCTCGGCAGCAATCAAGTAATCAAGGTGTGGGCCTGCCCGGGCATCGGCAGGATAAGATAACCTGGGAACATTTTAGAAATTATTTTCTTGGGCCCTGCTCCCAGCACCTCCAGAAACTCGGGGTGGGGACCAGCAATCTGTTTCATCAAACCCATCAGGTGATTCCAATGCGTGCTCACGTCTGTCGCCCCCGGTCTAAACCAGTCACGGCGTTTCGGTTCCCTGATGATCACTGGATTAGGCTGGGTTACACTGTGTGACCAATGAGCCTGACAGGAAGTCTCTTGGGAAGCTTCCAGAATGCGGTACTTGCTCACATACAGGGAAGAGTGAGAGGAAACACACCACCCCTTCTATTTCTGGTTCAGATGCTGTCAGGTCTCCACGTGATCCTCAGAACCGCAGCAGCAATCCCGTAACCATCAGGTGATAATCCCCGATTCCAAGCCAGCGAGCCAAGGACAGGGGTGCGCCAATGTTGAAAGAGCTGGGGCCCCTGGAGGCCTTGAGGACCTGCTCGATCAGACCCCAGAAACAACCAAGCTCCACAGTCCTTGTTAAATAATATATTCCTTAAAACTCTCCATGTGTAAAATGCTTCGAGTCGGCCCTCTGTTGATAGAAATGTCTTTGTTTCTTTTTGAGGCAAGCCCCAAAATAGTATAAACAACATAACGTCACTTTCAGAATATTATATAATCTTATACATATCACAGATTACATAATATCCCATAATATCTTATTATAGTCTACACTTATTTTTATAATATTCATTATTTAATAATGAAGTTCTTATAAAATTAAATTCTCTATAATATTTTACTGTATTTTCATTGGAAGCATTTTTAGAAGAGGCATTTATACCTTATTGAGTGAAAATACAGAAAACATTGAGAATGACCTTAGAGATCATATTCTGGTTCGGGCTCTAGTAACTAGCTTGTGCAAACAAATTACTCAACAGATTGAGGCCTCGATTTTCTGGCCAACAGAAGGAAAGAGATTAAATCACACATACGGTCCTGTCCGCTTTAAAGAACTATATTCCTAATCCAATCTTTAAGGGGCCCTGACAGGCCTGATACAACACGAGTTCATTTTTCGGTAGAGATCCTATCCCTAAGGACTTCTATGCAGCGACAAGACTTCCTGGCACGCGGCTTACTACCGACAAACGTTTCCAGAAATGGGTGATGACTCAGAGCCGTCCAGATGAAAGGCTGCGGGCTCAGTGCTTGGGGTTTGCTCCGCCGCCTCTCCATTGTTTAGACTAAGAGAAGGATGGTATTCTACTGGTAAACGCTCTTAATCCGGGGCCTCAAATTCTCTTGCTGACTTCACTTCCCTCTCATGCAAAAATCAAAGAGCAGAGAATACCGAACAACCCACTGGTATTTCCATCTTCTACAGGAGTCCTGGTTAGATTTATGCACGAGAGAGAGAAGTGGGGTAGGAAGAAGCGGCAGTCCATCAACCTGCAAAGGTGATGTAAAAAGCACCAGCTACAGAGAATTAAAAGTGACCTACGGTTATTTTTGGGAAGGAAAAGACGTCCTCATACCCTCAGTGAACTAGCACTAAAGGTACATGAAGCGCCCGTATCTGCTGAACTAACCGGTACAGAGCATTTTAATGTAATGTATCTTAAGGCCTCTCCCTTAAAGCATTCGATGCCAAAAAGCTTTATAATGGGGGTGCCTGGGTGACTCACTAAAAAGTGCTCGACTTTTTAATTCTTTTTGATGTTCTTATTTTATTTTTTGAGAGACAGAGCACAAGCAGGGGAGGGGCAGAGAACGATAGGGGTAGAGAGAGAGTGGGCGAGGCAGAAAGAGACGCAGACACAGAAGCCGAAGCAGGCTCCAGGCTCTGAGCTGTCAGCACAGAGCCCGACACGGGGCTCGAACCCACAAACATGGGATCATGACCTGAGCCGAAGTCAGACACTCAACCGACTGAGCCACCCAGGCACCCCATATCTGACTCTCGATCTCAGCTCAGGTCTTGATCTCAGGGTCGTGACTTCGAGTCCCACACTGAGCTCCGTGCTGGGTGTGAAGCCTACTTTAAAAAAAAAAAAAAAAGGCTTTATAATGAACAAAGAAGATAGCCATCACTTCCTCTCATCAGAGGGTCTCTCCTGGAATGGAAAAGCCACTGCAGTATCACTAAAACAAGGGCCACCAAACACCTAATAACATCTGTGCCAACATGATCATAAAAGGTAGACAATGAAGTACCAAAACAATATAAAGCTTTTCTCTGTAAATGAACCAAAAATATCAATACAGGTAAAACCATTCTGTAATAAAATTACAATATAACCACACTGATTTTTATTACCGAACTTCGTTTCTTTGATTATTGTAATACTAAAGTTAATGCTCAAGGTACTGAACTCAGATGTAAATGGGCAGAGACACAACTGACAGGCAGTGAGTGTATTGTTTGGTGTCAGACTCCTCAAAAAGGGATCTGAGGCTGAAATGGTGTGAATGGAGGGGAGAGTGGGGGGGTGAGCAGGGGGGTGAGTGGGGGGGTGAACAGGACAGAGGGGAAGAAGAGGCGCACGCGCACGCAGTGTTTACACCCCGCCCACCCGCTTAGTTGCTGGATTTTGTGAGACGCTTCACATTAGAGGTCAGTTTAAGTATTAGTTTAAGTGAGTTAACTGGTTTGTTTAAGATTGGGTAGGACGGAGGTGGGTGCGCCTGGGTGGCTCAGGCAGTGAAGCGTCCAACTTCAGCTCAGGTCATGATCTCATGGCTCCTGGGTTCAAGCCCCTCATCCGGCTCTGGGCTAACTGCTCAAAGCCTGGAGCCTGCTTCAGACTCTGTCTCCTCTCTCTGCCCTTCCCCTGCTCATACACTCTCTCTCCCCCTGCCAAATATAAACATTAAACATATAATTAAAAAGAATAAAAAGATGAGTACGATGGGAAATCTAGAAGAATGCTTGCTATCTGCTGACACAACACGAGTATAAAGTGCCCGCCGACAGACCAACAGTGCCGGTGCGTTACCGCCTGCAGCAAAGACAGCACAGGGTCAAGTTCTTTAGCTACCGAATAACTGGCAAAGAAAGGAAAACAGCAATTCCACTTCTAGAAATTTATTCTGAAAAAAATAATTAGGAACATGCACAAAAATTTAACATAGGGATGTTCATGGCAGAACTATGTACAAATTATGCCACAGTTGTCCAGTGGGATAGCACTAAGGTAATTTTAAACAATGACACATACAAGCATGTAATGACACGTAAAGAGTTAGCTACACGCTGCAGTCTACTAAGCAGTATGAACTACGTGGGCCCATTTCTGTCTTTAAAGACTCAGAATAGGGTTAGAGACAGGCGTATCTTTATTGTACGCATGCAGAGAACGAATTCTGGGATATATAAGACCAACTGTGGTGGGATCGTGGGTGCTCTTACATTCCCTTTGTTTAGCCTGAATCCCGAATTTTGTTTTTGTATGATGAGCTGTGTTAGTTTTTCAATAAAAAAATTATTAAAACACTTAATGGGCAGATACAAAGAATGCCCTTGATATTTAGGAATATTCCTTGTGAAGCATTTCCTATCACAGGAAAAGGAAAGTTTGCTTTAACAGGTCTGCCCTACGGAACTGATGTTTTTAACAGTAGAAGTAATGGCGTTTCACCTTAGAAAACCTCTCACAAGTACTAAAACTATGACATGAGAGATCAAGAGACATACTTACGGCTGAGTGAAGTCACGAGTGATGAAATCAGAGCTCTTGAACAAGAGAAAGATGTCGCTGAGGGTTTTACACTTCAGAGAACTGTTCATTGCTATCCAGTACGCGTCCTAAATGACAAAGCACACGCCACTGAGGGTACCTTCCAAGTTAGTTGCTAAGAATGAAGCTCAGGTCTGTATACGGAATCAACAACGCACATAACGTTTAAAGAAAAAGTTGAGGGAAGACATTTTAGCTGTACTGCCCAATGCCAGATTATACTTCTAAACAACCAAGAGCAGGGCTGCTGCACGGGGGACGCTGGGTTACGGACACACGTGTTAAGGTCCTCACCGTCCTGCTCAGGCCCAAGCACTCCCCTGTGTTGTTCTCACTGGTGATGAAAAGAGGGGTGAAGAAACATCAGAAACCTGCCACATCAGCTCAACAATCAAGGTGTAGAGGAAGAGCCTGACCAGCTACTCGCTAAGAAAAAGGAGATCCTTTCCCTCTTCTTGCCTCTGGGCAGTAACAGCGGGGACATCGGAAGTGTGAGGGCTGGAGTTCAGACCCACATCTATCAATGTGCAGTTTTAGCTCAGCTTTACACAGTGAATGTCTCATACAGGTGAACCAAAAAAAAGGTAAAAAGAGCAGGTATGTGACGCACAGAGCTCAGCAGAACATGCCTAAAATGACAGAATAATTAAGTCACTTACACAGCATCCTTTTCCCATGGATGGGACACAGGACATGAATAGGATTTTGAGAAAATTAATGTTGGCAAAAAACTATCCAAAAATTATCCATACTACGTGAAAGAAAGCAGTGGCACATGGTAGGTACAGAAAAAATAAAATATAAATGGACAAATGAATTAACTCAAAATCAAAATATACTCATCTTAAGTGGAAAGCCTCAGCCCAGTTCAGCAGTAAGGAATGATTCAAATTACTGCTCTTTTACAAACTAAAAATGAATCTCAATGACTTCGTTATAATAACTTCTTTATAATTTCCCCCAACGAAAAAGACGATGAGTTTCTGGTTGAAAATGGTACACTGACCACAGATTTCCCTCCACCGAAACAACAGTTCATGCAGAGAAAACCATGAACTCCAGGGAAAACAAAAGGCTTTCCTACATCATCCTGGGGCGCCTGGGTGGCTCAGTCGCTTAAGCGTCTGACTCTTGATTTTGGCACAGGCTGTCGTCTCGCAAGGTTTGTGAGGCGGAGCCCAGCATCAGGCTCTGCGCTGACAGGGCAGGGCCTGCTTGGGATTCTCTCTCTCTCCCTCTCAAACCCTCCACGTGCGCATGAGCATGAGCTCTCTCTCTCTCAAAATAAATAAACATTTCCAAAAAACCAGAAAACTACGTCATCCTGTGGAGCACGTATCAGGTGTGCACACACTGTCTGTGTCACGCTAACACCAGAAACAGGGAGTCTTCGTCTAATGGAAACATGCTTAATACTTGAAGGAGGAGACTGGAATATAACTCATTCCCTAGTGGGCTGCAATATTCACTATTATAGCTACGGCTCAAGAATAAAGTAGAGGAAAATGAGAAAAGAACGCACTGAAAAACGTGAAAGCAGTTGCCTCTGAAGAAGAAGAAATGGCGAAGAGAAGAAGTATTAGGGTCTGCTGGCTTAGGGAGCAAGCATATACTTCTTTCAAAAATTTAAATTATATAAAAAAAATCTTAATTATATACATTTGTAACTAATTTTAGTAAGTAAAACTACAGGCTGGTTGAGGTAGAATTTATCTTTCATTTTAGAAGAAGCAAAGATGGGCACATGGGATGATTTTTGAAAACGCAAATAAGTCTTTGATTCCTTAAAGGAGCTTTGCTGATCTAGTGGTTTTCTTTTGGATTAGAAAAAAAAGCAAATTTTTCCACAGACTTTAAAAAAAAATCTTGTCGATGCAATATTGTAACAATAAAACACAATTTAAGAATATGTCTGTTGAGTTCCCAAATGGCTCTATTTCTAGGTCTTGTGACATTTTATTTTAATTTTTTTTTTTTTACGTTTATTTATTTTTAAAGGAGAGAGAGACAGAGCACAAGCGGGGAGAGGCAGAGAGAGAGGGAGACAAGGAACCTGAAGCAGGCTCCAGACTCTGAGCTGTCAGCACAGAGCCCGATGCGGGGCTTGAACTCTTGAACCACGAGATCATGACCTGAGCCCAAGTCACACGCCCAACCGACTGAGCCACCCAGGCGGCTGGATCTTGTAACATTTTAATTTTCATTACTTTTCAAAAGAGCAAATTTCCTCTGTTACACTGAACAGATGACGTTTAGAAAAGGGGCAGAGAATGGATTTCCTCAGATTTCTGGCATGATCGGCAACACAAGAGGTGGCAACGGTCTTCTGACAAAATTCATACTATTTTGCAAACCCAGGAAAGTGCCGAATCGGGAAAATAAAAATAAATTCCACAGTATTTTCCCCAGAATTAGGAATAAAACTTTATCTGTGGGGGATATAAAAAGAAAGGAATAGCAAAACGAAGAATATTCAAACAGCGAGAGATTTACTGATGTGTTCCTACCCTTGGGGCACTCCAGTTAAGCTTAGGAAATACACTGCCCCCCAGGGAATTGATAGCTTCTTGGACCTTAGTGGTGAACTCGGGAAATTCAGGTGCCTACAGAGAGAAAGAAGAAAGCATTTGGGCATGTCAATAACATCACAATAAATACAGAAAACAAGATCAACATCTCAAGGTTAAACAATTAAGCATGTTAAAAATAAGCTAGAATACAAATTACTATCAGAATCTCTGAACTGAGCCAAATAAAATCAATGACCAAATATTTACCAGAAAGGGAAAAAAATAATAATAATAATAATAACAAGCACCCAAATGGCCAATGGTACTTTCCAAAACCATCAAAGCCCACAAAGCTAAAAAGACAGACGTCATGAGGCATCTGGGGATGTGAGGAAGGACTGAAGGGTTCTCTTCACATCTACAGAACCCAGAGGCATGAAGCGAAAAGAGACAGATGGAATGTCACCTGCACACATATTCCAATGTTCAGAAACACCGCCTCCCATTTAAAGGGCCGGAAGCCTTTCCCTCTAGAGGAAAAGATTCTTGGACATAGCCTCAAAAGGCTTCGTGAGAATGAGAAATAAATGATGTGCTTGGCTGTATTTAAACACCGCTATTTCCAGACAAGTTTTAATATAAACAACACTCAAAAATAGGGCCTTGGTGAAGTTAAAATGTTCTTTCCTTTTTGGTTGGTTTTAAAATGTGTATTTTATATAAGCAAGTAACCAAAACGTCCTAAATGTGTGAAGGAATGCTCTGCGGCAAGCCTTATGTCACTAGCTAGGGAGCACGTGGACGTGAGGAGAGAAAAGGGGAGTAACAAACAGGGAAGTGGAGCCTGCAGGGGACAGAACAGGAAAACAGTAACAGACGCGCTACCGGCACAACATCCCTTTATATTTGCCGCCCCCTACTGGGCAACTGCAAATTCTGAAAAAGCCTAGTAATGACCGGTTCCTGCAGAGGGGGAGGAACAGTTAGAATGGGTCTAGAACTAGCTACACTACACACTGCGAAAAGCACCAAGTGGCTCCTCTTGACCCCCATGATCTAATCCAGTTGCGACAGGGAGCAAACTGTGTCAAGAGTTTGGGAAACAGACCAAAAAATGTCAGTTTAAAAAAATGGTGGCCTATTCCCCAAACTAGAAACCAGCTGTAAGCCACAGGCTAGTGAGTCAAGAAGGGAGATGTGAGCAGGCTGGACTCCCTTCCTTCAGCCACAGGGGGCTGTCATCGCTAGGCCAGTCGGCAGCACCTTGCGCATCTGCCACCACATCCACCTTCTCGGGCATCTTCAGCTTAGACACAGGAAACTCAACTGCAGCCCATGAGAGAGGCTTTCACAATGAGTAAGAGTCTTGAGTCCTTTATTTTCCATTGGCATCACCCCACGAGGAGGAATCAGGATCTCTATTAAGTCGGTAATTTCCCTACGATCCCCTGTAGTTGCTGACGCGCCTCCGCTAGGGTTCTATCCATAAAAATGCTTCTCTAAAATCTGCTGTAGCAATATTTTCGATGAATGGCAGTTATACAAATTTTGTAACATGAAGGGATTCGATCTTCAGACAAAACAATTTAATTTTCCTAACCCATAACATTTCACATTGCTTAATATTTACGTATTATATTTTAAGACGTGACAGTTCCCTACGTCCTCAAATTATTCCACTTTAGGAAATCCGGCTATCTGGATCCAAAAACAAATTTCAATTATGAAAAGATTCTATACTGTGGAGAAAACCGTGTGCTTTGCGGGAAGACCGTGCTGTGCAACCGCAGGGCACCCCCTGGGTTATCTGACTGTAGCCAGGTCGACGGGCAGTTTTACGACTCGGTGACCTGCAGGTGAGTGATGACAATGAAAAGGACTTCCTTGGACATACAAATTCTATCCTGACTGAGGGAAATCCAGCTGTCTTCCCTCCCACCCCTGAGGGAGGCAAAACCAATTGTGCCTCATTCACATATTCATTTCAGTATTTCTAATCTACAGAGGTGTCTCTTTGGATTCCCTTTGGAACCAGTTAAAACATCTGCCTAGCTCCCTCAAGAGTCACATAAAATCTTCAACATGTGTTAAAGAGTTTTATATGGGAGCCATGATTCTACCTTTTTCTGAAAATTATCTTTCAACAGATTTAACTAAATAGGATTCTTTTAAGTTCACAGCTCAATGAGTCGATTTTAAATATGCAAAAGACATCAGTTTTCCAGGTAAAGGTTCCTGTTGTGAGATAAAATCTACTCTTTTTTCATCATATCTGTGAACTTTCTGTGATCCAAACTCTCCTGTCTTTCCAACCACACCTACCATACCCATTAAAAAAGGGTATTTCTTCTATTTTTTTTAAATCATGAAATGTTTAAAATATACAAAAAAATATATACTCATGTTCCTGTATCCATACACTCAACAATTTGGTATACTTAACCCAGACATTTAAATCTCTGAAGGGAACAAAGTTACAACACTAATGAAGTTCCTTACCTCCTTACTCTCTTCCCTACTCCTAACCCTTCCCTCTCCCCAAAGGCCACCAGCATTCCACACTTGGGGATACTCTCCTAGAGTCATGACTTTATAATTAATGATACACGTGACTGACCATGAATTACAGCATTTTAAAATTTTAACATCATTGCTGTCATTGATATGTATACTTTCAGCAAACAGCTCTCACTTTTGAGATTTACCCACCTAGACGGCATTTTAATTCTTAATTCCAGGTCTCTGTATCTAGGTTAATGGACTATTACCATTCGCCAGTAACTTGTATTTCCCACCTGTGGACCTGCTGCTCCATTTAGTTAATATAACCATTATTTGTCACTACAGGATCACAGACACTATTTCTAATAAATGGTTACGCTTCACTAATGTCCCTGTTTTGAGACCCAGCTAGCTGGCCTCTGGGTCCTTCTAGTCATGTCGGCCTCCTTCTTACTGACACAAGCCGTCACAGGTTCATCTTCACTTTCCTACCCCTGGTCTTGCCTTTCTCCAAGGAGCTTCGATTTCTCTCAGTGGAGATTCGCCACGGTCACAGCACCAGGTATGCTCACTGCTACCGTGATGTCACTGTGTGACAGCTCCCAGGGCTTGGAGAACAGAGTCTGGTAGATACAGATCCATGGAAGTTACTAATTTCCCGATCTATCTGTCTGGTAGATAACACAAGGTAAAACTGATAATCCTTGCCCCTTTCAGGGCCCAGGTCAAATATGATTTCTCCCTTCACGCATTTCTCCCTCTCCGCATTTCTAGATGATCTCGGCTCTAACTGTTGTCTGTTCTGGCAGCACTTTGCCATCTACCCACAAAGCGAGACGTCTTTCCCTGCTGGTTTATAAGCTCCATGACGGCAGGAAGCAACCCAAATTCATCTTTGCTCGGAACTCACTACAGTGCCCTGAATATGGCAGGTAACTACCATGCATGTTTAACTGAACAGGACTGCCACGAACAGAGAGTGACTGACCTGCGTGATACCCAGAGTAAAAGAAAAACACAGAAACTTTCCCTTTCTGCATATGTTGGCATGCTTTTTACACCTAAGGAAATATTCTGGTTTAGACATCTCCACTTGCTTTTCTTGTACTGTACATACCAGGCCTCTTCCATTCATATAAATAAAAGTATCTTCTTACTTAGAACTGTATTCGAATACAACCTCTCCTAAAAATAAAACTAGTTTCCTTTATTGTGCCTTTACGTCTATTAGCAGAGAATTGTATAAAAACCTTTCTCTTTTGTCACAAGGTATAAGAAGTTTCATTTACCTACATTTTTAGAAATACATGTTTTACTTCACTCATTCCTTTAAAAATATTTTTATTAAAAATATATTTCAAGTTGAATTAGACAACCGCATTCTTTCTTATCCTCAAAGACTCAATATACTCAATTGACTTCTACATTTTGATACAAGATGTAGGTTAAAGCCACTTACTTCTCTACTCTCCCTTGAAAGACACTGTAATTTTTATACCATTTACATATTCCTGAGTAAGTGAATACAGACTCCGCGGTAGGTTCCACAGATCTGCGGACCTCGAAGTGTAACGTTAGGCTTGATTACTTCTTTCCGAGCTTAACAGAAACAAGTCCTAGCACCAACTATGTACTTTAAATTATTTCCTTTGAAATCAAAGGGGAAAAAAGGGCAGGCCATGTTTGCCTATAAAACAATGATCCAAGTTATTTTTCAAAATAATAAAGAGACCAACAAGGAAAATTAGTAAACGGGAATCTATAGAGATCTGCACTGAAATCCCGAAATACCCCAGGTGACACCGTGGGGCTGAGCCCCCGCTGGCGCGGACCCGCTCTTACCGTAAGCGTAGCCGTGTTCTCGTCATCCGACCACTGCGCAGAGAGGACAGAAACAAAACATTAAATGTGGATAGCGCACCGGGCTTCCCAAAAGAATGCCCCATCTAAAAATGATACGTAAATAAGAGACATCTTTTCCCGAAAACGAAGTACATGTCAAAGTGAGATCTTCATGCAATTTCCCACCTTATCAAACACAAGCTAAGATGTCAACATCAGAACCATTTCGGGGATCATTGAAATTACAACAGTCTACAGAATGGGTGATTTTATTCTGAACCAACCTGTATTTCTTCTGCTTCGTCATCACTGTCTGGCTGAGAACATGTTGGTGGCTCTTCCCTAGAAGGACATGAAACAAAAATTAAGCAAGAAAAAGGCTTCAGTACCACGATATAGTCATAAGTTCAGACGTACTAAATATATATTTAAAAAAGGCGGGTAGCATGGTTGGCTCAGTTGGTTGAGTATGTCTCAATTTTGGCTCAGGTCATGATCCCAGGGTCAGGGATCGAGCTCCACGCTGGGCTACATGCTGACCATGGAACCTGCTTGAGATTCTCTCTCTCTCCCCTTCTGCCCCTCTCCCCTGCTCACATGCTCGCTCTCTCTAAAATAAAAATAAAAATACAGCCTCAGAATTGGAGGATAATGTTAGGAAGAGTTCATTTTTTGAGAGAGAAACTACTAAAAACTCATATAAAATAAAAAGACTACAAACTTCCTGCCCTCTTCTCAGAAATCACTAGAACCACGGAAAAGAAAAATTCGACTTCCACCTACGAGGACCCTAGCAGTCATCTACAACTCTGAATCCCAGTCTATGAGAAAGTGCTGCCACCGACGAGGAAGATCGAGTGAGATGAAGAAACCGAAAGGAATCATCGGAAGAGCTGTTCTACCAAAGGGTGGGTCCCCCCGAGAGGCAGAATGGAGACTCTTTTGTTTATCTAGTAAGAACAGAGCGTGGGGGGTGGTGTCAGGAATTGCCCTGGACCTGGACCGGCACCACAGAAACGTGTGGGGGCCATGGGGAACAAAACACCTGACATGCCTCCTCTGAAGAAGCCGGTGAGCACAGCACGTGTGGAAAAGGACCACCTAGCAGCCACTCTTCACTGCCTGGGCAGGAAGCGAAGGCTGGAAAACACTCAGGAGGAGTAATATTGCTTTGGTCTCTCATCAACGCTGAACCACAAATAACTGGCCTACAAAGAACTCACCACGTCAGTGAAAACAAATAATAATCCGAACGAGAACCAGCACAGGATCTGTACCGAGAAATAAGGAGAAAGGGAGACTGCTGGTTGACCAGAGATATTTATCTATCCCTCTGCTCCTCTTGAAACTCCATTAAAATATATGAAAAATCTCAAGAGAAAAAGGGATCAAAGAAGAGACAGGTGCAGAAAAGAGACAGCAACACAACTGGGGAAAACAGAAAGCAAATGAGGAAGATAATCCAGTGAGCAAAAGGGAGAAGCTAGAACTACCAGTGAAGATGAGACCGAAGTTCTGGGCTACAAACAGGTGGCTTGTGTCAAGTCCACAAAAGGGACAGCAAGATACACGTAGCCTTCCTCACCCTGCACACCGTAACAACTAACCCTCCTCCATGAATCAAAGAGGCTAAGGACTCAGGTCCATAACGCCCCCGAGGAATATGAGGGTGAAATGTTAGAGTGTGATGAGGAGCCATGTGAAAGTCACACTAATGGTGTGTCTTCCTCCCTTCCTCCCTTCCTCCCCCTCTGCTCTCAGAACACACACAGGTTATAAGACTCTTCTCTGTAGAAACTCAGCCACCCCAGAGGAAAGACCTACAGATCTTTCCAGGAAACTCCCATCAATACCTGCTGACTGCTGGCACTCTTAGCAAGCCCCACACGGTTTTTACATAGTTTCCAAGAGTGTGTGTATGTGTGTGTGTGTGTGTGTGTGTGTGTGTCCATCCCTCTCACTCTTAAATATGAATAAAAGCCTAGAATTATCAGAAAACTAAAGAAAAGCTCCGAGATGAAAAAAAAAGGTTTTTAAAAGAAAGAAAAATATTTTTTATATCATTAATATCCTTAAAGATAAAAGAAGATACTGCATCCAAGAGAGAAGAACAGGATGCTGTAAGAAAGGAACAGAGGATGGGACTGAACCTGTAGAAATTAAAATATGGTAGTTGAAATTTAGTTGTTTTTTTCCCCCCTAAAGTTTGTTTTTGAGAAAGAGAGAGACAGAGTGCAAGCGGGGAGGGGCAGAGAGAGAGACAGACACAGAATCCGAAGCAGGCTCCAGGCTCCTAGCTGTCAGCACAGAGCCGACGAGGGGTTCAAACTCATGGACTGCGAGATCGTGACCTGAGCCAAAGTCAGATGCCCAACCGACTGAGCCACCCAGGCGCACCAAGTAGCTTAAATTTAAAAATTCAACAGCATGAATATGGCACAATGAAGGAAATTTCCCAAAAAGGAAAACCAAGAAGACAAAGAAACAGAGAAGAAATGATTAAATTCAGAGAACCCAGCTAGGTCCAATATCTAAATAACAGGAGTTCAAGAAAGAGAAACAAGAAAAAAAAAATACCAAAGATACAATATTTTTAAAAGTCCTCAAACTGAAAACTAGGTCTCTAGAATGAAAGGGCTCACCAAGCACACAGCAGAGTGAATGGGGGGGGGGGGAGGCCTGAAATGATACGCAAGATGGCCGCAATAATTCTCCCCGTCTAGTCTGACACGCTTCTCTGCAGGGTGACTTTGCCACTCTTGCCATCAAAAAACGGCATTTATTTCCCCATTCCTTTCATTTAAACCGGCTTCGGACTCATTGTGACCAGCAAAATGTAGCACAAATGACAGCATGCAATTCAAGGTGTCAGACGCCTTCTACAGCCTCCGCTCTCACATCTGGAATGCTGCCAACCCTATGTAAAGAAGCAAAGGGTAGCCTTTCTTCTTTTTTAAAAAAAAACTTTTACATTTATTCATTTATTTTGTGGGGGGAGGCGCAGAGAAAGAGAGAGGGGAGGGGAGTGGGGGAGCGGCAGAGAGGGAGAGAGTGAATCCCAAGCAGGCTCCAAGCTGCCAGCACAAAGCCCGACATGGGGCTCAAACTCCATGAGATCGCGACCTGAGCCGAAATCAAGAGTCGGACTATTAACCAACTGAGCCACCAAATGACGCCGAATGACGCCAGCAACGAGAATGACCTTAGCAAGACCGAGAGAAGACTCAGCCAGCATCAACAAGTACAGAGGGCCTGAGATTTTCCCTTATTTGCAAGCGAACAGGTGAGCCGGCCTTAGTTTCACGGACTCTGGCAGAAGACCCAAGACTCCTAGGTCAGAACACAAAGGGCTCTTGTGCCCGCAGCACAGTGCGCGGGCAGCACGGATCCGGACGCCAGTTCCCTCTGGCCTGTCCAGTCCGCTGGGAGGTCAAGGCGTGGCCCAGGTTTGCATCACAGGTGAGGAACCCTGAACTTGGGAAACTGCATCTTCTACAACACGCTGCAGGGAAACCTGTTCGCAGGGAAACCTGTTCGGCCCGACCCAAGTGCAGAGACACTGTGTTTACCTGCCCTAGACAATAAACGAACTGCTCTCTGCTAGGGAGGGAGCCGCTATCTCTACCTTCCAGGCTCTCTGCTATATAAACATCCTTGAAAAGATAACAAGAACAAAAGGCATCAGTGCCTCTGCTTGCAAGGTAAGCAGGAAGTGAGAGGCCCAAGGAGAACGTCTCTCAACACCCAGGAAGCAATCACTGACAAAGAGTTCATTGTTTTTAAGTCAATCCGTTTGGGCAATACAGAGGGCTATTGTGAAATGTAAAAACATGAGAGGAGAATTCTCAAAAACATTCATAAAGAAAACCAAGTCACGATCAAGGAACACAAGTCAGAATGACGTGACTTTATAGAAGATAGTGAACCATGCCTTCAAAATCACAGGGAAATATTCTGCCTAAAATCCCGTACTAAGCCGATTCACCCCCTCAAAACAATCCAGAGTACAATAAAAACTTTTTCCAGGTATGGAAAGACTCAGAGTTTTTCTTCTTATGCATTCTACGGCATGTGCTTCAATAAAACGGGTCAATTAGGAGACCCAAAAACGTGATATCCGAGGAAAAAAAGATCCGGCACAGGACAGGAAAGTTCCTGGGTGACAAGTGTGTCCTAGACCTGAAGAGCTCCCAGACTGGAACAGCAAGAGGGACTGCCAAGGGAACCCGGGCAAGGAAAAGGGACCTGCCGGATCTGAAGTGTCCTGGAGTGTTTAGAGAAACAGCTAACCGGCTTATGACCTGTTTATCGGAACAATTACTAAGTATTAGTGACGGACACACGGGAATTAAGTACATCTAATGAAGCTGGTTATTAGTTCCAGAGAAAATGGGGTTATAAAAAAAGAAAAGTTCGGGGCGCCTGGGTGATCTCGGGCTCAGGTCATGATCTCATGGTCTGTGGGATCGAGACCTGCGTCGGGCTCGGCACTGATGGCGTGCAGTCTGCGTGTGATTCTCTCCCTCTCTCCCTCTCTCTCTGCCCCTCCCCTCTTTGCACGCCTGCTTTCTCTCAAAATAAACAAAAAAAAAGGGAAAAAAATAAAAATTTTTTTAAAAAGGTCATCATAGTACACAACATGGCTCAGCAGCCAATAGTAACATCATAATATTGTGACTGCTGACAGGAGATTTAACCAAAAGCTGTAACGAAAATCTAGAGAGTGTAAGAAAACAAATCTTCAAAAATCATAACGGAAAGGAGCAGACAGTATCTTTTTAAGAAATAATTAGTGTAAGTATATTGTTAAGAAATACAAAGCTACCAACAATGGTTCCATTCAAATCTGAGGGTGTATTATAAGTTTGGTGTTGTGGCAGCCATCACTGGAATGGCATATCCTCCTTTATAAATCAAGAAACTGACACACGGACTTATCAATCATTTAATCAATCAATCGATCTGTGGTGATTCTGGTTAATGTAGATCAGTTCCCGAAGTTTTTTTTAAAGTAAGCTCTATGCCCAACGTGGGGCTTGTGCTCACAACCCTGAGATAAAGAGTTGGGTGCACTACCTACTGAGCCAGTCAGGCACAATGGTCTCTAAATTTTATTCAGACCTCTGGAATCCTCAAGAAGTGAATTCCCAGATCCACAAAGCTAAGACCCAGGCCCTGTAGTATAATGAGAACGCTGACACACTGTCGCCTGTGAGTCCCTTCCCAAGGAGCCTTTCTTTCTCTTGCATTTCTCTTTAAATACTACATACCCTTAAATATGACATTATCATCTTTGATATGGCTTCACCTCACAATACAAAAGGTACTTAAGGAACTTGAAAATGTATTTTAACACTCTAAAACACCATTTTTTTGTTAGCATAATAAAATACATTGAAAAATCATATTTATAATCAGTGTCTTTATATAGTTCTTAGAAGGACTTATCGTACTGCCTATTCTGAGCTAGCTCTCAAAACCTAGTCACTGTAAACGATGACGAAGAGTAAAAATTCACAAGTCTGCTAGACCTTTCTAAGGTATCACTCTAAACCCTGAGGACTGGAATGGTCCCAGTGGGAAGCTAATATGTAGAAGTACTCTGTATTTCCTGTATCACACCCAGCACAGAGCAGCGGGAGCCCTTAAGAGCGCTGGCTTTGGAGGGAGACACAGTTTGAGTGTGTCAGTTCTCCCGCTGTCAGTCGAGAGCTCTGCACCGTTATCCCGTGTAGAAAACCAGGACAGAGGAGCTCCTCTAGAGCTGTGAAGATTCGAATCATGAACATAAGCAACATGTGTTTTACACCTGGTGTCTATTATTATTCTGCCTTAACGGAGACAGGTCAGGAAAGAACGAACTCAGGACCAGAAAGGAACAAATTAAGATTAGTTCTTGGAAGCAGTGAGTCAAACCACCTGCGTCGGATCTGACTTGTGAGCCATGTTCAAGTATCACCTCTACTCTCAACAGCTCCTGCATCGCCCCAGCTGACAGTGATTATTTAAACTTCAAAAACATGCTTATCATAATACAGATGCTTTTATTCCAAAAAAAAAAACCCCAGGCATCTATTTATTTACACCTGACTTTGCGACTAAGGTAGGCTATCCCACCCATCTAGTTATGGCAGTGGCACGCTCAGCACCCAGTCATGTGCAATAAAATGGCTCACTTGTCTATACCAGAAATGCGTGTTACCAGCCTCCTTTCCCATCCCACTACAGACAGTAATAATCGAACCAAGCACTCTTTCTCACTGAACCCTGGATGCAGCCTCAGAATCCTCTCAACACATCACTCCAGGAAACCATTACCAGTAGATCTGAGTCGGCAAACAAGATAAACCCAGTTATCATCCTTGGTCTATACTATTCATTTGACTCCACCACAGAAAAGAGTGAAGCAACCAAGTTCATTTAGTCATTCATTCAACAAATACTTAATGAGCCCAGACTCCGTGCTAAGTTATAAATGTAAACAAGATCCCTTAGAAAGCCGAAACTCAGAAGTGAAAAAGAGGGGCGCCTGGGCGGCTCAGTCGGTTGGGCGGCCGACTTCAGCTCAGGTCATGATCTCACGGCCTGTGAGTTCGAGCCCCGCGTCGGGCTCTGTGCTGACGGCTCAGAGCCTGGAGCCTGCTTCCGATTCTGTGTCTCCCTCACTCTCTGCCCTTCCCCTGTTCATGCTATGCCTCTATGTCTCTCAAAAATAAATAAACATTTAAAAAAAAAAAAGAAGTGAAAAATAAAATGTACTGTATGTGGAGGTAAAGGGAGATTAGAAATGAAGAATCAAGAGCTATGACAGACCCCAACACCCATTTCCCCACTTCTCTGTTAATAAAACCTCCCATCTGTTCGGCAACTAAGTGCCCCTGTGCCTTGAGGACGTCTCCCCAAACACACCAGTACCTACAGACCAGTCTACCACTCATGGCTATTCCAACCCCCGTGCCGCTGAGGGACCCATCCCTGACCAACAAGGGCCACAGAGCCCCTGAGAAGTTTGCCAGAATCTCCTTTCTTCTGGCCTCTGGATATGACAGTATGAGGATGTGATGCTTGCAACCACTATGGTGAACTTGGACTCTGGAGAGGAGAATCAGGAAGGTCACAGAGAAGCTCTTTTTGAGTCCTGGCATCACTGACCTACTATGCTTTCCAACAACTGCCTTGTCTTAGGACTTCTGAAATAATTCCTTGTTTAAGCCATGTTTAAAACTGGATATTCTCTTAGTCTGTCTGGGCTACTAGAACAAAATACCATATGCTGAGTGGCTTAGAAACAGGAATTTCTCACAGTTCTGGAGGCTGGAAGTCCAAGATCAGGGTGCCTGCAGGGTCAGGTTGTGGTGAGAGCCCCCTTGCGGGGTGCAGATGGCCACCTTCTCACGTGTCCTCACATGGTACAGGAGGGAGGGAGTTCTCTGGGGTCCCTTTTATTAGGGCACAGATGCCATTCAAGAAGGCTCCACCCTCATGACCTAAAGACCTCCTAAACATCCCACCTTCTAATACCTGACATCTTCGGGGGGTCAAGATTTCCACATATGAATTTGGGGACAACACAAACACTCTGACCATAGCAGATACTCTATATTTGCAATCAAAATCACCCCCACTGACCCGGGGAACAAAGAGGGCACTGGGTGGCAGATTAAGGAGATTCCAGCAAGAGCTGGAAGAGCAAAAAGGAGGGAGGGGGAGGGGGAGAGTGAGAGAACGGGTGGGAGAGGGGCAAAGAAGAGATACAGAATCTGAAGCAGGCTCCAGGCTCCCAGCTGTCAGCTCAGAGCCCTACACAGGGCTCGAAACCCATGAACTGCAAGAACCATGACCTGAGCTGAAGTCAGACACTTAACCGACTGAGCCCCCCAGATGCCCCTGAAACGTCTGATACTTTCAGCGGCGGCGAGGTGATAAAATAAGTGTGTGCTATTTATCAAAACTCGTCAAACATTACACTCAACATCTGTGCATTTTATTGCAAATGTACCTCACTTAAATTACAACCGAATTTTCAAATGTTTACCTATAAAAATAATCCCATCTAAAATTACTGCCCTTTTCAAATCAAAAGTTTTTCTCAGCCTGAGCAAATGACGCCTTCGTCCATCCATGTGTTCAGCAGAAACGAGAGGGTACTTTTTGCCGGCTCCCTCTCTGTCGGTGCAGCTCCCAGGCGCCTCACGTCCACTCACATCTCCCCTCCAGTGTCACCATCGTAGTTCAGGCCACTGTCAGCTCTCACTCGGTCCAACGGCTACCCTCCTAGACGGCCTTCAATGCCCACACGATAACTGGTCCCAGGTCACAACCTGCAATCTGCTCGTCAGGGTCTTGCTCAGAGCTCTTCAATGCATTCCTCCTGACCTCAGAATAAATGCCAGGCTCTGTAAGGAGACTCCCACACGCCCCCTAACGAGCTCCCCCTGTGGCACCAACCACCCCTTGCACCATTCGGCCCTCCACGCTCCAGCCGCACGACCGCCTGGTAGTTTCCCGCAGATGAAGGCCTCCCAGGCCTCAGAGCACTCCTTAATGCTGTTCCCTCAGCCTGGAGGGTTTTTCCCTCCATCCATCAACTGACTACCTTCTACCCAAATTTCCTGACTCAGCGGCTCTTAAGTTACTTCTGCAGGGTCTCCGCTGTTCTTCCCGCAGTCGTACGCCAGCCCACCCCCAGTGATTTACTGTCTCCTCAGACTTTTCAGTTCCACATTTACTGGTGTGCCTGTTTAAGGTTCAGACTGAGACCAGTGATGGCGGGGAGAACAGGGAGCGCTTCTCCGGAGCGTACGCCAAACCAGACACTGGGCGGAACCCTTTACACATCATCTCTTTTCATCTGTGCAACAACGCACGGCGAGTTCTGAGGTATCAGTCACCCCACGTACAGACTGGGAAACCCGAGCCCAGAGCACTAGAAATTACAAAGATCTGACTCGCCAGCAGGCAACGGGGCTGGAGGACCGGCACTAGGCTGAATCCACTCCCACAGACTGGAAGCTGACCCGTCAACTCCAAAAGGGCAGGGCCCCTCTCTGGCCGGCGCGCTACTGTGCGGCAAAGCGCCACAGAGCCGTCCAACCGCGGTCAGCGGGGCCCGCCCACGGCACAAGCTCCTGCCAACACCCGGCCGATGAAAAACAACACTGGGGCTCTTCAATCTGCTTGCGATACGGAAATCTACCCAGTACTGTCTAGTGTCAGAAATTATTTTTTTATAGTCCCATTTATGTATTTTTGAGAGCCAGAGAAAGAGAGCACAGGGAGGGGCAGAGAGAGAGGGAGAAAGAGAATCTCAAACAGGCTCCACACTGTCAGCACGGCGGAGCCTGGGCCACGAGACCACGATCTGAGCCGAGCTAAAGAGGAGGACGCTGAACCGACTAAGCCACCCAGGCGCCCCTACAGCCCCATTTATAGAAATAAACTCATTACTGTTCTAGATTTGAGAATAATAAAATTATGTCTTTAAGTACTCCAAAGTTGAGTCTTGCCTAACCAGTCTACCGTTTCCTTACCCTGCAATTACTCCAAGTTGTGAGGCTCTCGATTAACAGTCTCCAGGTTAATATGAGGCTAAGAATACCAAAAACAGAAATGTAATCCAGAAAGCTACACAGAAAACTCATCGGACAAGAAAAAGGGAAAATGTGGTATGAAATTAGTGTTACTGAAAACATATACGATTCTATTCCCAAGTTCCTTCACCCAACAAATGTCTACCAAGCACCTCTCACACATCAGGCACTGCCCCAAGCACCGGGAACCGAACTGTCCAAGTCTCAGCTCTCATGAAGTCTGCATTCTTTTTTTTTTTATTATTTTTTTTGAGAGACACAGAGACAGAGTGTGAGCAAGGCAAGGGCAGAGAGAGAGGGAGATACAGAATCTGAAGCAGGCTCCAGGCTCTGAGCCGTCAGCACAGAGCCCCAAACAGGGCTCAAACTCAGACTGTGAGATCATGACCTGAGCTGAAGTCGGACGCTCAATCGACTGAGCCACCCAGGCGCCCCATGAAGTCTGCATTCTAATAAAAGAACACTTATGGGAATTATGTCAGAGGGAACTAAGTGTGATGCAGAAAAATAAAGTGAGGCAAGGAGGGAAAGCGAGGCACCAAAATGTGCCCATTCATACCATGGAGCAGCATTCAGCCTTAAAAGGAAAGAAATCCTGACACGCGCTAGAATACGGATGAACCCTTGGGACACGATGCTGAGTGAAGTAAAGCCAGGCACAAAAGGACAAACCCCTAGGAGTCTGCTCATGCCGGGTATTTAGAGTACTCAAAATCACAGGCACAGAAGGTAGAACGGTGGTTGCCAGGGGCTAGTGGGAGGAGAGATGGATAGTTAGTGTCTAAGGGGAGCTGAGTTTCAGTTTTACAAGACGGAAAGTTCTGGAGGTAGATGGTGGTGAAGGCTGCACATTATAAATGTACTTAGTACCCCTGAGCTGTGCACTGAAAAACAATTATGATAGCAAATTTTATGTTATGTGCACTTCGCTACAACAAAAAAAAAATTTTAAACAATTCCTAAGGGAGGGACGCCTGGATGGCTCAGTCGGTTGAGCATCTGACTCTTGATCTCAGCTCAGGTTTTGATCTGTGGGTTTGAGTTCAAGCCTTGTGTTGGCTCCAAGCTGGGCGTGAAGAATACTTTAAAAAAAAAATAAAATAAATAATAATAATAATAGTAATTCCAAGGGAAAGTTATTTCCAACCTCGAATCCTACAAAAAAGGAGTCCTATACACCAAGGGTTCCTGTTAGGCTAGTTCAGAAAGGAGACGAGGGACGAGCACGTAGGTAACATGACCTGTGAGCAGAACCCTGAATCGAAAAACAGGAACTTCATTACATTCTATGATTCTTAAACTCTTCCAGGTTTGCACCAAAAAGACTGAAGCATGGTAATGTCTTCCCTTTATAAATAGAGGAACTACAGCAACAGAGAAGGCGGAGCTGGGGTTAACCGTGGGGAAGAAAAGGTGAAGGAATTACACGATACACCCCAGTAAAGCTTTCTGATGGTAATGGAGGATTAATTTTTTATCTTACAAGTTGAAAGATCTCAAAAAAAAAAAAAGACTGAAGAACCTCAGAGGGTCATAACGGGCCCTCTTCCTGCCCCCCCGCCTCCATTTTCTCAAGCAAGAGATGGAAGGAACTGCCCAGTTTCACAACCAGCAACTATCAGAGGAAGAAGTACTCAGTTTCGAATCTTACTAATGGAGCACTGACAAGAAATACAGGACAAAGATCAGGATGTAATTTTACCTGCCGAAAAAAAAGGGAGAGAATGGTGCCAAAGCTAATGTATTTATTTACCTGGTAATTACTGAGATTTAATCACCACACCGTTTCTTTATGATAAAATTTAAAGAATTTGTTCTGGTATACTTTACCTTCCTGAAACCACCAGAGTTCCATCATCCAGTAAATAATCCTTCACATTCTGAGGAAGTGGAAGGATGACACTAAAAAAAAAAATAATAAATAAATAAATAAATGTACCAAAAAAGGCATCATTTTAAAAGACCAATCATAAGCAGAGAGGAAAAAATCCCAGACTCAATTAATTTTTTAATTACTTGTTACCTGTATTTTAATATAAAATGGGAAATGCGAATGATGTACATTTAGGAGACTAAAAATTAGAATCATATGAATCGAGATTGTGGTAAACTAAATTTGGCTCATATATTACCAATCGTGGTAAAGAAACAAAAATCAGCCAAACCCAAAGAACCACACTGAAATCACAGCACGAAAGGCACAAGCTCAAGAGAACTTTGAGTGCGTCCACGTGCCTTCCAGAAATCAGACACCAGCAGATATTTGCAGCAACACAGGAAACGCAGTAAGCAAATCAGGAATTAACAGCATCTGACCACCTTCTAAGACAGAAGACGGAGGTAGACTGAAGAGCCGGAAACCACTCTGGCTGGCAGTGAGCACGTCAGGCTAAGAACTCATCGCGTGCCTGGATGGGGTTTGGTGGAATTCCCTTCAGCGGACTGCCAGAGCTAATAAACTGCCTTAGTTTAATCTGTTTCGGGTAATTAAGAGATGGCAAAGCAGTAACTTGAAGTCACTTCGGAATCTCCTGGGGTCATTTGTTTTTTACTCTGTAATGTTAAATCGTCAAGAAATTCTGCAACAGGTACCTAAATGCAATGCTATTATTTGATCTTGAGGCATTTATTCTTTAACAGTGAAAAGAAACAACGGCCTCTTTCACAGAGTCGAGAGGACATCGACTCGTGCATCATTTATTACATTTCCTGGCCAACTAAAACTGGTCTGTGTACACAGAGAAGACTGTTCGTGGGCTATTTCAGTTTTTAAAACAAATATCTGAATCAATATTTACCATTTTACACTGAAAAGCTTAATTCTTCAGTCTTTTAAGGTCGACCACTAGATCTTACTACTCTATTTGTAAATCTTCTAAATTTTAACCAAGTTCAAGGGAGACTTTGAAACTTAAAAGTTGCTTTAGAATTTTTAACTCTATGATAAGATCATCTACTCAGTTTCTCAATAATGTCAATTGTTACAAATAAGTCTTTCCAAATATTTAAACTCATGATGAAGACAGCAAATTAAACTGTAAGTACTGTCAATCTGAGGTTCTCACAAACATTCCAATGCTATTTAAAAACTTGAAAAATACCCTTACTCCTTTTCCAAGAGAATGTTTGAAGTTTGTCTTCTCAGGGGCGTGAGCCTGGGAAATGCTGGCAGGGAGGCCAGCTCCTAGACACCTAGGGTGGTCTCCCTGCCCACGATGAGAGCACACGGAGCCCCTTCCGAATAGTAACGTCTCTAAGCCCCCAAATGGATGATTGCAGAGCCTTCATCCTTGCTTCTGAGTGTCACTAATTCTCAAGTCTGACTGGAATCTGAACTTTCCCCCTCCAGGCTGCGTCACCCCTTGCCTGGATTCAAAACATCTCTTCGCTTTGGATTCTATTCAGAATTCTTTGCGCATTATTCCCACTGGAGGATCTACAACTCTTAAAGATAAGAGCTGGCGTCAAGTTAGATTCTGCTTACTCTACAGTCAGAGTACTGAACTCATCCTAATGACGGTATCTTGCGTTACGTTATGGAAGTTAAGGAGAACACCAAAGTGATTCCATTAAGAACTCAAAGCCTATGAGACAAAAGATACAAAAAAAAAAAAAATCATAGTATAATATTTTAAGTGCTGTACCAAGCAAGGGGGCTTTACACAAGCTAATGAGGCTATTTGTCAGCAAAGAGCTTAGATCGGTCACTGAAATTCAAGTCAGGTGAGAGTCCAATGAGGCCTGCCTGACAGATGTAGGAGAATTAAACCACAAAGTACCTACCCCATCTATGTCCCATTCAGTACCCTATACATTCACTATCCTCTTCTAGATCCTAGAATTCTAGATCCTATCCGATTCTAGATCACGGGGACATAAGTGTATACACACAGACGAGTTATTCTAATAAAATTTTAAAGGCAAAAAGGGGCTTTAAAAGATTTTTTAATATAGCTTTTATGTTTGAGGAAAAGAACCGATTTCAAAACGTAAAGGTGATGGCCCAAAGTCATCTGGCTCATGATTCTTAATCCCGAGTCAAAGTTCTAGAACTCATCCAAAAATAAACTTGTATTCTTACCCACCTGGTTATCTCTGAACCATGATTAATAAACACTGAATGATAATGCTGAGTCAGTAACAACAATATGGTCTCTCAGCATGAAAGCTGACAAGGGCAATGACAAAGCTAACACAACCGCACGGGATCGGCCCAGGGAGTGGAGGGATCCCCTGCCGTATGTTAGGTTCCAGGGATATTACGACAGAACTAAACAGACTGAAGAAACAGTTTAAAGACAAGAACAGTATCCGGCAAGACGGCTTAGTTACAGACTTTTAGAAAACCCCACCTCCTGGTTTACTTTTCACTCTCAGCTTCGTACGAATGGTACACACTCTAAGTGAACTAAAATTATTTTGCTTCAATGGAGCTTTGACTAAATCCAAAACGCGACAACAAGCAGCATTTCCGTGTGTTTACTCCAATGCCAGAAACAGTGGCCAGCATTTTCAATGTTTTAGCTCATTTAATTCCCACGGCAATCCTATCATTTCCTCGAATTTCCAGATGGGGCTTAAGAGAGATTAAGCAATTTGCTCAAGATGCTGGTGGAACCAAAATCCAATGCCAGGCAGATGGCCCCGCTTCCAGAACCCAATTCTTAACCATTGGATTTTATTGCTGAAGGCAAAGGAAAACCACGCCAGAGATTACAAAAGGCACCTGCACACACTGCACGTCAGCTTTAAGTGAACTCAGTGGGGAAACCTCAGACCGGTTCACAAATACACCTCTGTCACACCACCGCAAGGAACTCCAGGCTCCTCTCAGACCCAAAGCTTATTTGGATTATACAATGTAACAAAGGCTTGGAAGACCACAAGGGAAGATAACCTCTTAGGACACAATGTCCACTGCTGCTCTTGAAGCTTTTCCTTTTGTTTTGGTGCGACTTCAACCACCTTCAAATGCGAGGACTATCTTCCTCTGAGCTGCTCTAACCTCCCACTAGAAACAGATTCTATGGATGAATAACAGGATGGAAAAAAACTGTCTTTTGAATTATCTCCTTAAGCTCTTCCAAACCCTCAGGATTTCAAAACCGTTTCCTTCTCTGTATTCATTCTGCACCAAGAGGACCAAATGAACAGAGGACAGTTGACATCCAAATAAGTGATAATCCAGGCCTAAAAGGGAGGTGGGCAAAATACAGAAAATCCTGTCCATGAATACGCAGTTCTTTGATCTATCCCTCCTAGTGAGTGAAAGCCTGCTTTTGCATTATTCTCCAGATGTTACGACTGCTTTTGAACATTGGGGGTATTCTCCTAGCTGCCTTGCCTCTACTACCTTGAATGACCCAGAGAAGGATGAAAGTCACTCCTCTGCTTGCCGTAGGCCAGAGAACTAGAAAAGAAATCCCGTTCCACTCCTTTTCCAGGGATGGCTTCCTGTCAAAGTGCATCCCGATCCCTAACAACATATAACTACATTCACGCTTTCTTGTTACGCTTTCTCACTGGAGCTTCGCAGAACTTCAGGCAGGGTCTGTACCACTGTTCGCATCTTACAGCGACTGAAAGCAATTAAGCCCCCTGCAGGTTAGTCAGTGGCGAACTCCAGACTACCTCGTTCTCACTTCCCCTCTCTGGCAGTTTTAAAAGCAGTGATGTTCGTAACTCCCAAGCCCGACCCGGCTTAATTCACTGGTCACCCCGCCACCTGACCTTCAATGAACCATGACCTGCCCTTCTACCTCCCCCCCACACACGTCCTGAACGCAACACGACGCCCGGCAAACATGCATCGACTTCACTGATCTCCCCACCTGAAACAGTACTAAGAAGTCGAAATCTGGGCACTGGCGCTCCCATCCAGTCGCGAGAAGGCCTGCTTTTTTCTTTTTTTCTAACGGAGCTAGGACTCGCCCGAAATGTCGCAGTTCCCTTTCGCCTATCGCCCCGGCGTGACCCCTCCTGTCTTACCTCTTGATTGTAAGGCTTCGGAACAGCGGATACCACGCGGAGAACTGACAGCGCAGCACATGCTCCTTCTTCATCCTCCAGCCGCCGCCGCCGCCGCCTCTCCCTCCTTCCAGCACTCTCCCGGAACCCAGGTCTCAAGTCCCGGAAGTACCCGCCGAGCTATTTTGGCTCAAGGACTCTTCCGGTCCATCAAGCCAAGAGGCAGCAGCCGAAAAGGGAGCGGAGGAGAGTCGCGGGGGCGTCCTTTTCGTGGTCACTCGTACCCGCACGCACGCACAAACACACGCGACGCCTTCGCGTCCCGGGAAAGGAATTCCGGAAGTGTTGAGAGGCGGCTTCTAAGAAGTGCCCCGCCCCGGAAGGTAACTTTCTCAGGCGAGGTTTCAGGCGGGGATTCTACGGGTACCGGGAAGGGCCGAGTGCACATCCTCACCACCGCGCGGTGCGGCTTTGCCTCCAGCAGTAGCACCGGTGTCTTCTGAGACTGCCGCCTCGGATTCGTGCTTTCTTCTTTCGTCCCCCTCCCCAAAGGAGTACCCTCCCCTTCACCCCACACCTTGGAGTAGGTAACTGGGCGCGGGCCAATCATGTACAATCCCCTCTTTGGGGAAGAGGGAGGGAGCACATCTGGTGCGTGCGGGCAGCCCCACGCGCGTGTCCCAGTCTGCGGACTGGGTGCGCGACCCGGGAAGCGAGGGGGCGGCCGCTGCGAAGGCGCGGAAAGGAGGGCCAGTTTAAAGAAAACCAGGGACTGGGGTAGAAGAGGCTGGACTGTTGGGAGAAGAGAAAGTAGGAAACCACTGCAGTTAACTTCACTTGAGTGCAGTGGTTGAAGCATCTGCAGTGAGGGTGATGGCACCTCTTCGTTCGTGGAGGGGAGACTCTGAGACATAGGAAGAGAATCCTGGCCCTGCGCTCCTGGGGAGTTCGACTTTGAAGGTAGAGGAGGAGAGGTGTCTCCTTTGAACGTGAAATGCATTTATTCCAGCCCTGCCAAAGTAGCAGCCTGGAAAAATACAGCCAGAATGTATCAGTAGCCGGGCCATGCTGGAATCATAAGACTGGAAGCATTCTAGTCTAGTGAAATTTGCAGTATCATTCTTTTTCCTTCTCTCGTCTCCATCACTCCGTTATTTTCCTTATCTCTTTAATACGTTATCAGATGGCTACCAGACAACAGAGTATTTTAAAAATTCACCTTTGTTTCTTCAAAAGAATCAGATTCTAGTTACTGAGAAATGCCTTTTAAAACCTAGCGTTCTTACAATTACATGCCTTGGACTTGCCCCCGTCACGTCTGTCTAAGGGCGCATAGTTTAGGTGTCTCCTTAAACTTGCACCCTCTCAGGTGATCTCCACGTTGTGAGTTCAGGCCCCACGCTGGGTGTAGAAATTACTTAAATCTTTTTTTTTTAATTGCACACTCTGGTTTAAGCAATTTTATATTAGAAAGTAGGAAACCCACCGACTACAGGCCTCTTCAGAAAAGTATTCATTAGGATAATTACAGGATCCTCTGCCTGTTTGGAGTGAAAAGCTCTTCCCCCAAAGAGTTCAGTGTTTTGTTTATCTCCAAAATGTTACTGGCTAAGTGGTTCAGTTGGGAGTATCACTTTTAAAGATACATTTTTCTAAGCAGAGGTAAATTACAATGTTGCAGTATATTCTGGGGGAGGGTATGGCAGTAGTGTTTCCTGAGTGTTTTGAGAGCCAGGATTATGTAGTCCTTTCTGTTCTGAGGGGAGATGAAGCCATATTCCATCTATTGCTGGGAGAATGGTGCCAGACTGCCAATTTAAGAGAGACCTAATGCGGTTTGGAGCAATCACTCTAAATGCTTGTTTTGATTTGACCTAGAAATAAACAGGTTACTGCTGAAGGAAATGTTAGCAGTGCTGTAATGAATTGGGGTAAGGTATTTTCTGTCGAAGATTATCAATAGATACAAAAGAGGAAGTAGAAACTGGGAACAGAGTCACTCTGGGAGGAGTCATGTTAATAGCCCAGGAAACCTGAGTGTAGAGGTCGAGCCAGCTGCAAAGGATTAATACAGAACTGCAGTTATTTGTAGCGAACAGCCAAATTTGTAAACTTAAATATAAACACTGCAGGGAAGGAATTTATTGCAGATGTCTTTTATTCAGGCTATATACTTTGGAAGGGTGTTCAGTGACTTTTCAGCATTACAGTTGATTTTAAGTAACTAGCAACACATTTAACCAGCCTCAAATAAATCCACATTACAAGCAGATGCACCAGTATTCTGAATGGATACAGCTAAATTCCCTTCGATTATTTTTTAGCCACCATATTTGTCTTCTCTTCTCTTAGCCATGAAGTGTTTATACTCAAGTTTCTTCAATAAAACCTTTACAACAATGGAAATAGTTGCTTTTTCTCATGCATGCCTAAAAATGTCAGTAGTTAAGTGACTGTGGGGGAGGGGAGGTTAAGGCGCAATTCTAAATTAAATAATGAAAAAACACTTCCTTCCTTGAATTCCACTATATGACTAGTTATTCTAAATTAATATTTCCATTTACCTGCTGTTTTTTTCCCACTTGGATATCTCACACTCGGTGTGCCCATGTTTGAACGCTCTCCTACCCCTTTCTCCTGATGTCCCAGTGTCCTAAACATCTTCTTGGAAGTAGCTGTGGAAACCCTGTCCCTAGACACTAGTTTAGGACAAGTAATAAAGTCTCATATGCAAGTTTCCTTGCCACTGCTGCCATCCTAGACCAAACCTGCATTCTCTCTTGCCTGAGCTATTACCAGAGGTTCTTGACTGGTCTGATTACTATAGGGCTGTAACCAATTAACCTTCCCAAGGGTAAATAGTTCCCAGCTCGAACTAAATGTAATGATTATAAATCACCAAGTAGTGTAATTTCAGTAAAATGTTAGTTACCTCTCTGCCCGCCCAGCCCCCACTTCTGCCAGAAGAGAAGAACTCAGTGGCTTTCCATTATTAACAAATTAACTACAGGAAGTCTTCGTTATCAGAGCATAATCACTGTCAGCAAAGGAAAGTGATGTTAAGTGGATCCTTTTGATGTGGATGCCAAAATTGTACCATAAGCAGTGCCAAAGAAGGACCGATCATAATATTCTTTAAAAAAACTGAAATTTTTAAAAGCTTTATGACGATAACCAAGACTGTTAAATGTAGCGATACTAATTATTCATTGTAAATCCGGTGGTCTTTCTGTGTAATTATTCCGAAAGAATGTAGAATGGCATCTTAGACAGGCCTAAGCACTTGATGCTTGACTTTACAAAGTCCTAAAGTTATTTTTGCAAAAGTTAATCCCCCCCACCTAATTTCGTTCAAAACGCCTTCTTGTAAATTTCTCCATCGATCATTAAACTGTTCCAACCGCCTGACCTGGGTCCATCAGAAGCTTTGCCTATGATTGGAATTTCCACACCTTTTATTTGGTTGAGTATAAATGGTGTTTCCAATACCCAGTTTTTATCAGAGGGTAGCCAGCATGTTATTTCCTGTGATTTTTGCTTCACTTTGCAACCTCAGCAAACTGCAGGGATTCCGATTATGGTAATAGCTGAATAATGACAAGCCTGAGTGCAAACGCCACTCCCTCTTAACCTGAATCCAGCTCCTGACTAAGACTGAAATACCTCAGATGTGAAAAAGTAATCCTTTCTCTTCCTCCCTTCAGCAGAGAATTTTAAGTGCTGTCCCCAAGAGGAGCTTACATAGCAGCAAGAGTTTGTGGCATGCCAGTTAGGCGTACCCGCAAATTTGGGGGAGGGGTTAAGCATCCAGCCAAATCTGTGTAAGCCCTTGGAAATGCATTTGCAAATGTTAACATCATCCATTATGTGTTTGTTTGTTTCAGGATTTTTTTTTTGGAAGGGGGTGGGAACGAAAAGTTGAGAACAACAGGGTTTGCCCAACTCTACTGTAATTTCTCAGCCCTTCCCCCAGTTCGTGTCTCTGTTTCTCATCTGGTTCCTTCTACGTCAAATGCCCTTCCTGCCTTCTTGGTATCTTAAATCATATCTTAATATCAAACGGCCTCTTAGTAGTAACCTTTTCAAAGTCCACTATTTTCTCTGCCTCCCAAGTGGATGTGATTTGTCACTCGCTTAAAACATTGCATTATTGCATCGAGATATTGCATTATCTCTGTGATAGGCATTTACCCTCTGGTCCTTTGCGAGTTGAACTAGGATGTCCCCAAGGGCAGGAATGGGTCAGTTTACACTTAGTATATACGTACCCAGACGTGTGAACTGCCCATGCTCACACGCCAGCTAGCCGCCTGCCTACCACTGTATGGCACTTCTAACAGTTCTGTGATACTTTCCCTCACTGCAATTTTTTGTGCCCTGGAAAAATCATACAGCTAACCCAACATAGACCTTCAGTGTTTCAGACCAAACTAAGTGAAAACAGATTATGTGACTTAAAACAGAACTCAACATGTAAACGGGCATGATTTTAAGCGTAACGTGCATATTAGCAAAATGTGGGTGACTTGAAATGCTACCTAATGAAGAGGAGAAAATTTACACTTTAGTTTTAAATCTCAAAATAGCTTGGAGTCATCTCGGGAAAGCTCTATCACAGTAAGTTGGGGTGGGGGTGTGCAGCCAGGAATGGAACCTCATTTGTTTCTTTCTGCGCTGCCTACGTGTAGTGACTAGTCTCCAAATGGCACCATTGAGCTTCTGTTTTTGAAATGGTGCTAAAAATAATATTCCTTTTCTGTGTCAGTAGTATTTTTGAGATGCTTTTATAACCCTGAACATTTTGGGAGTCACAGGATAAAGAAATAATACTTTGGAAATCACCCTTTAACCTTATTTTTTATTATTATTTTTTTTTTTTTGGTTATTTACACTGTCAGCAGATTGCTACAAAATACTGTTGCCCCTTGGGGCTGATTGCATTCCAAGTAATTACCCTGGAGAGGCCCAGCCCTGTTTGCCACTTTTTTTCCTCTTGTGTAATTCATGTCATGTTGGTAGCTTGTTCTTTGTTTTTCTAGCTCTCTATAATATTCTGGCTTCAGTATTTTTTAATATGATCTGTTGAAACATCTGTTTAGAGCTTCACGTCTGCTGGCCAGAAATCCGGCTTTTGATTATGGAGACTGTTTTGTAAGGGAGTTTAACTAACCTGGTTAAATGAAGAGTGGATGAAGAAGAGTCCTTCAGAAAAGTACTTTGTCACCTTTTAGCCATCAGCCGTTCCTTTGACAATCTGTGAGGGACGCTATAAAGATACAAAGATAAGGAGACCTAGCAGATAATTTAAAGGAGCTGGTGGCCCCTTTGCCCCTAAAGATACTCACCTCGGGCTGGGGGACTTTCCCTATCTTGTCTTGATTTATTGGCAATCCAGATTAAGAACGCTTTTCATAGAAAAAGTTACAGATTATCTAGCTCTTCCTTTACGAACTTCTGGTGGTGCTTATACTTTTGAGGCCTGCGGTTCCCGGTTTTTAAGAAGTTGCGTAAGCACAGAAAAGTTATTGGGGGTCAAAATACCTTTTTTCAAGAGAAGTAGAGGGCACCTGGGTGGCTCAGTCGGCTGAGCATCCAACTTCCAACTTCGTTCTGCTCAGGTCACGATTACACGGTTGGTGGGTTCGAGCCCTGCATCAGGCTCTGTGCCGACTCAGAGCCTGGAGCCTGCTTCACATTCTGTGGCTCCCTCTCTCTGCCCCTCCCCTGTTCGCGATCGGTCTTCGTCTCTCAAAGATGAATAAACGTCAAAAAAAAATTTTTTTCAAAAGGAGGTAGAAAATTAATCCAGGCATTTTGCATCATTCTAGACAGATTATGTTCTGCAATAAATGGGGTTGCTCGGTTTCCTAAAAGTTATTTTCTTTTAAGTGTTAGAATTAAAAGCAGAGGAAATACTTTTCTGATGTATACTTTACTAATAAAAGGGAATGGAAATCTGGAAGATAAAAACGTAGGTAGATAAAGCGCTTTTATCGGGGTGCAGAAACCACACATAGTGACCAGTAGCCAGCCTTTGATGTAACGTATGGTTAGTTTTCATGCTGTTTTGATTGCCTCTAACAATGTGGGTTATTCTTCGTATATAAACCGAGGCTAGTTAAAAGTTTACCAGGAATCCCTGCCTGTTTTCTTATGCTGTATGCATATAGCTAAATGACCGTCTCCACTGTTTTATTACTTTCAAGCCTCCGTTCAAATGTCACAAAATTAAAGGAGGCTTTCTTGATCACTCCACCCACCTTTCTCCACTCTTCTTATTCTTCTTAATCTTCCTCCGTAAAACTTAGCGCCTCTGACATAAATGATGTATGTTGTTCCTCAGTTTCCTCCCTTCCCTCCCCACCAGAGAGTAAATTCCTGGAGGACAGGACCCGTGTCTGTTGTGTGCACTGCTGTAGTCCTGGCACCATGGAGACAGTGCCAGAGCCGAGTTACCTAAGATACACAGTTGATGTTTCCTTTTTTTTTTTTTTTTTTTTTTTTACAAATATAAATACAGTTTGCGCATATTCCTTCCTGGTTTAAATGAGTGTGAAAATGTATCAACATTTCTTTCTCTCATCTTCATTGAGTGGTTTTTATTTCTTGAGCATAAAGTCATTTTTTTCTTACCTAGGGCCTCAAGTTTTGCCTCTTTGCCAAAGTCGTTATTGGAAATTGAAATCCTAGGCCCGCATACATAAAAATCCACAGCAACAGTGTTGATCTTAATAATTCAACAGAAATACATTTAATTTTACAACAGAAATACGTGTTGAGGGTCAGGCAGGACATACACCCAGAGGACAGTCAATGGTTGCTTGGGTTCAGTAACGCAGAGCTTCTTGGACTAGTCTCCCAGGCTTTGTCAACCTTTAGATTTAACATGATTTTCAACAACCCAACTCTTTGTCTCTTGGGGGTTTTAAGACTGCAAAGGTGATTGTCGTTAATTGAAATGCAATTCGCATGCCATAAAATTCTCTTAAATTGTAAAATCCACGGGTTTTTAGTGTATTCAAGAGATGGTGCCACCATCACCACTATTTAATTCTAGAACATTTTTCATCGAGAAGAAACTCCACGCCCATACGCACTCACTCCCTATTCTCTCCTTCCCCCCAGCCTCTCCGCAGCCTCTCATCTGCCTTCCGTATCTCTGGATTTGCTATTCTGGGTTTTTCATATAAATGGAATCATACAGTATTTGGTCTCCTGTGTGTGGCTTCTCTTATCTGGCGTAATATTTTCAGGGTTCATCCATGTTGTAGCATGTATCAGTACTTCATTGCCTTTTTGTTTTTTAAGTTTATTTTACTTTGAGAGAGACAGAGCGCACACGGGTAGGGGAGGGGCAGAGAGAATCCCAAGGAGGCTTGGCAAGGTCAGTGAAGACCCTGACGTGGGGCTCGAATTCACAAACTGTGAGATCATGACTTGAGCGGACGCCAGATGCTCAACCAGCTGAGCTGCCCAGGCGCCCCAGTACTTCATTCTTTTTTATGGATGAATATTACTCCATCAATTGCAATATCACATTTTATTGATCCACTTATCAAATGATAGACATCTGGGTTGTTTCCACTCTGGGACTATTACAAATAGTATTGCTGTGAATGTTTGTGTACAACAAACGTTTCATTTCTCTTAGATATATATACTAGGAGTGAAAATGACTGGGTCACATGGGAACTCTGTGGTTAACCTTTTGAGGATTGTTTTCCGAAGTGACTGCGCCATTTTATATGCTTTCCGACAGTGTATCCCAGTTTCTCCACATCCTCACCAACACTTATTTTTACCCGTCTTTTATTGTAATCATCATAGTAGGGGTGAAGTGTGGGAACTCATTGTGGCTTTGATTTGCCTTTTTCCGATGGCTAACAACCACTGTACATACTTTCATGTGCTTATTGGCCATCATATATCTTCTTATGAAGTCCTTGGCCTATTTTTAATTGTTATTTGTCTTTTTAATTATTGGGTTTTAAGGGGTTTTTTGCATATTTCAGATATAGTTCTATCAGATTTGTCAATTTTTTCCTCATATCGTAAGTAGTTTTTTACCATCTTGATGGTATCCTTTGAAGCACACAAGTTTTTAATTTTGATAAAGTCCAGCTTATCTGTATTTTCTTTGATTGCCTGTACTTTATGTATCACGTCTAAGAGATTATTGCCTAATCCAAGATAATGAAGATATTTACTTATTTTTTTCTAAGAATTTTGTAATTTTAGCTCTTAAATTAGATCTTTGATGTATTTCGAGTTAATTTTTATATATGGTGTTAGGTAGAGGTTCATTTTCGTCCTTACGAATGTATGTATCTGGGCCCAGAACGGTCTTTTGAAAAGTCTATTTTTTATGCCCCTAGAATACTTGGCACTTTTGTTGAAAATCAGTTGAGCAGGAGCACTTGGGTGGCTCAGTCAGTTGAGCATCCAACTCTTGATTTTGGCTCAGGTCATGATCCCAGGGTGGTAAGATCGAGCCCCATGTCAGGTTCTGCACTGATATGGAACCTGCTTAAGATTCTGTCTCTCCCTCTGCCCCCTCCTCTGCTCTCTCTCTCTTTCTCAAAAAAAAAAAAAAAAAAAAACAAACAATTGACCATAAATCTGTGGGTTTAATTCCGGAGTTTCTTTTCCATCAGTTTGTATGTCTGGCCTTATGCCGGCACCCACACCGTCTTCATTACCATGGAGCCTGTTTCAGATTCTCTTTCTCCCTCTGCCCCTCTACCCCACTCGTGCTTTCTCTCTGTCTCTAAAATAAAAATAATTTTTTTAAGTGACAAGAAAACAAAACAGAAAATAGGAATGAAAAAGGCAAGACAGAAGATCAGTTCAGGAAAAAAGAAGAGTAGCAAAAATAAGGAGATTATGAGTGAAATAATTCAAGAAAAGTTCCCCATAAAGAAGCACAGATTGAAAGGATTCAGTTGACAAAATCAGGAAAGAGAATTAAAAGGTACAAACTTCAGTTATAATAAGACACGGGATGTAATGTACAGCATAGAGAATGCAGTTAATAAGATTGTAACAACTTTGTATGGTGATAGATGGTGGTAGGTTTATCATGGGAATGACTCCATAATGCATGTAAACATTGAGCCACTATGTTGTACACCTGAAACTAATATAGTACTGTATGTCAACTACATTAAATAAAAAAGGAAGACCCATTTGAGTACCCAGTGCAATAACGTCTACACAAAGACATGAATAACTACAGATTTCCAGAGAAAGAAAAGAGGCCACATTAAAAAAAAGGATCTGGAATCCAAATGGCTTCAGATTTCACAGCAGCAACACCAGAATCAAGACAACTGAGCAGTGCCTGCCTATTTCTGGTAGAAGTTTCTTTTCAGCCCATAATTCTGTATGCAGCCAGGGTATTCAGTCCATTTTGAGGGCAGAAAAAGATCTTTAGACATTCAGGGTACAGAGGGAGAATAAGCCCAGCACGGAGGATGTAGCAGTGGATACCAAAGAGATGGCGCCTTCTCTTTCCACAGCAGACACGGTGGTACTTCTCGACTCAGGGACAACCGTGACTTTGATACGTGTTAAAACTTCAAAGTGAGGGGCGCCTGGGTGGCTCAGTCAGTTGAGCATCTGACTTCAGCTCAGGTCATGATCTCGCGGTCTGTGAGTTCAAGCCCCACATTGGGCTCTGTGCTGACAGCTCAGAGCCTGGAGCCTGCTTCAGATTCTGTGTCTCCCTCTCTCTCTCTGTCCCTCCCTCGCTCACGCTCTGTCTCTCCCTGTCTCAAAAATAAATAAACATTAAAAAAAAATTAAAAAAAAAAACAACTTCAAAGTGAATGGGCCATAACAAAGGGATTATGTTTAATTCTGCCGAACTGCACATTTTGAAATTACCAAAATGGTATATCCATTTACCACCAGTTCAAAAAAAAAAAAGATCCATGGGAGGGAGAAAGAGTCAGCCCCTACAACTCCGACAGTTGCTCTGTAAAGGACAGATAAGGGACAGTAGTTAAAGGGTGGCAGTGAGGAATGGTATACACTTTTTGCGCTGTTTCCCCTTGGAAAGTTTTTAAATTTGGAGTCAGAAAATGCAAGAACGTATGTGTAAGTGCCTGGTGCCCGCCCACGAGGAGCTTAGCCGACATGGGCTGAATCTAACCGGGGCGGCTGCCGGCTCCTATCCGGATGTGTCCTAGGGCCTCTGCACTGACCTGCGTCTGGGATGGTTCTCCCAGCCTCACGTGAGCAAAGCAGCTTTGATGACGGATAAGTCTTTCACCGTTTTAAGTACTTTGACCAGCCGCCTCTGTTTAAATGTTGAATTCAGAAAAATAAATGCAGCCTAAACAAATCTTACTATCTTACAGCGTGAACTTCTGGCCTGAGGATCGTAAAGACTAACTAGTTTGAAAAATGGAAAACCAAGAACCAGCGGATCCTTCTCAAAACACCAAACAGTCTATTATTTCAGAGGAGGTATAAACTGTTTTTCACTACCCTGCTCTCTCCCCACACAGAGCTGAGTCCAAATGAAATGTATAGACTATCGTTCCGAATGATCGTATTTAATTCTTAAAGACAGCTTTTACACATGGTTCCTGCTCCCTTTTTAGGACTCAGGGACGTTTTGTTCCTGTGTGGGAGCAATAGTGGGTCTCTTAACTATCTGCACTAGTGAAATTGCGACTGTTTTAAAGTGGATTTTGGCTGTTCATAGAAAAATTCTCAAATTTCATTAAAAGTTTCCCCGGGTAGAAGAATAAGTCCTATGGGAGTTTGAGGGTTTAGACATTTCATACTCGAGCTCACATCGGAGCTAGCTGTTAAAGGCCTCAGTATATGTGTTTAAGAACAATCACAATCCAAGTTGTTCGTTGTAGTCTGAATTCCAGAACTAATGTATGTCTGACATGTGATTCGGTTTAGCTTTTAATAAGTCTCTTCCTGCAGGAACCATTGGAGTGGATAAATTTTAAGTCCTTCATCTTGGAACTCTGAGCTTGACAGCTTCCGTGGTTGTTTATGACTTAAAAATCTTTCCATGTTGTCTGTGAATAGATCTGCTGATAATCATTAGGTCGCTGCTGGCCAGAAGTGAAAGATAGGATAGTAAGGAAGAGGCTATGCTTTATGCCCGCAGTGACACCCCCCACTCAGTTCAGGGTAGTGCCGTCGGTAAGTTAGTCCTCGAGACCGGACTCGGTGTCCCGGGCCGCCTGTCTCAGATTGGGTGGGAAACACAGGTGTCACTGCAAATGCAGTCGTTGGACATGGTCTCCTCAGTCAGCCTTCCCGTGTCGTCACTGACCGAAACGCCACTGATGAGTTTCTACCTACTGAACACACCTGTGCGACGCGCACCGGGCTCAGGGGATTGAACGCTGGGTTCCAGAAAACCCTTCACTCCTTCGTCCTCCCTCTCTACCCCCCACACCCCCACCCAGGAGTTTCTCAACTATCCTCTCTTTTCACCTCTCAGTATTACTTCCAAAACTCCAAAAATCAACAGAACCACCCTTCAGAAAGACAACTTCCCATACTTTGAACTGAAAACCTGCACTGAATTATTGGGAGGGAAATGCGATCCCCGGGAGGGCCACACAGAGAAAATCTGAAAGAAAACACACCTTCTAAATAAAATCCTCGGTTTAAAAGCCTCCCAACTTACTGTCTCCTTTTAGTTAATTTCAGAAGGAAAATGGGTCAAGCTTGAAAAAACAACGTACATGGATCCTACTGGCAAAATAAGGTAAATGATTATTTTTCCTTTTGCAAAACACTCGGTGTCTGGGTTCTCGGGGACTCCACTTAGGGGTTGGCGTGAACTACGATGCTTTCCTGTGAATTTACTGAATTGTAAATTCAGTCTTAAATGAAAAATCTAATCAGTATTTTCCCACTGTCAGAATGTTGGGGTCACTTGTGATCTCTGAATACAATTATGTTGTAAATTTGTTACGTTAACTAACCAGGAATTGATTTTAACACCATTCTCCCTGAGCGGATTAGTATGAACCTGAAATTTTGCACCAAGCCCCACCGAAGTTGATCAGGCGGCAGAGTAATTAACACTCCAGATTGCCCCCTCCGAGTCGCGCCAGGTTTTAATTTCTAAATTAGAAGGATGAAGGAGAGAACATGGCTGGGTTTGAGGTCAAACTTACATGCTTTACCCCTTGCTTGTGGAAATGTAAATTGTGGGAAAAAAAAAAGTTTTGCAAAGCATTTCACAGTATGTACCAATTGCCCATAAAGATGTAACACCCTTCAACCTAAGTAATGTATTTGGGGTCAGATTTCTGCATGAAAAATGTTCACAAAATTGAAAAAAATGAATCAAAAGCACTGTAACCATCTTAAAACTTGGGAAATAATTGTTCTAGTGTAGCATAATAAAAGAATATGTACAGTATGAGGACATATAGTCAATGACATTATAACAAGTTTGCAGGGTGACAGGTGGTTACCACACTTACTGTGGTGACCATTTTGTAATGTATATAGTTACTGGGTGACTATGTTGTACGCCTTAAATATAATACTGTATGTATGTCAATTCTCAGTTTAAAAACAGGGAAATAACTTTTCTATGCAGTTATCTCCAAAGGAGATTCTGAAGACAGTCTAGCAAGTTGAGAAAAGTTGTTAATTGATAAGATAGGAAATTATGTATATGCTTTTTAAATTCTTTCCAAATAATATATAAGAAAAGGCTAGAAGGGAAATTGGTGAAACATTACTGCCAGCTCTTTGGTAAACCTTTTTTCTTCTGTTTTCCAAATTTTCTGTTTAGAATTTTTTTTCAGCTTCTGTCACTCTGCTCTGAAAAGAGATTTTTTGACATTATAATTAACTATCAGGAAAAAAAATGTGTTAAAATAGATTAAACATTTTCCTAGTGAAATATTAAAAGGAGTGAAATAGAATGAGAAACTACAAAAATATAAGTAAACTTAAAAGTACCCAGATTACATTATATAAATTCATTCATAGAAAAATACTCCCATTTGCTAATTTGCTAAAGTGATCATATAAGAATGCAGAGTTTCTTCGTGAAGAAATACTTCTGTCATCAGTGTGAAAGTACATGGCCTTGCCAGTAATTGAAACCACTTCAATCACACCTACTAAACTGGCAAAAATATTCCCAAGGGCCAGTGTCGGAGAGCTGTGGGAAACACCAGGCTCTCCGCGGCACAACACGGAGTTATCCATAGCCCTATTCAATTAAAACCTCAAAGTAAGAAAGCCAGGCGTGCTACTGCCCATCAGCACAGTGGAAGTGTTCAGTAAAACACTTGTTTCAAGTGACTCTGATGTGCAGAACTGAATGGGAAGGAAATAACGGGCAGAGGAATACAGTACAGAGAAGTGTGGCCGGGCCCGAGCCTAAAGGAACACAGTACATGCAAATGGACTGATGTTTGTGAAAACATAGATTAGAAAGAACCCAGTTTGTAGCGATGCAGTTTAGCTGTCTTTTCCCTGTACAGTTGTTTAAGTTTATAGCACAAATATGACTCTTAACACTAGTTAATCTAAAGAGTACGTGTTGGTTTGCACCTTCTCATCTCTTCACTGGACTCCTCTTCCTTCTTCAGCATTTCTTAATCAGGGGCGTGCATCAGAATCATATGGAGACTCTTTGCAGGATACTCGCGTCCAGGTCTCACTTCCAGGGAGTCTGTTTGAGTAGCTGAGGCATGCACTCTAAAGCCGACCAAGTACTTGCTTATGTGGCCTGTTTATAGCATGTTCACCTCCGTTCTTGCACGTGTAGGTCTTCCTCGAGCTCGTAGGTAAAGCATTGATGTTTCCTACCAGAGTGTCCGGTTTTGAAGACGGACTCCTTGTACTTGGCTGTAGGTCATGACGTATAAACTTATAAAATATTTTATCTATTACCTGATACAAAAGCATGTCAGTAAGGATGAAATAGCAGCTAGAAAATCCTTTGTTCTACCATGTTATTCGCGGGTGAGAGTAGGGAGTTGATTTCAGTAGTGTCAAAACATGCTGGCAGTATGCCCTCGACGGACATCGGGACAGAGCCGAAGTCATCCTTTGGTGCCCATTCCTGCCTCTTGTGTTTGTTGACCGGGGGACGAACGCAGAACAAGCCTTCTCCTATGACAGTTACTCGGAAAGTGGAGTAACTTAACTACAATCAGAATTCTAAAGCCACAAGAGGCTTTCGAGCTAACATACTCTTAATTCTCTAGTTTTGCACCCGGGGGAACAGTCTCACGTGATGTGTGGCCGTGGGCTTGGCTGGTGGGCAGGTAGCGCCCGAGGCTGCCTGACTCCGTCAGACGCTCATCTTTCAGAGTCCCTTGAAGATGAGTGGAGCTCCTGTGGGCATCCCTGTCTAGGATCCCGTATAAATGCATTTATATTTCCTTGCTCATGATGTACGGCTTGTTCCTGGTTATTTACATCATCTTAACCACGATAATGATGCTACTCTTTTTGTTTCCCTTCTCCCTCGTGTGTTTGGGATGGCCCCCTCACGGCCCCTCCCAGCACTGCCTTCTTTAGTCTTTAGGACTAACCCTGAGGGGCGGCAGAGAGAGCTGAAAAGGTCTCACCTCCTCTCTTGCCATCTGTACTATTTACTTGTCAGAATTGCTTGTTGGTTGGCTTCTTGTTACTAACAGGAATGTCGGGCGGTTGTGAGTCATCACAGCAGTGTATGGTTTTCATAGGCTCGTTTTGACACATTTGCTGTTTGAACTTGGGTATAATACTGAGAGATCTACAGTTTACAGAAAGAATTTTTTTTAACTAGATTAAATATCTGGATTTCTTTTATAGAAATATGACACAGTCCAACCCTTAAGGACAGGCAGATAAAAAGTGCGAGGCTCCTCCGCACGGTCCGTCCCGTCGTGCCCACTCTTCTGGAGGGAGGGGGATATTGATGCCTTCCTTACCCCCGTCCCGAGCCACTCGGATGTCTTGCTTCTCTTAGATCCAAAGTTCATGTGTTTCTTCACTCCCATTTCTTACCACTGCTTCTTTCCAGTATAAGGGATAAGAAAGTGGAGGGGACTTTGCCTCGTATGTCCTTCCCCTTCAAACCCCATTGTACCAGTAACTGGATTTGGGGGAAGCCGTTCCCTAGAAACACACAGCCCATCAGGAATAAAGCCATACAAGGGAGCAGGAACCTACCATTCCTGAGCTCACTTTCCCCTGTGGACTGTTTTCCCCTTAGATGAGAGAGATCTCACACATGTCACCTAAATGTAGTAATTCCTCAGTCAGTAAATGAGATGGCCCTGCGTTCTAAGATTGTTCTATACTGTCTCAGTGGTTCGCATTCTGCAGAGTATCTTTTGCTCTTAGCAAAAAGGCTGGAATTCTCCTAGGGGCTTAATTTGCACAGACTGCCCAATAGCTTCATTTACTGCCAACCTGTAGGTTTATGATCCAAACTGCAGTGTTCCCATTGAACAATCTGAAAGGCAGCTCAAGCGATCGGTAGGCATTCTGTTTAGATAGTGCTCAGAGGGTCAAACATAACGGTGGCACATTTACTTGGGAAAAAGTTTCCGAAGCTACAGGAAAGCACGATGAATTGGCTTTTCCCATACAGATCTGTGTTGTGGTCTCCTTGGCCATTATCATTATTACACTTGCATGCTTCGCACTTGTAAAGTTCTGGTTGTGGACCGAACATCCAAGGGCACTAGTGATTTTGTTTTCCCTTCTCTGCCTAAACAGAACGTGGGAAACCGTGAAACGTACGACCAGGAAGGGGCAGTCGGCCGATGGTAGGAGCGCAAACCCCTTACGACTCTTCATGGAGGAAGTCACCGAGCTTTACTGCAGGAGGCGGGGCCTTTTTACTTTAGCCCACACCTCAGAGCAGCTCTCTTCGATCATGATCTTTTATGTTTAAGTCTGGTATTCCTTTTTGCAGTGCTTTGTGGCTAGATCAGGCTTTCTCCATAAATAACTTCCGTCCTGTTATCTAGGCTCAGCCCCAGTGTTTTTGAGGGGAAGGTATACTAATATTTATAGCCAAACAGAAGTCCGTATAATTTGAAGCCACAGACTGCGTCTAGATAGGACTTCAGGAAATCCTGTGTTCTGTTAAAGGACCTAGGCGAGAGCCTTTAGTTTGGAAAAATATTTGGTACTACTTTATGATGAACCACTTGGTTTATAAATTGATGAGGGCACAGAATTAGGAGAATTCCCTTCTAGGCATAAATGCGTTGACCGCAAAGGTCCTGAGAATCACCTCTGCTCTAGGGGACGTCGGGCAGTAGGGCTTTGTTTTTCTCTGTCATTCCTCCCTTTCATCTTGTTGTCTCTCTTTACTGGAAGTAAACAGTACCTGCCACTGCTGCTGTTTTTGTCACTGTTTTTGTCTGCCCGGAGAGCTGGGCGGAGGGAGGTAGCCAAGAGCTCCTTATGGGCGATTTGTATTTTCCAGAACACATTGGGGTTTTGTCTGCGTTCTGTTGTAAGGCCAATTAAAATATTTCTCTCTCAGGAGAAAAGGTCCTTTGCCCTAACACAGTGAACTCTAATTTAGCTAGCATCTACTACAAACACCGGGACTGACTCGATTTATTGCTTAAAGGAAATACAGGCGCACGTACACGTGTAGCCTCACCGACGGTCTGGCTGCTGCAGGGTGAGAAATGGGGTCCCTGCAGAGGTTAACGTAGGCGGGAATTATGTCCTTGGCCCTGTGCTGAGTACTCCCTGACCCTTCATGAGGGGGCTTCCTTGGCTTTCTCTCCCGGCCCCAGGTGTGGCGGTCATCCCAGTGCTGCAGCGGACGCTTCATTACGAGTGCATCGTTCTGGTGAAGCAGTTCCGACCGCCCATGGGAGGCTACTGCCTGGAATTCCCCGCAGGTGAGTCCCTAACCGCTGGGCCAGGCACCTAGAACGGCAGCGCTTGGACAGCTAACACCTTTTTATCTGTCCGGGTGGCTTTAAGTTAAAAAGGGAAAAAAAAAAACAACTCATCCCTCAAAAGCACACTGTTTGATGCGCTAACCCCCGCCCCCCACCGAGGGGAGGGAGGGCGCCGCCCCAGCCCAGCTTTCCAGGCCGCGGCCCTCTCAGCAGTATTCTCTCTGGCTGCTCCTGAGGAATTGCTCTTCCCTAATTTGCCAAGTGAGTTTATTTTCTATCAGCTGCCTGCTTCTGACAAGAAACTCACAGTAATAACTAGGCCAGACTCTCAACTCCAAGACCTATCATTGGAAAAGACATCTTGATCTTCTTGTATGTACACAGGCCAGGGAAACTGCCTTAATTTCCACTAGAATACTCTCTTGAGTTGCACAGAAAGTAGAGCTTTCCAGACTGAAGGGTGTGTCATCATAGGACCTACCTATGGGCTGTTCCATCTGAAGAGATTAGATCTCTCTTACTTCTCATTAGCGGGATACATTTTGTACTCTGAAATTCTAGCCCACGATAACGCATAGCAACTTCATTTTTTTCTCATGTATCTGCCATTTCACTGAAGAAAGTAAGAACTTTAAAAGTAAATAGCCCGCATTTCACCTTTCTCTTCACATCATTTCCTTTCGGGTGAAATAATCTGAGTTCTACCATCCTCCCACTTCGCCCACGGCCGGTGCCCCAAGTCCGCCAGCCTCCCGTCCCCCCTCGCAGGCGATACTCATCCTGGCGTTGCTCTGTGGCCTCAGGATCGCTCTGCGAGGGAGGAAAGCAGGACAGGTGACGGGGCCACATGAGGAACCTGAAAAGAGTGACGGGCTTCCTGGGCCGGGCCACGTAGCCGGGTCAGTAAGCTGGGCGGTGAGCCCACAGCACCAAACCAGTCGGGAATCCTCAGGGTCCAGCGGTCGGTGCCGCAGACACGGGAGTGCCGAGACGCCCACGGGACCATCGAGGTCTGAGTAAGAGGAACAGATGGCAGCTCTTGGGGCCTACTTACTCTGCCTGGTTTTATTCTTTTGCCTTTTTTTTTTTTTTGAGAAACAGAGAGGGTGAGCATGTGAGCAGGGCAAGGAAGGGCAGAGGGAGAGGGAGAAAGACTCCCAAGCAGGCTCCACGTGCAGTGCTGAGCGCGACGTGGGGCCCGATCTCCGCACCTGAGCTGAGCCACCCAGGCGCCCCCACCTTTTCTCTTAGAACTAAGTTCCGAGCCTCAGTCCGTTCCTCCTGCACTCACAGTCCGCGATCGCCTCACGTAGCTCGGCGGCCGTAGTGTCAGGAGGAGAGGGCGCCCTCTCGTCTCACATATGGCTTGGACCTCCAGGTCTCATCGACGACAACGAGAGCCCGGAAGCGGCCGCTCTTCGGGAGCTCGAGGAGGAGACGGGCTACAAAGGCGATGTGGCAGAGTGCTCTCCAGGTTTGTCCCGCTCTCCCGGCGCGCGTGGGGACAGGAGAACCGGCCAACAGGACGCTGAGCTTCCACTGAGGCGAATCTGAGGAGGAGAGCTCCTAGCTGGGTTCCGTCACGGCCTCCGCGTGAGCCTCCCTGCGCACGAGGGCAGGCTGGAGCAGGAAGGCCCTGACGCTGGAGCGGAGACGTGACGTTCCCTTTCCTTCCAGAGCTTCCAGGTCCTCACTGGATCCTCACGGGCCGGGCCCCTCCCTAGATTCCTCTCTCCGTGTGAAGGGATCTGACTACACGTCCGTACTGTCTCCCCCCGCCCCCACCCCGAGACTGAGCACGCTCACCTCAGGAATGGGGGGGCGGGGGGGGGGGGAGGGGAGCCGTGCTGTCCTCCAGCGTGTGCTGAGCGAACCGGGCGCGCGTAGCTTTCCTCCTGCACCGGCCGCACGGGCACTGTGAACGCGGAGCCCGGGTTCCTTCCGAAGGCATTTAAGTCGCGACGCCTGTCGTCCCTGACTGGTCTGTGAAGGTGATCGGTTGCTTCTCTCCGCAGCCGTATGCATGGATCCGGGCTTGACAAACTGCACCACGCACATCGTGACAGTAACTATCAACGGAGACGATGCTGAGAACGTGAGGCCTAAGCCCAAGCCAGGTGAGTGCCCGCTGCCTGTAAGGCGGCTGTTGCCGTGGTGACGGGGTCATTTGCTGCGGACCTGGTTTCGGATTCCTGAGGCGGCTAACAGGTTTGTAGATACTTCAGCGGTGCTCCAGGCTGTCCTGCTCATCTTGGGTCCTAGAGCATTTTTAACACGTAACCGACTTCGATGCATTCTTTATAAAATGTTAACTTCTCACATTTCCCTATTTTCTGTATGGAGTCTATTCCCACTTAGTAGTGTGAGCCCAGGTCTGAAGAGGAAACAGTGAAAATCTTCACCATCGCAGGTGTGTGTCTCCGTGTGTCTCGTGAGAAAGGCAGAAGTAATTGTTCGAGGACAGTGGCTGACTGCTCTTCACGGAGTTCTGTACTTAGAGAAACATTTAGAAAACTCCTTGCTCTGTTAGATTTCTTAGCAAGTTTAGACTCCAGCTTTGACGCTTGTCAGCGCCCTTTCGTCCCCCACCATGTACCACAGCCGTATTCTTCCATTTCTCATCGCCCCAGCGGCTCCTGGATGTGTCAGGGCACGTCACAGCTGATTTTAAACGCTCCCTGTTCAAACTCACAGGTATGCACGTTCCGTGCCGGGGAGGAGTCCGCCAGTCCTCAGGGTGAACAGAAGCGCCATATGAGCCAGCAAGTCCCCTTGGAGGTTTACACCCCAAGCACCAAAAGCAGGCACTCAGACACACCAGTGTGTCAGCATCACAGTTCCCAAAAGGTGGACGCCACCCGAGTGTCCCCTAGCAGACGAGTAGACCAACAAATGTGAGGTGTATGTGCACCGCGGAATGCCATCCAGCCACTGGAGAAACCTGCTGAGTAGGGTGACCTTTGGCAGCGTGGTACTGAGGGCTTCCTGAGGCCAGACAAAAAAGCGTGAATAGGGACACCTGGCTAGCTTGGTAGAATGTGCGACTCTTGATCTCGGGGTCGTGAGTTCAGGCCCCACGTTTGGGTGCAGAGTTTACTTAAGAAAAAAAAAATTGGGAGAGGCGCCTGGGTGGCTTAGTCGGTTGAGAGTCCAACTTCGGCTCAGGTCATGATCTCAGGGTTCACGAGTTTGAGCCTTGCATGGGGCTCTGTGCTGACACCTCAGAGCCTGGACTCTGTTTTGGATTCCATGTCTCCCTCTTTCTCTGCCCCTCCCCCACTCAATCCCTCTCTCCCTCTCTCTCAAAAAATGAATAAATTTTAAAAAAGAAAAACAATTTAAGTGTAAATATTGTGGTTCCACTCATATGAGGTTACGTAAAATATTCAGAGACAGAAAGTAGGATAGAGGTCCACACATACAGGGACCTACTATTTAATGGGCACCGAGTTGCTGTTGGGGGTGCTGAAAAGCTTCTGAAAGATAGTGCTGATAACTGCACAGCAGTGTGAATATTTAATGCCTTTAAATTGTACGTTTAAAAATAGTTAAGGGGCGCCTGGGTGGCTCAGTCAGTTGAACGTCCAGCATCAGCTCAGGTCATGATTTCATGGGTTATGGGTTCGAGCCCCCACATCAGGCTCTGTGCTGACAGCGCCGAGCCTGGAGCCTGCTTCAGATTCTGTGTCTCCCTCTCTCCCCCTCCCCTGCTCACGCTTTCTCTCATAAGTAAATAAACATTAAAAAAATGGTTAAAATGGTAAATTTTATGTATCTTAACTTACAAATACCTATGTATATTATGCTAGAACGTGCTTTAAATTTTGCTAGTAAATATCTGATTTGAGAACAATGATTTTGTTCTGTTGGAATGTGTTTTACATAGATTCTATAGAGAATCTAATAGATTCTACATAGATTGTACATAGAATCTAACGTATAGATGAAATTAGTCAAGATCCAGGTCTCGGTGAATCCTTACACCCTTTCCGGGGTGTCTTGCGCCAGACTGGTCCAGTGTTTTCCCACAGCAGGCCTCGCCGCAATGTCCTCCTTCTGTTTATTTTCAGGAGACGGAGGTACGTTACCCAGCTCGCAGTGGCTCACGCGTGTGGCTTAGCGCGGTGGAAATGGCTGCAGGCCTCTTGTGGTGTTCTGGTAGGCTCTTATTCTGGAGCTTTGTTTTCACTTGCACTTTGTTTGTTTAGAATTTGTCGAAGTAATTTCCTTACCAAAGAATGACCTGCTGAAGAGACTTGATGGTAAGCATTCTTGAGACTATTCCCCAGCTTTTTCTCAATTTTCCCCATTCTCAGTCCCGTTCAGTGAGGAACTAGATAGAATTCGATTTGTTTATACTCTTCCTTGTTAAAGTTGAACCTAGAAACGTTGTAGAGCTGCAGCTAACCAACAATAATTTTCTTTCTGTTGAAAGCTTTCAGTGGGTTTTTTTTTAATAGAAGAGCCAAAATCCTATTCCTGCAAATGATCCAAAACTTGCATACCTCGTGTCTCTAATCCGTGGCATCACAGAGGCCTAAGTAGGTATCTCTTAGCTGATCCTCAAAAATGCTAGCGTGTTGGATGGTACTTCGTGCAAGGTATAAGTTCAAGGAGAATTTAACAATATTCTTTCTACAAATACGGAGGTATCTGCTATATACGAAGAGCAATATGCTGATATAATGGACCAAACCAACAGCGTCACCCCTAGTAAATTACTGGTCATATAATTACATTGTGTGATTTCTGGCCAGCCCAGCTCCTCGGGATTTTGTAAAAAATTGAATAAGGTTATGTGGGCAGATGTCCTTTGGTAAAACCACATTAGGACATGCTGTGCCGGAGACGTGACAGGGGCCCTGCAGGGAGCCTCCATGCCAGTGGGTAGGTCCCCACTCACCATTTGTAAAGGAACAGATAATCATCGTAACATGAAGGCTTTAAAGTTTTTACTTCAAAAATTAACTTGAAGCACTATTTGACCTGAGGCTTTGAGGGCTATCTCTCCCTCTATTTCCGTAAGTACTAGTGGCTCACAATTTATTTCTAACATCTCTGTTGTTCTAAAAGTAAATATGAGGGGCGCCTGGGTGGCTCAGTCGATTAAGCATCTGACTTTGGCTCAGGTCATGATCTCACAGTTTGTGAGTTCGAGCCCCATGTCACACACTGCGCTAACAGCTCAGAGTCTGGAGCCTGCTTCAGATTCTGACTGTGTCTCTCCCTCTCTCTGCCTGTCCCCAACTCGTGTTCTGTCTCTGTCAAGAATAAATATTCATAAACTAATTAATTAAAAGTAAACATGAGCTTCCAAGAACTACTGTGATTCAGATTCCTAGAAAGCGTCCCCTCCTACTTTGCCATTTTAAAAACTAGACCTAAGGTAAAAAGCACCTCGGATCTCAGTCCGAGTGAGAAGTGCTCACACTGGAGAAAGCCCTAGTTTACTCAGAGAAAGCCGTGGCTGCCAGCAACGGGCAACACAACTTTGAGTCTGTCGGGTCTGACTGGGTCTGAGGTTCAGCCGACTGTGTATTGGTTACGACCTTGAACACGTGTCACAGCCTCTCCCAGCTTTTCTCTGAAAACAGGAACGAGAGGTTGCCCCTGTCTCTGGGGAGGCAGGAGTACAATTAGACAAGGTAACGTTGGCACAAAAAGGCTTAAATGTTAGATGTTGTATGTCTTTATTTCGTTTTTATATTAGAGAAGTATTCTTTTAAAGAACTTTCTTCTGTCTTCCATCTAACGTAACCTCCCTAGATCTAGACTTAGAAGAGGGGGCAATAAATAGTGTGAGGAAGGGAGGAAGGAAGGTAGAGGCAGATGTATAGAAAGAGGAAGGGGGGAAAGAACCATTTTTCCTAGCTTTATTAGAATTGAAATACAGTAATCAAACCATATTCAACAAGTCACATTTGAGAGGTTAGGAGGAAACTCTCTTGGTTTGGGTTGGTTCCACGGAATAGCTTTCAGCACTTCCAGCCCCCGTCCTGCACAGAGGAGGAGGACCCCAGCCTCCTGTCCGGAGTCAACGTGCCTCTGAGCTTGCGCCTAAACTAGTGGCTAGGAAAACAAGTGACAGATTCCAGCTCCGATAACCCCCACCTGAGCGAAACAGAAGTTCCCCTCCAAGCCCGTGGTATGACAGAACGCTCCCACGACCTCCTGCTAGAATTCTAGTCCTGTCGCACACGCGGCTGGACGTGCGGGGGCATCTGTGCTGCTGGCAGCAGCGAAGACGCACGAATCCCGAGGTGGGGCACGGAAGGGTCCCCACCGCACAGGCGCAGGGCGGCAGCGCTCTAGAGTCAGCTCTGCAAGAAGTAGCGATTCCATCTATAAACTTACAGCTTTGCGGTTTTAACGCACAAGTCCTCACCTCTGATCTGTGTGACCTTCTGCCTCTATTCGTTCTTCCTGTTCTGGTCTTTTGCTGGAAGAGTAATCCTGCTTATGTATCCTTTCGGGTTCTGACTCGAGCGAGATCCTTGAAGGCTGAACAGGTCTTGTTCACCGCTGGGTCTCCATCTAGCCTAGGAACCGGCACATAGTAGCGATTGATTGCTAAAGGGTATTCTCCTTTATTGTCTTCATTCTCTAACTTGTATTCTTTGCTTCCTGTAGCTCTGGTAGCCGAAGAACATCTGACCGTGGACGCCAGGGTCTATTCCTATGCCCTGGCATTGAAACATGCAAACACGAAGCCGTTTGAGGTGCCTTTCCTCAAGTTTTAAGGCCAAAGGACAGTAGCCATGTTTTTACAAATAAGACCACCCACCAGGCCTCCTTCACTAAGACTTTGTATTCAGCTTAGCTTAATGTAGATTTGAAATTAGCTTTTTCATTGAATAAAAGCAACACAGAATACGTGTGGTGATATGGAATTGTAATTACAGGGAAGCTGCAGCCTTCATACTTAAATGCTAAACTCCAACAAATATTAACAAAAAAGAACATAAATGCAGATATGTTTAATCCGTTGTTTTTTTCATCTAATCTAGTCCAGGAGAGAAGGTTATTTCTAGAGGAAAAAGACCTGCCTCCAAAATTAGGTCAACTACACCCACCCTCAGCCCCCATGTAAACTTCTGTAACGAGGTATGCAAATAACAATTTACTGTCTTGGTGTTTAAACAAAGATTTTTTATAAACAAGTTTTTAAAAAGAAAGACCTATGTAGGGACTTTTGTGGTCTCCTGATTATCTGGTATACAGAATTAATATACATCCCTGCAGAGCAGAGAATGTATCATCAATAGACAGTAACGTTCAGGATGAGCAAATGTTTACACTTGGCCCGCAGCCTTCTGCCCACCTAGTGAAGGTCAGCCAGCTCTGAGGTAATGAAAGGTGGTTGATTCCATTCACTGTAACAAGGTTAAGAAGCCAATGAAAATACAGGGCCCTTTCCTCAAGCAAGTATATATACTTACGATTTCTTTTCCTATCCTTACCTCTCAAATTACTTGAAGATTCTAAAACCAAATCCATTTCCATGGCTGGTGGGCATGACTGTCTTGCTGTTAAACCAGGAGTGTAGCCGGCAAGGTTAGCAAGTACCGGAAACCCAATACAACTACCTTAAAGGGGGAGAATGGGGGACTGTCTCTAGCTCATTCCAGGCCTAAGGCTGCTGTCATTCAAAATGTCTACCAGTGTCATGGGCCATCTCCTCGTCCGTTGGCGGAGCTCCACTCTTGTGGGGACTTCTGTGGTCTCCAGAAACTCCGGTTAGCCCCCAGCTGAAGTCTCACAATGATGCTCTCTGGCCAGCCCCAAGTTGGGTTTCCAGCCCTGGGCTGAGGCCACTCCAGCCAGATAAAACCAGGGTACTCGTTTCAAAAACGGTGTGATACAGTGTATACTTGTCTACAGGTCCGTTGGGTTATTCAGTGAGGGTTTTGTGAGCAAAAAATACATGACCTATTTATACTTCCTAAACAAAGCGGGAAGGTATGGAAGTGGAGAACTGTCTAGATCACATCTGCTCTATAAATATTGCAAAAAATAAGGTCCCAACTACTTGCTTTAATAGTAGCCTTCCCCTGGGCCTCTAACCCCTTTTTTAAAGATCCTTATTTTTAACCCTGGGCATCATGATGCTCCAGAGATCCTACTCCTTTTTCTGAGCTCTCCAAGACCAAGTTCTATCATTTCCCTTGTTCCTGCCCTCCCTCAAAATCATGAAACGGATGGTGTCTAGAAAACCTACAGACTCAGGCACAGCCCAGCCTCCAAACCAACCAGCTCTTCCAAAGCCACTCCCCACAGGAACCGAGAAACCTCCTCTTAAATGTTGGTAGAAGAGATGTTTGTAACCCCCACCTGCCTATTTCTCTTCCCAAGAGTGCACATTAGAAGCGACCGCTAAATCCTGGAACATACCCCAATGCCATTTATGTTACTTTAAACCTCAAGGGCTGTACTTTGGAAGTCAAGTCAGTTTGAGAGTTGGCAGCCTGGATGTCTCCACTGGCTGGCATGGTTACTTTATCAGCATTTAAAAGGTGAAGGTTTCTTATAAAAAGCCCTATTTCCACTTTCAGAAAAAAAAAAAAAATCCACACTGCTGTTCTAACAATGGTCTGAGCTTGCCAGCCTTTACTTTACCTGCCTTGCCCCTGTAATTGTCTGGTTTTATGATCCTAGGCTTAAAAAGATCTACTTTCCGCACTTACTAAATAAACAACGACAGAAAACCTTACTTCTGAAAAGGATCTTTCAGAAATTAAGTTTGATCTCTTTTTGGACAACAGAGCACATACTTTAAAAAAAAATTATTTATAAAGAGCTATGCTGTTTCACATGGAGGCTGGGATGTTACCGGAGACCACTGGTTTCCTATTCTTCGTATTATTAGTCACGACAGCACCTTTAAGTTGGTCACTTCCTCAACCATTTTAGGATTAAATACTAAACTAATTTTGTTCGATCTCTTACAACAGACCTCTTAGGATGGGTTTTGTAGGACTACGATGAACCTCTACAAATAATCTTAGAAATCGTTTAATGTCCGATTTTATTTTTCCAGCACAACTGAAACAGTTTTATTAAATAAAGGTTTATTTTCTACTGTTTACACTCATGTTGCTGCTGTAAAGTACAACAACATACACAAATTCCTAGCATGAATTACTCATTGTTCACCCCCACTGAACTACAGACATTGCTTGAGAATTAGATCTTTGCTTTAGGGATTTAAAAAAAAAAAAATTGGGGCATCGTATCTTGAAAGCATATTCTCAAGTGATGGGTTGGAATTCGAAGGCATAGCCGATACAGTCAAACAGCACTGACTGCTGTCACTGGGAAGAAAGGAATGAAAATCAGCAAGAGTCCTTACAAGCGGTGGTTTCCAGAACAGCTGTAACCGAAGCCTGATTGCGCCCATCTGGGCTGAGTGGCAGCTTTGAGAGGGGAGAAGAAGGGGCGGTGGACGGAGAGGGAGGGTGGGAACGTGGATACTATGAGTTAAAAAAGTATAAAAAGTTAATTATATCTAAAATACAGATTAGATATAAATGTTCCAGAACTCATTAAATAAGCTCAAAAATACTGGAAAGTGGCAATTTGAACTGCATTTATTTTGAACCAAGCAGGGGGACTATCGAGTGTTCTGAATGTTGTGTGCAAAACTGATCCACGTCACCATCTCACCGTCACGACTGAACATGGCAAGGCGGGCACGCTGGTTTCCAGCATCACAGGCAACACTACGAGTACGTTTGTTAACGAATAATGTAAACTTGAGTTTTAAGGCAGCTGGTACTAACGCTGCACACAGGCTTAGCTCGGTGCCCATTTCCCAAATGGGACAGTCAGCACTGGAAAACAAAGTGTGAGGGAAGAAAAGGGGAACCAGCATTATTTGACAAAAACAATGTGTCAAAATTATTTTCCCTTTCACACACACAAGAAGAAATACTGGAACATTTAGAAAAACAAAGCACCCATCCCACCGACTTCAGCCTGCTCCTTGACGAAAATTTCAAAATACTGATAAATAATCGTGACTGCGAGCAGAATCCCAGTGCCAGAGCCGATGGCCCCGAGGAAGTCGGCTAACACCGACAGGGCACCGATGCACAGCCCCCCAAATGCAGCTGCTGTGGGGATGTACCTGGAAGACAAAACCCTGGGTCAGGAGGTGCAGGCAAACAGGAAGAGCTCAGAAACAGTACACACGCTGACATGTCGTTACACAAGGAACGATGTGACCCTCATTTCCAGAAACCAGTAAAGAGCCAAGAAAAATACATGATTTTTACTGGAGGGGTAGATTCCTCAACAGATTTAAGTGTTAAAATATTTAATATTTTAAATAGCTCATCTTTCGCTCCCTCTTGTAGATGAACAGCAAAGTTCAAAATGCTTTCTAAGTACCAAATTCGTGTGACAAGAGACAGATGATCCTCTTTACAGGAATCACCTGGAGACTTGTTTAACATAATCAGATTATATTTAAAATACCCCAGAAAGGGGGAGAAAAAAAAAGACTGGAGAGCTGGTCGATGAACAGGAATGACAGGAGGATGCTAACTACTGAAGCCGGATACAGCTGGGTACCCGGAGGTTCGTTCTACTACTCTCTGCGATCTACATGGTTCATTCTACTACTGTCTGCAATCTACATGCTGGATAAAAAAAATTACACAAAAATACAAATGCCTGTTCAATAAATCGTTCTGGAACAACTGGATATCTACATGCGCAGAAAGAAATCTGGGCCCCGATCTCGCACCACACGCAAAAAAAATAGCCCAAAGTGGACCACAGACCTGAAGGTAAGAGCCGAGACTCCTAATGGAAAGTAAGAACAAATCTTTGTGACCCTGGGTTAGGCAATGGTTTCTTAGATAAACACCAAGACCAGCACAATGCAACCAAGAGAAACTGAACTTTGTCAAAATTAAAAACTTGTGCAGAGGACACCAAGAAAGTGAAAAGACAACCCTCAGAATGGCAACAAATTATTTATAAATCCTACACCTGAGAAGAGGCATATCCAAGATACTGTTATAAAAAATCACAACTTGGGGCGCCTGGGGGGCTCAGTCAGTTAAGTGTCCAACTCTTGGTTTCGGCTCGGCCATGATCTCACAGTTCAGGAGTTCAAGTGTGGGGCCTGTTTGGGATTCTCTCTCTCCCTCTCTTTCTACCCCACCCCAGCTCATGCACACGTGGGCACGCATGCTCTAATAAACACAAAACAAATTTTTTTAATAAAAATAAAAAACTTACGACTCCGTAACAAAAAGCCAACAACCCGATTAAAAATGAACACGAGATCTGAATAGACATTTCTCCAAAGGAGATACACAAATGGCTGATTCAACATATGAAAAGATGCTCAATGTCATTACTCCTCAGGAAAAAGCAAATGAAAACCACAAGGAGCTACCACTTCATCGCCATTAGATGGCTACGATTGAAAAGCAAGAACTAGTGCTCGCAAGGGTGTGCAACAACTAGACGCTTCGACCGCTGCTGCTGGTGGGAATGGAGAGCGACACAGCCACGCTGGAAAACAGCCTGGCGGTTCCTCGATACGTTACACACAGAATTACTGTTAGGACCCAACGATCCCACTCCTCCGGGAAGGAAAACATGTCCACACAAAACATGTACAAGTTCTTAACAGCATTATGTGTGATAGTCAAAAACTGGAAACCAAAATCTCCATCAGCTGATGAACAGATAAACAGAACGTGGTCCAGTACATCCACATAATGGGATATTATTCACAAATAATGGATGAGGCCTGCAAACATTACGCTAAGTGAAAATTATTACAAAAGATCACAGGGTCTGGGAGGGGGGAGAGTGGGTGACGGGCACAGAGGAGGACACACTTGTTGGGATGAGCACTGGGTGTTGTATGGAAACCAATTTGACAAATTATTAAAAAAAAAAACCCTCAATGTATTCTGAAAGAAATAATACCAATAACATTCTCTTACTAAAATGCAATAAAACTAAAATTAATAACAAAATAAAAAACTGAAAGGAAAAAAAAAACCAAAAGATCACAAGCCCACTTATATGCAATGTCCAGAACAGGCGAATGTGTAGAGGTGGAAAGTGGGCTGGGACGCGAGAGGGGGCAGCAGGAACGGGAATAGCCAACGGGTACAAGCTTGCTTTCTTGGTGATGAAAACACAGTTTTTTTAAGTTTTTAAAAAGTAATCCCTACAGCCAATACAGGGCTTGAACTCATAATCCCGAGACCAAGAGTCACGTGCTCTTCCAACTGAGCCAGCCACGTGCCCTGGTGACAAAAATGTTTTTAAAATTACACTGTAATGATTACATACTCTGAATATACTAAAAACAAAAACACTACACACCATACACTTCAAATGAGTGAATTGCATGGTATGTGAATTACAGCCCAATAAAGCTGCTATCAAAAAATAAACAATGCAAAAAAAAAAAAAGAAGAAGAAGAAGAAGAAGAAGGGTTACCTGAGTGGCTCAGTCGGTTAAGCATCTGACTCTTAATTTCAGCTCAGGTCAGGATCACTCGTTCGTGGGATCAAGCCCGCTGTCGGGCTCTGCATAAGGGTGGACCCTGGTTGTGAACGTGTGTACACACGTGTTCTTTCTCTCAAAAATAATTAATGCATGGGATACACCTTAGACCAAAGAAATCATAATTCCTAGAGGTGGAATATCAGTGCTTTGTAAAAGTTCCCAGGTGATGCTATGTGCAGGCAGACAACAAGGGCCCCCAATCAAGAATGTTTTAACACTGGGCTGCGCGGTGAAGGGAACACAATTTTACATTAAAAAAAATCATTTAGATGTCAATTTTGATGTGGAGAACAATTCAGTATCATGTTAAATTTTGGTTCTTCTGTGTGAAGAAAAATGTTTCATATTTAAACAAGACAACATTTGACAATAAAGACTGAAAAACCGGGTACATATGTATGGAGCCACACATGGACACACACACACACACACAAGGGGTTAAATTTCATGACCTTACCTATTAAGCTCATGAACCATAGAGGTATCTCTGTGGCCCCTCATTACCATTTGCTGTTCTTTAAGCTGTTTAGCAACCTGCCAAGAGAAAAACAAGTTTTAAAATCAAACTCTAGGGGCAACCTAGTTGGTTCAGTCAGTTAACCATCCGGTTCTTGATTTTGGCTCAGGTCATCATCTCATAGTTCACAAGTTCCAGCCCCTGCACTGACAGCACAGAGCCTGCTCGGGATTCTCTGTCTCCCTCTCTCTCTGCCCCTGCCTCTCTCTCTTTCTCTCTCTCTCTCAAAAGTGAACATTAAAAAAAAAAATCAAACATGGGGCAACTGGGTGGCTCAGTCGGTTAAGCATATGATCTCTCGGTTCAAGGGTTCGAGCCCCACGTCAGGCTCTGTGCTGACAGCTCAGAGCCTGGAGCCTGCTTCAGATTCTGTGTCTCCCTGTCTCTCTGCCCCTCCCCTGCTCACTTTCTCTCAAAAGTAAATAAACATTTAAAAAAAAATTTTTTTAAGTCAAACTCCAAATATTTCACTGTTTACTACCTGCCAGGTTCTGTGTGAAGCGCTTTCCACACACTAACAAACAAAACAGAAGAACCTTGAAGCAGGTGCTGTGAGATCATTACCATCACGCCTGAGGTTAAATGCTGTGCAACCACCTATTACCCATGTCCTAAACCACTATTTCTCGATCTTTTTTTTTATCACCTCCCTAAACAGAAATTAAATACTAAGGAATAAGAGTTTGTTGGGTAAAGTTAAGCTTTTGAGGGTCACAAACCATTGTAAAAATCTAAACATTTTTCCACCTTCAGAAACAGGCTTTTAATCCCCTACAGGTGATATTACCTCATTACGAATATATGACTTAAGGATGAAATTACAAAAGTAGGGAAGAGTGTCCCAATTACCATTTTTTAACAGCTAAAAATAAAAATGTTTATTTTCATATAAAACAAATACCTACATCTTTGGCTGAGGAACCAGACACCTCTATCCACGTCTTAGAAAAGAATGCACATGATCCCAGCATGAAGATGATGTAAACGACCACGTGGACGGGATCCTCAAATATGGCGCCCATGGACTCGGGAGGAGAAAGGTAGTAACAAAGGCCTCCCACCGGGTACGAACGAGCAGGTCCTCCACCACTGACATCCTACAGCACAACGGCAATGATGGCAGTCAACCCAACTGGTCAAGATCTATTTTTATGACTTTTCAAACTCTTCAACAATGAGGACAATGGTTTAAGCTCAAAGCACCTGCAGCTAATGATCCTATGTAACTTAAAGATTTACTTTTGTGTCTGATATCTTCACTCCTTCAAAATTATATAGTGAGCATCTTATACGTAAAAGACATGGTTAATATCTTATTAACAGAAGAGTGATCTTTTAAAAACCAACATTATAATAGACCTACAAAAAGATCTTCCTTCTCTTCCTGAAACAGTTACAGAACTGGGAACAGCGTATGTTCTGGAGTATTTGGGGTGGAAAGCAATTTCTGGTCACAATGATTAAAATGTCTAGTTCCTGAATATACATTTCAAAATGATTTCTTTACTGTGCTCCTAAAATCACTAATCTCCAATCAAAAGCACTGTTTATAGACAAATCCAATTTTCCAGTAATTATCTCATTAAAAAGACTCTTCATTAGATCACAACACAATCTATATATAACCCCTCAACGCATCTATTGCTATGAGATTACCATAGTCATAATTATTACTGGATTATTAGCTTGTAAAGGGAGGGACTGCCTCTTCTCTCCTCACAGGTAATCACATTTCTGTTACATGAATGGAAAGAGTACTATGGATAAAGAGATTCCTATTTCCTTTAACTAACACTCAAAAGAGTTGCTGTCTTATCCTGTTAAACTTTAAATTAAAAAAAAAAATGACCTTCGGTAGAAGCAGAAAGATATGTCACTATAACTTACAAATGAAAAGCTAGCATCTTAAAATAAATGCATGGAATAAGCACCATATTTCAGTGCTTATTAATGTAGTTGGCAAATGTTCTATGAAAGAATAGCGGCTCAGAGTCTCCTTTAATTCTGTAATTGTAAGGGGGAAAAATACTCCGTGGTCATATGACGGAATTTAAACCACTTAAAATTCAATCCGACAGGAACTCGCACTCCAGTAACGCCGACAGGGCTGGGCCTGTTTAGAAGCTATGCTGACAGGATCTAACATGGGAAGTCAGAGAGCACTGGATTCTATTTCTAGGATCTCTGTTCTCGCCTCAGGCCAATAATCACGTGCCTAACTCTAGCCCGGTTCATCATAACTAGTTTATTGCCATTCGGGCTGTGAAAAATGGGGGTGACACAGATCTCAGTACCCCACACACAGTCGGCAAATAGCTTCTTTAAAAAATATTCCAGACTGCAGCAGAATATGGTAGCGAAATAGGGAACCGCTTTCATGAGGGCAGCCGGGACGCTAACCTTAAGGGCCCCCCCGCGAGATGGGAAAGTGCTTCCTGGACGGCACACTAACGCAGAGAACCCGGCCACCTGAGTTTTACACCACACTCCTCAATCCTTCCGAATGAAGGACAGATTCCGCTCTAGGTCAGTGAAGGTGAAAATGTTATAGTGACCGCTTCAGTTTTGGCTCATCTCTTTCGACTAAAAATACAACCATGAAATGCAAATTACAATATATATGAATGCTTAGAATAAATAACAAAATACTCACAGCCCACTGTCCTAGTAAATTTACCAAAAAGTTGCCACTAAATCGGACAGACAGCATCTGGGAAATAACATACAGGTTTGACACTAAGGCCGACTGGAGAATTATGGGAATGTTCGAGGTGTAGAAGAGCTTGATGGGATAGCTACTGTACTGTCCTCGATAGCGGGCCGACTTGATGGGCAAGTCGACACGAAATCCCTAAAAACCGAGAAGGAAGAGGCAGTAAGAGTACTGTACACATCAGATAAACAAGACACAGACGGCAGACAGGACCACCACAGAGGGGAGTGTGAAAAGGCAACGCGAACGTTTTCCCTCCCACACGGGCGGGCCCGCAGAAGCGGAGATCCTGTTCTAGGCCGAAACCACGAACATTTTGCACCCTGGAGTCTAAAGAACAGAACTACTTGCTTGAATAGATTCTGCAAGACTGACTGGTTAGATACTAACATTTCAAATGGCATGCTTTTCTTTAAAAGCGAAATATAAGTCCACACCCCACGTACTTCAGGAAGAAAGCAGACTTACCTGAAAATATATGACAACGGCAAATACAAAAACCGTAGCAATGAGGTTCATGAGGTTGGGCAAGTTCTGCCGGTAGAAAGCCTCCCTCAAAGCTCGGACCTTGTCTGTCCTGGTGGCCAGTAAATGAAAGAGAGCTATGACTGCACCCTCAAACTCCGTACCTGACAAATCAAGACAGAAACCGACTGTAGACTCGTTACCCAAAGTTGTCCCAGAATCAAACAAATAACCTTGAAACTTCAGTACATGGCAGAATATAGGAGTCAAAATAATTCACCAGTGCTTACTCTAGAACACAGCCATGTGTGGGGCTTCTAAAAATAGCTACGTCGTTGAGGCAAATGTATCTCTTTTAGCACAAATCTCAAGTTTTCTCAAGAGACTGTTCCTGATGAAAACAGCCAAAGGAGAATAAACCTAAGCAAATATTTAGGTCGTACTGATTTGCCTCCTTTACTTTAGGGAAGGGAAGGGGAGTGGTTTTAGGTGGGGTTGGGGGGAAGCAGCAGCAAAGCAGAATAAAGATGTCAGAATCGAAAGATCTACGTTACTCTATCATGCTTGCTTTTTTAAGTTGGTTTCACCAAGAATATTAACAAACCATCATTGCTATTTTCCTGAGGCTGGGATCAGTTTAGATGGTAACCACTATGACGCTGGACGGCATTTGAGAGAAATGGAAATGGGGAAGAGGAAAGACAGAATGAATTACTTCAAAATTTAGTTGCTATTACAAAGCCAAATAGATTAGCAGCAAATATTAGTGCTCCCTCATACAATAAGTAATAGTTTTTTCATTTGAAAACTCTTAATCCACTACACCCTTTTATCCCCCTGGGAATGCAGACATTGGTCAAATCAATGACTTCGGCAGCAATGGCTTAAGCAAATAACATTCCTGAAAAGCTGTTTGCAATCGCTGAAATTTTCAACGAGCAGAGGCTAAAATTTAGAGATAATTCTTTTTGAAGTAATATTTCATACTCCACAAATCTCTGCTGCTTAGCTCCTGAGCAATCAGCATCAGCGGTCCCCTGGGAGGGCAAAGCAGGATGTCTACAGGCACGTCCTGCTCCGAGACAGGTTACTTTCCAGCACACATCCAGCAAAACTCGTGCATTCGCAGACACTGTGCAATGTACCTCTGCCAGTGTTAATAGTAGTGGGGCTAAAGGCCTTCCAGACAATGGTTTCACAGATGTTGGTGGCAATAAAGAGGGAAATCCCAGACCCCAAGCCGTAACCCTTCTGTAGCAGCTCATCTAACAGCAGCACAATCAAACCAGCAACAAACAACTGTGGGGAAAGAAATGCAAGTAAGCTGAAGCAAGAATCAACTCAAGAAAGGGGAAGATGAACACCATTGACTACTTTTGAAAGTACGGGCATTTTTAAATTTAAAACCTGACTATTGCAGTATCACGGTTACCACTCTGTATCTTTGTAACCCCTCTTTAGTGGAGACAGAAGTCAGTTCTGCCAATCGGAGGGGCGGAAATATTGTAACATTATAAAGTAGACATTTCAACCTTTAAAGCATATTTATAAACCATCTGAATAGTTTCTCTTGCAATGTTTAAATAAGGCCTATTGAAAAGCACACTGAAACAAAAATGTTCAAAGTTGTTGAATTTAGGACAGCCAGAAACTGAAAATATTCCAAGTGAAAGACCAAATGAAACAGGGTATAATAACAAGATGCAATTGTATACTGCCACTGAGAGAAAAGTATGTGAACTAAACTATGTTGTTACCTTTTTAAAGTTATCATATGTAACACTTTATAGATTATGTTATATATGCAGGTTACCCTTGAACAACGTGCGTTTGAACTACACAGGTCCGCATATGCACAGACTGTTTTTACAAATACACTGCAGCACTGTAAATGTATTTTCTCTTCCTTATGATTTTTTAATAATATTTTTTCTCTAGCTTACTTTATTGTAAAAATTTGTTATATAATACACATAACACATGAAGTATGTGTTAATCAACCGTTTACGTTAGCAGTAGGGCTTTGGGTAAACGGTAGGCTATTAGTAGTTGTTAAGTTTTGAGGGAGTCAACTGTAGGGGCTGAGGGGAGGGTAAGCACCCCAACCCCTGTGTTGTTCCAGGATCAACTCTAATACATATAGAGTAAGTCAAAAAGAGCACAAATTAAGATGCACAAGATTATAACAATGTAAAAAACGCATTCTATACATACAGTGACAAAGACTCAATGTAAATTTGAAGACAAGGATTTGGCAGGTTCTTAACCTCATCATTTTTAAAAAAATAAAAGCATACTAACTTTAGTTTATGTGAAATTGAAAATTCTTAATGTTCCTCTTGGAGAAGACATTTCTATAAAAGCATGCATCAATTAAAAATAATCCATAGCCTTGCAAGTGACCTCCGCAGTCAAGACGCCTTCCCTGAACTTCAGTAACCTGATCAAGAGGGGAAGAAAAAAATGCTTCTATGCCCCCAACCTCACACCTGTCCCCAGTTTAAAAACGCCATCCTATGGGAGGGAGGAAATGCCGCCTCCATTCTCCCCAGCTCTGAAGCCTCCCACCTTAGTATTGACTTCGTTTACCCAACATCCCCGGCTAGGAGAGAGAGCAAACAACGACCGTACAATCATTTTAAGCATGCTTACCTTCCGCAGGGTTTTTTTCTTAACTGTCATTTCAGTGCTTGGACAGAGCCTACATTGTCTATTTACAGTCTTTTAGTTTGACTTTCAAAGGACTGGAAAAAGGGTACAATTCTTCAAACTTCTAAGAGAGCTCATGAATCCTTTACTGTTTGAAAACCAAGTTTACCACTTTGACGAGATAAAAGAGAAGTTAGCACTTACTACTGAGCTTTTATTTTGACCACAATTATGTAATAAATAAATACTCCCAATCAGAAACCCAACCCTGTGCAGGGAATAACAGCTCTCCACAATGTATCAGCCCACCAAAAAGTATGAGCATGGGTGTCTGATTAAATGACCTGTCCAGAGTCACCGTCACTCTGAAACACCTGTAATTCTCCAAACCCACCGTTCAGACCAATGACCCTCAGACTACAGAGTGATGCGTGTGTATCCTATGAATATCAAACTCCTATTTTTCTAACTGGAGAAAGGAATTCTAGAGAAACCTAAATGAAAGACCATTTCTATAGTCAAATGAATAAGATAAAAGATGGTAAAAAGTATACCAAGTATGCCTCTAAGGGGGATGAGAAACCAGGAAGTTAGGGCGCCTCACTGACTAGAACGGAGACAGAGTGAGCGCGACCTGCACGCTCTGGTAGAATGCACCATCTGTGTGACTCTCTGAAGCAGGGATAAAAATAACTCTTTACATTTCAACTCTGCTTGCACATGCGCGCGCACACACACAGTTTGACAAAACGACACTTACCTTTCCTATGTGCCGTGCGCACTGACAGTTTCTATTCTTTTATTTTAATTAAGAGCCACTATTTAGATTTCAAAACTCACTAGCAGAAAGACACGACCGCATGAATGAAACAAGAGTAATTAAGGTGAGAAACACCTTACACGACAGCTTGCAAACAGTTTTCAAGATCTAGGTTTCTAGGTGACACTCGCTGCTCCAACCAGATCTCTTGCGTCCACACATTTCCAACATCAGCAACGCCTTAAAAGACCTGCGACTCATCTATGATCAAACAAGACAAATTTCTCCCTACAGTAACACCAAAGAATCAATCTCGAGTGCTGGTATGCGGGAATTTATGTTTAAAAAAAGTATATATATCCACATATTCATTCCTGGAATATTACTATTCCTTGACTTCTGATACTGGAAAAAAAACTAAAATAATAGCTTAGCTCCATTTTATCTCAAATTCAAATTCATAATGATTCCACGGAAATTAATACTTCAACACAGAAATGGTCAGATGAGGTTCTTTAAGAATCTGAAAGTATCCTGGGACGCCTGGGAGGCTCAGTCGGTTAAGCATCCGACTTCGGCTCAGGTCATGATATCGTGGTTCAGGGGTTCGAGCCCTATCTCAGGCTCTGTGCTGACAGCTCAGAGCCTGGAGCCTGCTGCAGATTCTGTGTCTCCCTCTCCCTTTGCCCCTCCCTGACTTGTGCTCTGCTCTCAAAAATAAATAAAAACATTAAAAAGATTTTTTTTAAGAATCTAAAAATACCCTTACTAAAATGCTAGACAAATTTTACTGGAGCGTAACATACTAAGAGATAGGCGCCAATTCTGACTGTCTTATAAAAATCAGGGTTATTCTCAACTATGGATTGCATAAAGCGAAGGCTATAAAGAAACGGAATATGTCAACAAGTGATGTATCAGTATCCTCAACAAGGCCAAAAGCACGCAAAGAGATCCAGGGCACTAACAGCAAAATCACTTTTGAGAAGTTCTTCTCTCCCAAGCCATTCCAACTCTTCCTCCCCTAATCCTCAAAGGTTATGAATTTGCCAATCGAGTGCTTTTAAAATGGAGAAATAATGATAACGTCATTCTAAAGAATTCTACCTTATACCAAATAGGAGCTCACTAGGGCTCAGAAACCTACCAAAGACTCTGATAATCCACTAAAATTTCCTCCCCTGGTCAAAAGACAAGATACTTCCATCTAGTGAGAAGAGCCCTCCCTTGTGTTAATGACGTCAATAAATATAGTTGAACAATCTACTTGTTCTCAGTCATACTCACTAAAAGATCTTATTTTGATTTGCTTCCTACATACATTTCTCATTAAAAAATAATGGTCGACCATGCCAGTCTGAAATGATCCTCTTTCTCAATGTATATATTAATAAGTTGGTATCTTACTTTTGTTTATTTCTAACCTTGATCCTTTGGCCATTAAAAAAATGTTCCGAGGTGCACCTGGGTGGCTCAGCTGGTTAAGCATCCAACTTCGGCTCAGGTCATGATCTCACAGTTCATGAGTCTGAGCCCCACGTTGGGCTCTGCTGTCAGCGCAGAGCCTGCTTCGGATCTTCTGTCCTCCTCTCTCTCTGCCCTCCCCCTGCTGGCTCTCTCTCTCTCTCTTTCTCTAAATAAATAAACTTAAAAATGCAAAAATTAAAGAGAACAGAGGAAGGCAAATGGTGTCCCTTAAGAAAAAAAAAAAATTCCTAATGAATCCTTATTCCATAGAGTGAGCAAGAAGAGGCATTTCCAAAACGATCAAACCTCTAAATGCTATTTTTACCTTCTCAAACTTCTCTTCAAAATCCCAGAACTATTCTAAAACTTAAGTACAATCCATTCCTGAGGAGCTTTTCTAAATGATTTTTAAGGATTGTATATTAGAGAAATAGCTTCTAAATCTGACACATTTTAAGATACTGAGAAGGAAAATTATGTTGGACTTTAAAAATTCAATTCCAAAAATTAAAAAAATAAAAAATAAAAATAAAAATAAAAATTCAGTTCCAAAGGCTTTCTTTTAAAAATCCATGGAATATATGTATGTGGGTTCACGTATTTGACTGTTAGGGTGTTATTCGTAATGCCATGATTCTGTGTAACACTAAGAGAAAAAAATACTGTCAATTAAACTATGACACAATAGCTTATCCAAATTTTTATTTTCTGTTTATAAGAAAGTTACTTTATACCTAACCACAGATTTTATCATCTAGCCTGCTTTGTGCCTTTGTGCCCACACGGTGACTGTTCCATAAGAAATTACGGGCTTTTCAAGACATTTCCAACAGCAACCTCACTCAAAAACAAGTTACATCAACAGTGCACACAACCAGCTGATGTAGTGACCGTGCAAACAGCCCTCAGCCTGGCGTACACACGCAGGCGACGCCTACCCTCACCACTGTCACCTGGCTGCCAGCGACCGTGAGGCACCATCAGCTCTAAGAAAACATCTTGGCTTCAGAGACATCAAAGTAAAAACTGTGCATCTTAGAAACAGTGAAATACAGTTGATCCGTAACTGTTTCTACAATGTGGCTACGAGGCTATTATAATAATTTTAACTTTGTACATCAATACAATTTATATGTCACTTCAATCATCGAAATCTTATAATTAAATAATCCAAAAGTAAGAAAATTAATGTGTCAGTCACCTAAAGAATTGTTAGAAAAGAGAAGAGAGATCAAACTGTTTTGCTATCTGCAAATGAACACTTGGATGTCTTACCTGAATGATGATAAGGAGACAGATGCCAGCACCCATTTCCGCGGGGTCCCCGTACATGCCCGTCATGACATACACAATGGCTTGCCCAATGGTAATGATCATACCAAATACTGATGAAATGGGGGGAAAGGAGCACATGCTTACAACCAAAGACAAAAAGAGACTGGAAAAATATCTTTACCACGAAAGTCTCCCACTTGGAAAAGACTCTAAGCGCATTAATAGCTCACGTTTCTGGGCCCCATTGAACAGAGCTCTATCTTTGGGTGTATCTCCAACTTCGATGATTTTGGCTCCGGCCAGCAACTGCATAATCAAACCCGATGTTACAATTGGGGAGATACCCAGTTCCATCAAAGTTCCTGCGAAGGAAAAAAAAGAAGTAAATACTCTTTACTATGCCCAAGGCAGATTAATTTAAAAGTGATGCAGTCCTTAATTATGTCTATTGAAATACATGCTCAAATGTTAATGAGCAGATTTTCATCCTTTAAACATTAACTGTTTGAAAGAAAAAGACCCTCTCATTTACTAACACAACCTTGCAACAGTTCACTGAAATAAAACTACTATACCATAAAAATGTAAATTTCTATTTTTTTTTTATAAATACTTTTTTTAATGTTTATTCAGTTTTGAGAGAGAGAGAGAGACAGAGTGTGAGCAGGGAAGGGGCAGAGAGAGAGACACACACACAGAATCCGAAACAGGTTCCGGGCTCTGAGCTGTCAGCACAGAGCCCAATGCGGGGCTCGAACCCACGGACCGACTGAGCCACCCAGGTGCCCCAAAAATGTAAATTTCTATAAAGCCAAAACTTAAAATGTTTTTGAGTTTAAATCATTATTTTTAAAACTCACACTGAACATTTTATTTTAATGGAAAATAAATTACATACCAAGCCTGAAAATTAAATATCAAGTTAATAAAAATTGATATTTAAGAATATTTGTTAGTCTGGGGGTGCCTGGGTGGCTCAGTCGTTTAAGTGACCGACTCTGGATTTTGGCTCAGGTCATGATCTCATGGTTGGTGAGTTTGAGCCCTGTGTCGGGCTCTGTGCTGAAAGCTCAGAGCCTGGAGCCTGCTAAATTTAGATTCTGTGTTTCCCTCTCTCTCTGTGACCCACCTCCATCCCCCACTCCTGCTCTGTCTCTCTCGCTCTGTCTCTCTCTCTCTCTCTCTCTCTCTCTCTGTCTCAAAAATAAATACACATTAAAAACATAATTTAAAAAACTGTTTAAGGGGCGCCTGGGTGGCTCAGTCGGTTGAGCGTCCGACTTCGGCTCAGGTCATGATCTCACGGTCGGTGAGTTCGAGCCCCGAGTCGGGCTCTGTGCTGACAGCTCAGAGCCTGGAGCCTGCTTCACATTCTCTGTCTCCCTCTCTCTCTGCCCCTCCCCCACTCATGCTCTGTCTCTCTCTGTCTCAAAAATAAATAGACATTAAAAAAAAAGTTTTAATAAAAAACTGTTTAAAAAAAAGAGTATCTGTGACTTTTCTAATTCAAAATATAAAATTACATAGAGAGTCACCTAAATCAATGTCGTACAATCTTTAGTGGCATGAAAAATGTTCACGACATACTGGATAGCAAAAAAATGTGGAAAATAGTATTACAGTTTGATTTCAGTTAATACTTGAGTTGAGTTTCCTGATATAGTTGCTAAGATACGATTATTTTTACCCAGTGAGATTATGGATATTTTTTATTTTCTTCTTCTTGCCTTCCTTGATATTTTGTTTTCCTTTACAGAAAATACTACGCTTTGTACTTACAGTGAAAACTAAGAAACCCAGACACGCCCGGTGTGTCAGGTAACGTGTAGAACGGAGTTATTCTACAGCACCGAGAATGTTTCCACTGTCGTTTTGTCACCTCAAATCCTGGCTTTTATAAATCCTGGAAAGGTACCCTTAATATGAGAAAAGATTCCACTCTAGAAAGATTCTTTATGGCTTCTCAAATACTTCTTCAACAGTAAAAGGTAACAACATTCCCTACTGTTAAGATCAGTAGGCAGAGAAATAGGTAGGAAGGTAAACCTTTTTTTAAGTCGAATCACAAAAATCTGTCAAAAAGGATCTAGTCCAAAATAAATCCAGTCAAACTTTGATGACAGTGTCACATAGGTGTCACAATATAACACCTCAAATCGGTAGGGAAAAGGACGAATGGACCTTACCAAATGACTGGCCATCTATAAAAAATCATTTCTGCCTTTCTTACCTCATGACTTACATCAAAATAAAGACCTGATGTATACAAAATTTAACCATAAGAGACAAATAACAAAAATACTAGAAGTAAGTATATTTATCATCTTGGAAAGAAAGAAGTCTTCCTAAGCATGACAAAAAACCAAGAACCCACAATGAAAAAGACAGATCCTCTGGTTAGATATAGCTATGAAAAATCCATAGCTGTATCATACAGTGACAAAACACTGTATAAGTTGAAAGGAAAAAAAAAGTTAAAAGAAAAATATTCAAACACAAATGACAAAGAGTTCATATCTCCAATATGCAAAGAATTCTTACAAATCAATTCAAAATGAACCAATAGAAAAAAATTTTAAAAAGGAAAAATACACAGTATGGCTGCTCCTAACGATGCTCTTTCTCAGGAAATACTGACGGTACAGGAAGGGACCCCAGCACCCAAACCTGAACTACATACCCCTGAAACTAACCGAAGCTGACAGCATGCAGTATAAATCTTGTAATTTGAAATTTTGAGCTAAGAACCAAAGAACCCAGGAATTTGGGGAGCTAAATCCCCAAAAGAAGGCTCCCAGTCCCGGCTGCTGAGTCGCCAGCTGCCCCGGTTCTCTCTCCCCGCCCAGGCTTAGTTGTTCTTCCACCTCTATGGATTCCGAAAAATAACCAGCTTTCCTTCTAACAAATTGCACTTCTGTGTTCGAACTAGTAAATTTTCTCTTACTTTAAACAAGTCCATGCAGAAAAAAAATTCAAATCTTCAATAAAAACATAAAATGATGTTCAAGATCACCAAATATATAAAGAAATACAAATCACATAACAGATATCAATTTTTACCTGTCCGACTTCCAAAGACTAAAGCACTAAATACCCACTGTTGGAAGAAAAACGTCATTCTCATTTACAACTGCTGAGTGTATAAAATACAAATCTTTTGGAAGATAATTTAGCACTATCTATTCAAAACTTTAGGTGTGTATTTCCTGCAAACAGTTCAACTCCTAGAAATTAATTGTACTAAAAAATTATAGGAGACAGCGTAACAGTGATGGCGTTCAAGGTAGCACCAGTTACGAGAGAAAATCGGAGACAAAACTGAGTGTGTGACCTAAGAGGACCCTACTGGCCCGGAATCACACTTCGAGCACACTCCGTCGTCTGTGTGCGAGCCACTGAGGACGGCTCTTGGACTCCTCCTGTCCTTCCACGCTGCTCCGTTTCCTCCAGCCACAAGACCCCTCATCATTCCTTCCACACAGTAAGCACACTCCCCTTTCAGGGCTTTGGCTCATGCTGTTCCTAGAATGTTCCTTCCCCAGATCGTCACACAGCCTTCTCGCTCATGTCCTGCAGCTCTCTGCTCAAATGTCTCTCCCCGCGCCCAAAATACACTTCTTGTAGAAGCTTCCTCCCCAAACAGAGTACTAGAAACTGCATGACAACAGGAACATTGTTATGACCACATCTCTAATCTCGGCACCCAGCACAAAGCTTGGCAAACAGTTAGGAACTCAATAAATATATGGGGCGCCTGGGTGGCTCAGTCGGTTAGGCGTCCGACTTCGGCTCAGGTAGTGATCTCACGGTTTGTGAGTTCAAGCCCCGCGTCAGGCTCTGTGCTGACAGCTCAGAGCCTGGAGCCTGCTTCGGATTCTGTGTCTCCCTCTCTCTCTGACCCTCCCCGACTCATGCTGTCTCTCTCTCTCTCATGAATAAACTTAAAAAATTTAAAAAAAAAAAGAACTCAATAAATATCTGCTGAATAATTAAATAAATCATGGCATATCCACCTAATGGAACAGTATACAGCCACCAAATGAAACAGCTCATCCAAAATATTAATTAAACACACTCAAGTAGCAGAATGGTGACACAGTTTACCTTAATTTTAGTTTAAAAGAAAAAGTACACTTGACCCTTGAACAACGTAGGGGTTAGAGACATTGAACCCTCACGCAGTCAAAACTCCATGTATGACTTCTGACTCCCCAGAAACTTAACCAATAGCCTACTGGTGACTGGAAGCCTTATCAATAACATCAACAGTCAATTAAAACATATTTTATATGTTATATGTATTATATACTGCATTTTTACAAATAAGCTAGAAAAAAGAAAACGTTATGAAGACTGTCATAAGGAACAGAAAATAAATTGCAGCACTGCCCTGTATTTATTGAAAAAAATCCCCGTAGAAGTAGACCCACACGGCTCAGACCCATGTTGTTCAAGGGTCGACTAAATATAAACGGACATATGTGAGTGTATATGCGGAGAAAAGGTCTGGATAGACATTCACCAAACTATTATCTTTCCAGGAGTTCACCCTGACAATGTGAGGCTTTCATTTCCAGCTTTATACAAAACCATATGTGGGGTTTCAGGGCGCCTGGGTGGCTCGGATGAACATCCGACTTTGGCTCAGGTCATCATCTCACGGTTCACGGTTCGAGCCCCATGTCAGGCTTTGCACTGACAGAGCCTGGAGCCTCCTTCCACTTCTCTGTCTCCCTCTCTCTCTGCCCCTCCCCCGCTCATGCGTGCTCTCGAGAAAGACTAAACATTTAAAAAAACTGTTTTTTTAAACTGTATACAAATTTTGGTGCATTTTTAAATAAATAACCAATATTACTATTTTAATCTAAAAAAATTACCACCAAAACCCTTCGTGATCCAGCTCCTCCCTATCTCTGATGTACGTGTGCAGTGAGCTCAGGCTTCCCTCTCGCCTGAGGCCACACACGAAACCAATTCCGATGCTAGGATGCTACGCCAGCACTGTCTCCTCTCTGCCACTGAAGGTCAGGGTCGTTCAGTCCCAGGCAAAACCCAAGGACAGACTTTAGAGGGTCTGTGAATCTCCTAAGGTTTTATGTCAAATGAGTGTGTGTGAGTATAGATGAATTTTTCTCAGGAGAGTACACGTGAATTTAATTAGATTCCCAAAGGAAACCTGACCCATAAAAGGATGAAGAACCGCAGCTCCGGCCGGTGCTATCCCTCTGCTCTGCTGTACATCTACCCGTACTTATTACTACGATACGCAGAGTTTTGTAAGTCTTTACGTGTTGGTCTCCTCTCTTAGACAACGGGTTTCTTTTACCATATGCTCCCCACCCCTGTGGACATCGAAACAGTCGTTTCCGCGTTTTCGCATCTATCTGCTGTCGGTACTAACGGGCATAGAGGCAAAAGCAGACGTCCATACCTCTGTTGGATGCAAGAATAACTCTCATCCAGTAGAAAGGATCTGCAGAATCTGATGACATGATTCCAAACAGTGGGATCTGTAATATTACATAAAACAGTTGCTAAAAATGCATTATGTAAATTAAGTTGGAACTTAATTCATACTTCAATTACTTAATATTTGCAATACTTAAAAAAAAACCTTACTTTCCAAGTTCTGTAACAAAACAAGTGTACCTAAAGGTAAAGTTTTTAAAACAAAAATAAAAACAACGGAAATCACTAACAGCAATCTACCAGTAAACATACCTATCAGGACCAAGATTTGTTGCACAAAGATGTAACTGCACTTATTCTGAACTGTACACTTAAAAATAGTTAAGATGGAGGGGCGCCTGGGTGGTTCAGTCGGCTAAGCGTCTGACTTCAGCTCAGGTCATGATCTCGGGGTTCGCAAGTTCGAGCCCCACCATCAGGTTCTGTGCTGTCAGTGCAGAGTCCATTTCGGATCCTCTCTCTCCCTCTCTCTCTGCCCCTCCCTGGCTCATGTGCTGTCTCAAGAATAAACAAACATTTTAAAAAATATTTAAGATGGTAAACTGTATGTTATGTGTGTTTTACAATTAAAAAAAAAAAAAATACCCCTACCAGGGCACCTGGATGGCTCACTCAGTGAAGCATCCAACTCTTGATTTCGGCTCAGGTCATGATCTCACAGTAGTGAGATCAAGCCCTGCCTTGGGCTCTGTGATGACAGCACAGAGCCTGCTTGGGATTCTCTCTCTCCCTCTCTCTCTGCCTCTCCCCTGCTCATGCTCTCTCTCTCTCTCTTTCTCAAAATAAATAAATACACATTAAAAAAAAATACCCCTACCAATAAATTATAGGATGTATCTCCCTAGTCACAGAATAATTTTGCTAAGCTATGGGTACTAACGGCAGCCACAGTCACACTCCGAGTGTACAACTGAGGATTTATATATATACAGTAGAAAATTATGCAGCCACTCAAAATTATACTTAATTTTGGCACACAGAAGTGTGTATTCTGTTATACTAAGTATGACACTGTGCTTATCAACCTGGGGCAATTTTACCTCCCAGGGGACATTCGGCAATATTTGAAGACAACTGTTACAACTTGAAGGGAGATGTTACTGGCATCCAGCGGGTAGGGGTGAGGGGCACTGCTGAACATCCTATAGTGCCCCACAAGAGAGAACTGAGCGGCCTAAAATTCAGCGCCACTGCTGAGAAACCCTGGGATAAAAAGGAAGGTGCAGAATTGTATGAATAAAGGTTCGACTCTGGAAAAAGTATGTTTAGAAGATAAAACTAAGGGTAAACATTTACTACCGTGAAGAATACTAATCTGTATGGGTAGGATTATGATTGACTTCTTCTTTATTCTTTTCAGCACTTGTCAAGTTTTCTATAATGAGTGCCTATTACTTTTTAATCAGAAAACAAAATAAGTTCTTAACTTCCACATGTTTCCTATTACATGACCAATGCTTAGGACACAGCACCAGGCCGCATCCCTCCCCTACCCATGTGGGGATCAGACACAAAGAAAAATACATTTCCAATCTCAAAAGTCTTCTTTATAAAAAAGCTGATTTTCTTTTTTAGGTTTCAAAAGACGCTGCCAACAATTGTGAATAACCCATCTGGCCCACCTAAGCCTCTCTGGACATCTGGATTGATTAGCGGGTAGTAAAACTTGTGAAACAAGAACCATGGCTATTTTATGTGTACCCTAATGCTGCAGACACTCTTCAGCTAATGTGAGAAACGGGGAGGAAGAAGTTATTGTGTTAAAACTAGTTAACACTTCAGGACAGACAGTCCACATCACAACATTCCCTAAGTGGGAAAGAGGTCAATCAGTCAAATTATTTTCCTTAACTGCACCTGATGGAGACAGGCCATTACCTCCACAATTAGATAATTTGTGGGACACTGAACAAGAAACAGTTGGCCAACCTCCCCTAAGCAATGGCAGTCCCTCCTTTCCTGTAGTCAACAAGATTATTAAACTCAGCGTCTAACTTCATTCCTCTTAGTAAAATTCATAGCTATAGGTTTATGTACAACAATATGTGGGCAGCAACGGGAGACATTTTCTGTCACCCCATCACAGTTGAAAAGTTCCAGACCTTCCCCTATATTACATACAGTAATCCGTTTTAACTTGACAAAATACAGTACGGTACTTCAGAGAAATAAGCGTTCCATGTTTGAATGAAAATCCTCAACCGATAAGGCAGACAAAAAAAATCAGCACTAGGGCTTTCCAAAGGCAGTGGGAATGGAAAACCAAGCAAAATACTTCTGGGTTAAGCTGGCGAGCTGCAATTCGGTTACAGAATATCCTCCCCGGTGCATAAGAAAGCATAATTTTTTAACCATATAAAATAGTAAAAGCCAATGAGACTGAAAAAACCTAAGGAAAAAGAAAAAGAAAATCTGTAAAACAGCCAAAGAAGAAAAGGGATTGTAAACTTGGGCGCAAGAAAACCAAAGACAACAGAGCCAGCACCAGCGCGGCTCCAGCCATCACAAAGGGAAGGCAACAGATTCCTCAGAATCCCCACAACATTCCAAACCCGGAGAACAGCGATCTGCACGGACAACCTTCTCGTTTTTGCCTCCTCTGATGAGAAGGGAATAGAAACAGCAGCTGGGAAGAAGCGGATGAGAGCTGACAAGGACGCGGCTGCCTGAGATGGGAATTAGGGAACGGATCGGAGGTCAGGAACAGAACAGAGCCCTCCCCACTGGCACGGTGAGAACCACCCCAGGAGAAGAGAGAACAGCGCGCAGGTAGCATTTACTGCTTCTCACAGCTTATCTCCCCTCCCGCCATTCCCTCATGTTAAAGAAAACTGGGCACAACAGGAGACCCCAAACCCTTTAACTGTGGGAAGGAAACAGAAACCTGAGATTCAGTGGTAAAAGAATCAAGAAATCGCCAGCAGAACTGCCTAAGCATGAGAAAGACAAAAAAACACTGCGTGGCAACTATGCAATCGTACTGTCGGGAAAAAAATAAATAATACGGTGACCTAAAATGCATAAATTAATTTACTGCATGAAACAGTCGTGAGAAATGCCACAGTTTTTGAGCAACACCGCTCCTATGGTTCTTGGGTTCTAGCTGCCAGGCTGAAGATATTTACTACCTAGCCCTTGACAGAATAACGTTTGCTGACTCCTGGATTAGAAGTTCAATATTGTCAAGAAGGTAATTTTCTCTAATTTATCTATAAAGTCAAAGCAATACAAATCATAATCTCAGCAAGCTTTCGTATAGAAACTGACAAGCTGACTCTAAAATCTATACAGAAATATGAAGAACCTAGTTAGGCCAAAAACCATTTTGAAAAGGAAAAACGAGGTTGGAGGATTTTTATGACCTCATTACAGGAGTTAATATCAAGCTACAGTAATCAGTGTGGTCGACGATAACGATGACAGAATATGCATCAATGGAACAGAACACGGTATAGAAATATATCCATGCTTCTATGGCTAACTGATTTTCAGCAAAGATGCCAAGGTAATTCAATGAAGAAAGGACAGCCTTTCAACAACTGGCTATCTATATACAGAAAAAAATGAACACCAACCTTACCTTATGCCATACACAAAAATTAACTCGGAATACATCACAGATCAAAGCATACAACCTAAAACTGTAAAATATTTAGAAGGACACGGGAGAAAATCTTTACCACCTTAGAATAGGCAAAAATTTTTCAGATAGGAAACAAACACCACGGGCCATCCAAGCACTTGATCAAACTTGGGATGTTTGCCCTTCAAAAGATATTAAGAAAATGAAAAGGCAAGCCGCAGACTAGGAGAAAACATTCACGGTACATGTACCAGAGAAAGGACTTATATCCAGAAAATATTTTAAAATGCATATAATTCAATGGACAATAATGCAATTTTTTTCAATGGGCGCAAGATTTGAAAAAGACACTTCACAGGAGATAAACACCCGATAAGTACATGAAAAAGTTTCTCGATATCATTTAGCAGGGAAATGCACATTAGAACTCCAATATCATTTAGTAGGGCAATGCAAATTAAAACCTACTAGATGACTAGTATTAAACCACTCAACAATACCAAGGGTAGGCAAAGATGCAGAGAAATGGAACTCCTATCCATGACTTGGGGGAAATGTAAAACAGGACAACCACAAAAAAAAAAAAAAGTTTGACAATTTCTTATAAAGCTGAACCTACAATTACCACACGACTCAGCAATTCTACTCCTTAGGGATTCACCCAAGAGAAAGGAAGACAAATATTTACAGAAAGTCTTGCACAGGTTTGTTCACACACCTTTATTATAGCCAAAATTTGGAAACCCAAATGTCCAACAAGTGAAGAGATGAACAAATCATGATATAGTCCTACGATAGAACACTACTCAGAAACAGGGATGAGTTACTGCTACACCAAACACATGGCCAAAGCTCAAAAAGCTAGCGATGAAGTCAGACGCTAAGGAATAATACTGTATGACTCCACTTATGTCAAATTCTAAAAGAAAAAAAGAAAAAAGAACCAAATTCTAGGTACAGAAAGCAAATAAGTGCTTGCCTGACAGTGGGGGTGAGGTGGAGACTAAGATTACATAGAATTTTCTGGAGTGACAGAATGTTCTCTATCCACTGAGGTACTAGGTATGTGGGTGTATACATTTGTCAAAATACTTCAAAATGTACACTTAAAAAATGAGTGTATTTTACCATACATAAATTATACCTTCATAAAGTGTTTTCTTTTTATGGAGGGGAAGGGAACTTCTAAGATGTTAAAAAGTAAGTGGTAAAAATATGATGATGATTTTTTCTACTTTTCAATATTTTAAAAAAGTTCTCTCTCTCTGACCAGCCAAAACAATTTTTAACTAAGCACAGCAGTAAAATATTTTCATGATCAAATCATTTCCCTCTTCAAAAAAAAATATATTTGACTTTTCCCCAGCTTATGGACTTCATGTACTCCCTTGCTTCCTAATACAATTGTTTTATATTTCCTTATATGTATCTAAATAGCTTTTCAAAATCTTCAAAAAACTTGCACCTGAATTCTAGTTTAAGCGACATGACAATCATATGACATGCAAGGGTCACACTGAATCCTCATTTTGTTAACTTAATCTCTGCAAAATATTAAAAATCATCGCTGAATGTCATCGACTTATATGATATACTACTGGGGTTCTAGCATTTGAATTTTGGGGATTTTTAAATTAGTACATGCTATTTACAACATGATTAAAGGCAAACAAAATAGAAAAGACATTTGTAAAGTAAATGTCAGAGATGTAACATGCTTACATATAAAAATTCATCTTAAATCAGTAAGAAAAAAAATCTCAAGAAAAAAGTGAATAAAGATTATTAACCACACACTAAGAGAAAAAAAAGAAAACAATGCTCAAACCCACTCCTAAAAAAAGGTACACAGAACGAGATAACCATTTCTGCCATCAAGTCAGAGTAAAAATAACAATGCTCAAATGATTCTGGGTATTTACTGTTTTAACTAAAACAAGTTTCTCAAACTCTAACCAAACAAAACCCTGAAACAACTGCAAAGACATTGAATTAATATCTGGTTTACATACCTGACAACACACTAAGAAAATGAAGAGAGTTATGGCAGTCCACAGTACCTTCTCTCTAAACTGGATCTGTACAACGAAATGAGGATAAGCCATCAAAACCAGGAAATAGCAAAACAGAGCAAAACTCCACATCAAAGCATAACATTCCGCATCATGACATGCTCCTATTACTTACTAATTACACTACTCTCACCTAGTTAAGTAGCAGCCAAAGCACACAGCTCAACTTCTCAAACACAACCTTCTTTCCTTTCCTAAGAATTAAGGAGATTACATACCGGCAGGCCTCAGCACACTGTACTAAGTTAACGGAAACCGAAAAGGACGACGAGCCGACAGTGCAGCATTGTGCAAAGCTGGGACTGGACTGCCCATAATAATATGATACGAATATTTCGTGGAATATGAAAAGCTAGAGCTTTTGGGAGGCCTAACGAGGACCTGGAACCATGATTTTTAAAACCTCAAAGCGGGGTCATGATCTCACGGTCTGTGAGTTCGAGCCCCGCGTCGGGCTCTGTGCTGACGGCTCAGAGCCTGGAGCCTGCTTCGGATTCTGTGTCTCCCTCTCTCTCTGCCCCTCCCCCACTCATGCTTTGTCTCTCCTGCTCTCAAAAATAAATAAAACATAAAAAAAATTTTTTTTAATAAATAAAAATAAAACCTCAAAGCAATAAAAAATAAATACACTTCTAAATAAAACAGTAAGTCTCACAAAAGTTTTACTTATCCCTTTCTATGTCCCTTTTCCTGTTAGTTTTGTGAGATATCACAAGTACAGCAGAAGAGGACTGTCTGGGAATTGGCCAGTTTGGGGTTAACAGTATTTCTGAATTTAAATACCTTAGCTCCAAAAGTATACAACGATGGAAGAACAATTTGATATAATCACATTATTTTCTGGATGCATTTCTGTAACTTTTCTTTGTACCAAATGATCAAGAAACGGAAGGTCTATACTCGTGCAACTGAACTCATTTAACTAAAACAGCTGTAGTCCTCAAAACTGACCCTCAAAACAGACTGGGTCTTTTATAGTGCAGGGGGGAGCCCTAGAGACAGAATATCTTATCTAACAGGTAGGCCAAAAAAACACTCGGTTTGGAAATGTCAACTTCAAAGAACAGTCACTTTTAAGACCACAAGATAACTTAGCTGGATTTAAACTGGTCCATACTAGCTTTACTCACTGTGCGTCTCTCGCGAGGAGCAGGTACTATTTCTCCGATTACACCAGAAGAGGGTTGGGGACAGCAAGTCAACCAGGAGCGTAAGTCATTTAGCTGCCCTCTATATTACCAAAATGGTATACTTACTTTCCTTTCAGGTTTCTGAATTTCTGGTAGAACTGCACAGAAAGGTTTGATGACTTCTAAAAACTTGACTGTTAAAAAAAAAAAAGAAAGAGAAAAGAATAAATGCCCCTATTACAAAGTTTTTAAAAAGAACTGTACCTTTTTACAGAAACAAATACAAATGTTCTCTAACTTTCAATGGCAAGCCATCCCATTCCTACCTCCGAAAGTAACCATGGTGCTCTCCGTTTCAAATACATCAGGGAAGACAAATAATTCAAGGAACAAAAGAATGCAAAAGGTTTAAGGGGTTAGTCAGTGGAAGCAAATATAAACATCCTTTCACCATGATTTTGCTTCCTCATGCTTGTATCCAGCTCTCTTACAATATACAGAAAAGGAATAATTCAAAGAGCATCAACAGACATCAAAAAAAAGCAAATGGCAGTCTACTACGTTACCCACCAAACAATGCACTAGAGAAGAAAATAAGACCTATCAGACGAGCGACACAGGAGGAAAGCACAACAGGAAATGGGCTAGACTGCAGGACTGTAGACGGAAAGATGCTGAAATGCCTTCGTAAGGAAGACCACAGAATCACCTTGTATATAAACAGCTTTTTTTGAAGTGTACAATCTCTACTTCGATAAGTCAGCATTCATTGCCTGTTTGGTCTCCCACATAACAATCTCAAAGAACTTGTGTACGTGTAATAATCAGCCCAGAAAATGACAATGACATCTCATTAGAAAGTACTGCTTTCCCGGAGAACTCATTACATACAAAAGTAAGATAAACCAAGATTCTTTAAGGATAGACACCATCCTCTGGCATGGCTTAAGTCAATTCCTGCCAAAAAACAGGAGAATGAAGATGATATTGTCTCAGTCTCTGCCAGCGTCTGGAATGTGCAGAAACACAAGAAGGCACAACCAGCTATTAGTTATGACCATCTTCTCCTACAGACACTGGATTCTGTATACTAACATCACGAAAGTGCTTTCACGCGGACCTGAGTAACTACGCTCTCACGGTTAGCCGCAAGTTGACTGGATGATCTCATGAAACTCTCAAAATGATGGCAGTCGCTATTTGAAGTAACAATTCAGAAATTCTCATGGGCAGATATTCGCTGCCCAAGTACCATTCTGGGCTATTTGGAACGGAAATCTGAATTATGGAAGAATTATTCTCTAAGGCAAAACAAATATAAATCGCATCAGGAAACTTCCTAGACTCCTTTAATCCCTTTTCTCTCCAATCTCAATCCAAACCCCCTCCCAGATTTCTTAGCATTTTATGATCATTTGTGTTGCAGAGTTGAAGCAATGCTTTTGTCAGCCACTTGACTCTTCTTGTGTTGCAGAATTTCACCGGATTATAAGGTAAATTCAAGGTCAGGGGTCTCCTCTACCTCCTCTCTAAATGTCCAATGGTTGGCCAATAGGGGCAGGGCTCCGGTCTGCACTTACCCACTCATCCAACAAACATCTGAACAGCTATGTAAGTATCTATGTGAATACATGTGCTGTTGAGTGTTTAGGAGATGGCCCTCAAAGATGCCCATGATTCAAGGCCTTGTCTCTACCCTGAGGCACATACAACCTTACATACGGTGAGTTTTCCGTAAACGCCACAAAATGACTGAAATGAAAATTTTAGGGAAAACGCTATGCTACCAAACGCGCTTCTTTCCTCCCCTAACATACATGCCATGCATCACTTTTTAAAAAATCAAACAAGTCAGAGAGCTTTATTCATCCCAACTAACACGCCAAGGAAGGGTGATGTGGGAATAAAATTACGAGCTTCTAAAGCTCCTGAAAAATCAGAAGTGGTCCAGGTTTCGCTCCGTTCCCTAACTCCCCGCCCCCAAAACCAATGGCCTCCCCTCGCCTCCTCCGCTCCTCGCCACCTCGCGAGCGCACACCGCGGGCCTCTGGGTGCAGGTCCCCGCAGACGGCCGGGAAAGGCCGCACGGCCGGAGGAGCCTTGGCGGAGGCCCCCGGCCCGCGCCCGCCGCAGCGGCCCGGCGCGGCCCGCGCCTCTCCGGACCCCGGGCTGGACGACCCCGGGCGGGCGCCCGCCCCACCGCCTGCAGCCCGTCGGGGCCCGCACCCCGGCGAGAGCCGCGCCGCCGCTACTCACTGCCCATGGCGGCGGCTGGGGCGGCCCGGCGGGGCACGGCGGCCTCGGCGCAGCCTCCACTCGGGTCCCGCGGATCGGGTCTCACCGCCCGCTCCCGACGCGCTCCGGCCGGCCCCGCGCAGGCTCCGCCCCGGACCACGTGACCCGCGCGCCTGTCCCGGCCGGCCCCGCCCCGCGATGAGGCCCCAGCCGTTGGCAGCCGGCGCAGCGGACGTCCCCGCGCGTTGCCATGGCTACCTCCGGCGCTCCTGTGGGCGTGCTCCAGGCTTACTGCGGAGCTCGGGAGCTGTTTCGGAGAGACCACGGCTGCCGGGGCCTTTCCTGCCTGAGCTCGTCTTCGAGCTTGGTTTCAGGCAGTGGCGGTGTCCTCGACGGCCTGATCTGGCCCAGGCCTCCCGGGCGCTCCGTGGGACGGGTCAAGACCCGGCCAAAGCGGCCGCCCGAAGGTCGCAGTCGTGAGACGTGAGACTAAGACACGCAGAGAAGCAGTGTTTTTTATTTTGTTCCCGCCTTATCGGAACTTATTGGAAGTTTTCAAAAATCTGTGACATTTTGCGTGAGGTTAATAGCTTATGAACTGTCCTCTGTTACATGTGCTCCTTCTTCAGCTTCTCTGATAAACAGAGATCAGGATTTTGTCCCCTTTATCCCTTCCCGGACAGCGTGAGGTAAAGGAAAGCAGTCCTAGAAATCAGCCTGCCCCACAGTTTAATCCCTCCTCTCCTTCTTGATGGCTTTGGGCAATTAACCTTTCTGAGCTACATCAGTAAAACAAGGATAATAGCTACGAACTACAGGTACGAAAATTAAAGGACGAGATTGACACACACAAGTCTCCGAAATGTATTTCCTAGTTCAATTTTAACCCCCTGCAATGTAATTTCTGCCTTTCTAATGAAACAAGCTATATCAAAGGTCACTAATGACCCGTAATCACCAAATCCAATGATCTGTTCTAATGCTTAGATCTGTGTCCAAGAAAGAAACATTATTCGTGGGTGTATAAGAGAGAGATTTTCTTCTTGACCAAACTCCATCCAGCCTCCTATAAGCCCTTTCTCCAATAGGCTTTACCTTGGACTAGAGAGACTTAAAGAGAAATAAAATTTTTAACAGCTCCATCCCTAAGATGACCCTAGAGAATTCTCCTTTAGAGACTCTCCCTTGGAAAACTCAAAACTGCCAGAAGAATTTACCAATGCTTAAAGATAAGGGTTTCTGTCTCCCAGAAACTGGGGAAGTCTTCCATAAGCACCAGTAAACAAATCCACAAGGGTGTCACATGGACCAATCCCTCCTCCTCCCAGCTTTTTATAATTTTTCACTTCCCTACTCTGCCGAGCCCCACCCACCTACACCCTGTTCCCTTACTTTCCTTTTAAAACTCCAGTCACCTCTGTACAAAATAGAGTTCAGTTCACGCTGGACTCCCTTTTCTACTTCATTAGAAGTAGAAATCTGTCCTGGCCACTGTAACTGGTATGGTGCTTTATCTTTGAACACACATACACATACACGTGTGCGCGCACACACACATACCCGCAATTTAGGCTGGAGATGCACAGGTCTCTGCTCTAATTGGGGTCATCTGGGACAGCTCCAAGGCTGGGGATTTGAATAGTCTCTCTCACAAGTCCAACATTTGCAGCTGGCTGTCAGCTCCAATATCTCCACAGGGCTTCTTCATGTTGCCTGGGCTTCCTCACAACATGGCCGCTGGGTGCCAAGGGGTGTCTTTGTTAGTCACCCAACATCACTTTCACTGCATTATATTTATAGAGGCACCAACAAGTTCCTGCTTAATCTCAAGAGAGACGGAAGGTAGACTCTACCTCTAGGTGAAGTTGTGGTAAGCTTCTGGAAGGGCAGGTGGAGCAAAATACTGCTCTAGCCACTTTGGGAAAATCCAATTTGCCCTAGTCATAACCTCACATCCTATGACTTCATTCTTACCTCACTCTATTTTGTGTTACTCATTTTATTACTTGTCTAACTTCCCTTACTATCCATAAACTTCTAGATGACATCATCTACGGTGACTTGCAAATGGTTGACTTCACACACAGTGTTGACCCTAGATTAGGAGGTAGTTTTATGAATATGATTATCCTTTCAGTAAAGATGCATGAAATTGAAAGTCTAATTGACAGAAGGAAAGTTGCTTGCACTTCTCTTTACTTCCTATTTCTGGGAAAGCTCCGTCTTTCAAGTAAGAGCCCGGGAATAACCATTGACACTCTAGATGACTTCCATGAATTACCCTTCCAACATCCTTCAGTCTTTCTGCCACTACCTGCTACCCAGGACTTCTTGAATAACCACATCATGCCACCCAATCTACATCTGTCAGGACTCTCACTCTACCTTGACGTCCCGCACTGTCTTAGCACATCCGACGAGAATAGTTCTCTCTACATGTAAAATACTTTGTCATCTCAAATAGAGGGTTAGTCCACTGAGGACAAATGGCAAACCATGTTCTCTTTTCCTCCTGTGTATTTCTAACGTCCAGAACAATGCCATATATGCAGTAGATGTCTGACAAACTATTGAAGAAATACCATCCTACTCTTCCAGGGTCATTTCTAATTTTTGTTCGGTTGTAGCCTGTTCTCCATATGAATCAGAGAAGACAAGGGGAAATAGCACTAGAGTAACACACTTGTATTAAAAGTTTTCTAAAATTAATTGATTTTGCAAACGTCGATGGGGAAATGAGAGTCTGCTTTAGACTGGGTTTTATCAGATTTAAATACCATGACGATGACGATGAACTACTACTTCCAGGGAGTAATTTAGGAGTTGTTTATTTTGTCATATGGGGTTATAAATATTGAGGATTTAAGCCTGTTGTCCAAATGTCCCCAAAATGTGATGGTTTTAGTCTGAAACTTATGAGAAGTTGAAGATGAAAACCAAATATCCAAGTAAATCCAAGAGAAATGGAGGTGAAGCTTGTGGGGCCTCAGGATCTATAAATCTTGACTCTTATCTGTGACTTCCTCCCTGCATAACCCCTAATTTCTTAAACTGTATTTCCTCAATGTTGTAAAAGCGATAGTATCAATATTCTATTGTCAGTCAAGGAATTTTTTTAAATAATAAAACTTCAGAGGTAATTAGAGTCAGGCTAAAAGAGGTTACCTTTAGAATACTTTCCTCATAGTATGCACACAGAAAACTGAGAAAAATGGTTCTGTTTTTTTATGTTTTATTTATTTTTCAAAGAGAGAGAGCAAGTAGGGGAGGGGCAGAGAAAGAGAGAGACAGAGGATCTGAAGCCGGCTCCCCACTGACAGCAGAGAGTCCAATGCGGGGTTCGAACTTATGAACCGTGAGATCATGACCTGAGCTGAAGTCGGACGCTCGACCAACTGAGCCACCCAGGCGCAAACCCCCTTTTTTTGTTGTTTTACTTATTTTTGAGAGAGAGAGCGAGTAAGGGAGAGGCAGAGAGAGAGGGAGACAGAAGAAAAATGGTTCTTAAGGAAGAAAAATTTATTTTACTATGAATATGTCACTGTAGAGAAAATGAACATTTTTTTCATGGTTGTTAAAATTTCTATTCACTGAATACCCCAAGTGAGCCTGCTCTTCATTGACTATGAAATTAATTAGCATAGATATAAACAGGAAACAAATATCACATCATCACATTTCCCCAAGAAATATGGTAAAATATTTTTATTTTACTTTGTTATGATATTTTTATCCCATACTTTATTATGGGAATATCTGATTTGGGACTCTTTAAATTTTTTTTATGTTTTATTTATTTTTGAGAGCAAGAGAGACAAAGCATGAGCAAGGGAGCGGCAGAGGGAGAGAGGGAGACACAGAATCCGAAGCAGGCTCCAGGGTCTGAGCTGTCAGCACAAAGCCCAACGCGGGGCTCGAACCCACAAACCGTGAGATCGTGACCTGAGCCGAAGTCGGACACTCAACCAACTGAGCCACCCAGGCGCCCCATGATTTGGGAATCTTTAAATGGTCCCTTCCTACAAGGTGATTCAAAATGCTTACCCGTCTGGCAATAGTGATTGAGCGTAAGAAGGTTAAGATACAGGAGACATATTTTTTTTTTCAGAAAACACATTTTATGGTTCAAGGTGGAGAAGACGTAATAAGATACCAAAGATGAAAAGTTCGAAATTTGGAGAACTCTAAACTGAACTTTAAAAAAATTAAAAAAAAAACAAAAAATTACTATTCCATCTCATTATGTGCTTGAACTTTGAAATGTTTCACTCAAGAAGCCCAGAGATCTGAAAAACAGGACGGTGCTTTTATGTTTTTCTAGGTCAGTATACAACATTGATAACCATTCTCATTAAACAGACCTTTGTAATTGTGCTGATTTACATGCATGGCGAGTTACGTGATTTATAAGGCATGACACAGGAAGGAAGCATTAAGGTGCACAGGAATAAAAAGGAAGTGAATTTTACAGAAATATTAAATCAATACACTAATGCATACGTTTAAGATGTGAATCACGAAGCCAATGTCCCGTGGCCAGAAGAGCCTACACATTGATTCTGAAAGACATTACCAGCTGCCAGTAAAAGTATCCCATCATTTCTGAGAAAAACGTCATGACACAAGAATGGTAGACGGCCGAGTCTCTGCGGCACCAAGCCACGTAAAGCTACGTCATTTGCTGCTGTTTAGTTACGCTTCCACAAAGTTGCAGGAGTAATGGAGGAGGTCGGTGATCTCTACAAATCCCCAAGTACCTGGTGCTGGGACATTTCCAGCATCAAAGTTAAAAAGCTCCTTAAACACTACGAATGAACATCATTTCGTCATACCTTTCAGAAGTAAGACTGCGAATCAGGAGCTGAAATCCCCACATGGGATACTCAAAGTCAATTAAAAAATATCAAGATAACAATTTAAGGGGAAAAGATACTATGTTGCCCACAAATCAATTTCATTTTAGCTAAAACTCTTTAATAATACTGTGCACAACGATTATACATCCAGAGAGTTGTATTGAATAAGACCAATATTTAAGGACAATGGGTGAAAACAACTATCTTGAAAAACAGGAATCAGGATTACTATGGTTTTGCTACGGCATTTGGTGAAACGTTTTTCAGTGGCTGGCAAGCAGCACTAGGTATTCCATCAAAACAAAATACTGATAGTCACGACGGCAAAATTAATGAAAGTGACGCCCATCAAGCAAACTGAGAGGTAATATTGAGGTAATATGTATGGAGCTGCAAATTCAAGCTAAAGAACCTCCCCTGGGCACATATGGTTAGTTAACGAGAAAGAGAGGTCTGAAACGATCTGGATTGTGACCTAGCTCTACAACTCACTCAGATCTAACCCAAACGAAACACTGCGGTACCTTTAAGGATAAAATGAACCGGTCAGATTCTTGTGTTGATGGATAATTCATTCCCTTGGCTAGTCCACGTATTCTGATTAAACTGCCCTCATCAATCCCGACATCTTACAGGAACACAGGCTTTTCGTGTTACCGAACGGAAGAAGAGAGTACAGAAGCAAGCCTTTCTTTTCACGGCGGTTGTCTCAAAAGGAAGGAGTAGTGGTTCAAAGGACACCATCAAGCAAAGGTCTTGGCGAGGACGTCCTCGTGCTGCTGCAGGTGAAGGGTGCCGATCCCCACAGCGGGCGCCGGCAAAGGGGGGCGGCTCACGAGCCGGAGCTGTCATTGGAGTAGAAAAGAAATAAAATGGCATTTGAAGCTGAGGGGAGCCCCGCTTCGTTCTCCCAAGGCAGCCCATGCCTTTCTCTTAGCTCGTGGAACCACAAATCACCTATTTGGCCAAGTAATGAGTTACCTAGAATAGACTGGAAGGAGATACTTGTCGCGACTAAAAACGAAATTCCAGGCACCATAAGGTGAGATAAATTCTTGAATTATGTCCTGTTCTTCAGTAATCATTAGTTGGTTTTACCAGCAGACTTTCCTGCTTATAGGTGAAGGTGATTTGGGCCCAGCAAACTAGTAACAAATGTATAAAGCGAGTCCTAATCGAAGCAGGAGAGGAAGATGAACCGAAGCACATTTGTTCTTCTCATTGTTCTTCCCTTCCTGCAGCATAATCAGGAAGAATCTGGCCTTTGATGGATGCCAGCGCTGTGGATAAGACTGGGAGAGGCATCACTGGGCATCTTTTCTCCCACACTGTAAAATAAACCCGCTCGCTCGTCACCCTGCTCCCCAGGGCGTGGATACTGAGCCTTGGGACAAGATTTCTGAATGGACTAGTGGGAAAGGCAGCTGATAGGGCAAGGCTTTTATTGTTTTAAGTGTAATCACTTTTTCTTACATGATACTAGCCTGTACACATATGTATCTCTCTTGAGAAACATGCACCATTTTATTCTGAAAAAAGAACCTAAAATTAGATTTTAAAAAAAAAATTTTAACATTTATTTATTTTTGAGAGAGAGAGGGAGAGTGCGAGCAGAGGAAGGGCAGACAGAGAGGGAGACAGAGACACAAAATATGAAACAGGCTCCAGGCTCTGAGCTGTCGACACAGAGCCAGATGCAGGGCCCAAACTCACGAACTGTGAGATCAAGACCTGAGCCAAAGTCTGATGCTTAACCTACTGAGCCACCCAGGTGCCCTAAAATTAGATTTTATATTTTTGTTTATCTTTAAAAGAATTGGAGGGGTGCCTGGGTGGCTTAGTTGGTTAAACATCCAACTTTGGGTCAGATCATGATCTCACAGCTCATGGGTTCAAGCCCCGCATCGGGCTCATAGGTGACAAAGCCATTTCTTGGCATTCTAGGAGAAATAAAACACATATGCAAAATGTTACAAGAGAGAAAGCTATTACCTTGCAGGCCAGTTGCTTTTCAAACCTTGGAGACACAAAGCACCATGGACCCATGTTCTGAGGCTCCTCCTGACTCCAAATAAAATCTGTAACAGAAGAAAGTTCATTTCAGTACTGCAAGTAAACATACAACACACACACACACACACACACACACACACACACACAGGGCGCCTGGGTGGCTCAGTCACTTGGGCATCAGACTTCAGCTTAGGTCATGATCTTGCAGTTGGTGAGTTTGAGCCCTGTGTTAGGCTCTGTGCTGACAGCTCAGAGCATGGAACCTGCTTTGGATTCTGTGTCGCCCTCTCTCTCTGCCCCTCCTCTACTCATGCTCTGTTTCTCTCTCTCTCTCAAAAATGAATAAACATTAAAAAAATTTTTTTAAATATATACACACTATATACACACAGTGAATACATACATACACTATGTTTCTACACACATAGACACATTATATCCCTATGTATACATAGATGTACGTATATAGCGTGTATTATGTATGTATAGCTCTCTTCAAGTAAATCCATGCTTTTCCAATAAGACATAGTGTTGCTGCTTCTTCTTTTTTTTTTTTTTTTTTGACAAATGCATAGTCGTATACCCAGCACCTCACTTGTGATACAGAAAAATTCCATCAACCCCCCAAATTCCCAACCTGGTCCTTTTAAGGCAACTCCTTCACCCGCCCCAGCCTCTGGCAACCACTGATCTTTCCTCTATCCTTATAGTTTATGCCTTTTCCAGAATGTCAAATAAATGGAATCATATTACGTAGCCTTTAGTTCTGGCTCCCTTGAACCGGCAAAATCCATTTGTGATTTTGCCCGTAGCCATAGGTCACTCTCTTATTGTTGAGTAGCAGGTATTGTAAGGATGTACCACGGATTGCTTATTGATCTGCAGGTTGAAGGTCGTGCTGGGTGGCCTGGGGCAATGATGGATGAAGCTGCTGTAGACATTTTGCTGTGAACACGTTTTCATTTCTCTGGGGTAAATACCTCCAAGTGGACCGCTGGGCTTGTATGGCAACTCTGTGTGTAACCTTGTAAGGAACCGACACGCTGTTCCAGAGCGACTAGACCAGCTTCCATTCCTTCCTGCAGTGAATGTGGGTTCCAGGCGCTCTGCTTCCTCGTCAGCACTAGATACTACCAACTCATTGTTTCAATTTTAGCCATTCTACCGGGTGTGTAGCCACGTCTCAGTTTGGTTTCGCTTGCATCTCCCTTATCACTAATGCAGCTGAGCATTTTTTCATACGGTTGTTTGCCATCCCATCTTTGGTTCAAATCTTCTGCGCATTTTGAAAAATCGGATTATTTGTTTTCCTTACTGTTGAGTTTTGGAAACTCTCTGACAATCTGGATAGTCCTTTGCCACAAATACATTTGCAAATACTTTCTCCCAGTCTGCGTCTTGTCTTTCTATTATCTCTGCGACCCCTTTCAGCAGTGCAGAAGCTTTGCACTTTGATCACGTCCGATTTTTCTGTTATGGGATGTTCTTTTAGTGTCGTCTCTAAGAACTTTTTGCCTAACCTAAGGTCAGGAAGCTTTTCTCCTTTTTCTCCTAGAAGGTTTAGAGTTTTGCGTTTTACATTTAGGTCTGTGATCTTGGGTTCATTTCTGTACCCAGTGCATAGAGATGTCCAATTATTCCAGTCCCATTACTGCAGCCCAAAGAAGCCTTGCCTTGTACAGTTACATCGATTTAATCTAAGTAATATTATAGCAGAGATTACCTCCAAACTCTTAAGAATGACATGTCTTAAGTGAGAGAAGGGGAGACTGACAGGGACACCAGAAAAGACAAGGTGACATTGGCTCTAGCAGTATTTTTTTTTTTTCCTATTTCCAGATTCCAAAGACTCAGTTTCCTAATGACTCTCTCTGCCCCCGAACCTGTTTTCACATGAGATGGTTGGACCTGGCTTCAGGTATCTGAATCCAGAAGAACCTAACAGGACCGGGGCTGTACCTTTAACGTGTTTGTATTTGCTCATCTCTTGCTGTAGCGAATCCAGTGGGAAAGGACAGAGTTCCTCCAATCGGATGATGGCAAAGTCGTCCTTCTTGGCCTCCAAGGATTCTCTTTGCTTCAGGAGGGCATAGAAATGTTTGCCGCAGCAGAACACTAGACTCTTAACCCTGTTGGGTAGAAAAGGGACAACGTGGTGGAGGAGAAATAGCTGAAAGCATTGCAGCAGAAGAAAGAGGAGACCACGCAGACAAAAAGGCTTCATTACTGAAGTCGGGGGACAGTGGCGGGGGGCTCTGCAGTTGGGTTCAGTCACATGCCGTGCCCTGGCAAGCCTTCTCCAGCAACGTATGCCTCCAAAGTTCACTCATCCACACATACTCTAACTCCTGCCCCATGGACACAAAGGAGTTACTTCTATCAGGATAAGGGAGATTTGGGTCACTGGGGGCTCCTTAACGTGAACTAGTTTTCCCACTAATTAAAGTTCTACCGCAGAGTATGAAAACAGAGATACACATCAAATTACTTTTTGGGATCCACAGATGAATCACCAATGACCGGCTTGAATGTTGTTCCCGGTGCCATTTCGTGAAGGCTTGAAACGGCTGCCTAAGGAGAGGGAAAAAGGCCACAAATCTACCAGCTGAAAGAAAGGAGCTGAAAGGACCTTACTTATAAGGGATCTTTACCAAGAAATAACTTCAAATTTCCCTCCTAGGACTAGAAGTAAACACGTGTACTAATAAGCACAATAACTTTCCCCAAAAAATCGATTCTGTATATTTCAGAATAAAATTATCTGTTCAAGGGGACTTAAAATTGCCTATTGTCTGATGCCACAGTAACATTTTAAGAATCAACATTTCAGTTCAATCACACTTTAATATCAATCAAAAATATGCTTTAATTTCTTGGAATCAGGGAGGACAGTTCATGGAATCTGTGAATGAAAACAGCTAAGCTAGGGCAACGATTTCTGTCCTTAGGGTTCTGACCATAATTTATAAGTGAAACCTAATGAGTCACAGAACCAACAGGAACAATACACGGATATCTCTGCGATGCAAAGAAATGGTATTAAGGAGCTCAATTTAAATAAACACTTGTTGCAAAGAACTTCAAGTGAACCATTAATGAAGGTAAGGTTGGGGATTTGATCCCATTTCCTCATCTAGTTCATTTCTCTATAATCTAGTCCCAACTGGGAAGATGACGCTTTGACTAGTCCACTGATAGGCGGCCATGCCAATGCAGAATACTGTGATATAAGCTAAAAAAATAATCTTAATAAAGAGAATAAAAGAAAAATAAATGTATATATTATAAAATAAAATATATTATGTTTATATATTAAATATAAATTATGTACAGATCTATTATATATAAATATATATTCTTTATTTATTCTTGTTGCTCAATAATATATGAAAGAATCACTCTTTCTCCATCCTGAACCAGAGCCCTTGGTCAGCTCCCACTTCCTATGTTCGGAATCAAAAGGAGCTGGAGGGGCGCCTGGCTGCCTCAGTCAGGGGAGCACGTGACTCTTGATCTCCAGATCATGAGTTCAAGCCCCACAATGGGCATCGAGTTCACTAAGGGAAAAAAAAAAAAAGGAGCTAGAGTTGATAGCGGGGTGGGAAGTTGGGGTAGAATTTTGGTACCACGTGACAGGCAAACTCCCTAGAGCCCCAAGTCGTGTTTGTCGCATGATAAGTCATCTCCAAATGGGCCATGGAAAGAAAGGGTGGACTTCAAGTCTGCTAGGTCACTTGTACCTACTGGTACAATAGCTAATTTTCAGAAGAAATCAGACTTCAATAATGATGGTACTCATTTTCAATTACTTAAAGGACTTACATGTTTAAGGAAGATAGTTAACTACTTACTAAAAATAGTTTTTTACTTGAAAATCTATGGGATAGCTATTGATATTTTAAAGGCTCCAGAGCAAGGCCTCCCTTATTTGGTAAGTTATAGATTAGACATGGGGAGAAGAGTGGACAAGTAGGGCCAGAATATGAACTCATTCTCAGTTACAAACTGCAGAAGAAATTCTCAATAAAATTTCTAATAGTTCACTCAATAGTTAGTAACATACATATATTATATTTAATATGATTATACTCCTTTATAATAATGATTCAGGAGCAGGTGACAATCTTGCAAGTACAGTGAAAGTTGGGTGAAGAAGCCCAGATGTACATACTTCTTAGAAATAAATTAATTTACATTATGACTTGGCCCCTTTCATGGCGCCATTTCAAAATATCTGTGTCAGGGTCACCTGAGTGGCTCAGTTGGTTAAGCGTACAACTTTGGCTCAAGTCATGATCTCATGGTTTGTGAGTTTGAGCCCCACAATAGGCTTTGTGCTGATGGCTCGGAGCCTGGAGCCTGCTTTGAATTCTGGGGCTCCCTCTCTGCCTCTCCCCAACTCATGCTCACTCTCTCTCTCACTCTCTCTCTCAAAAATAAACATTAAAAAATTTATTAATATTAAAATATATGTGTGTGTGTGTGTGTGTGTGTGTCAAAAGAGTCCCATCAGAAAGAGTATTAAAGGATTGCATTAAGGGGCGCCTGGGTGGCTCAGTCGGTTAAGTGTCTGACTTCAGCTCAGGTCATGATCTCGGGTTTGTGAGTTTGAGCCCGTGTCAGGTTCTGTGCTGACTGCTCGGATCCTGAGGCCTGCTTCAGATTCTGTGTCACCCTCTCTCTCTGACCCGTCCTCCACTCATGCTCTGTGTGTGTCTCTCTCTCTTTCAAAAATTAATAAACATTAAAAAAAAATTTCAAAATAAGGATTGTGTCCATTTTTCTTGAACGTCCTGGGATTCCACTAGGGTCACGAAGCCATCTCACGATGTGCGGGGTTGTTCAAGGCACGCTGAGTAAGACGCAATGAGGAGATGGAACATGTGAATCCTGCCTGGAAAGAGCATTTCCTCAACACCGACTCCCAGAGTGGGGGCAGGGACGGGCAGCGGAGGCGCATGCGCGCCCGGCTCTAGGCTCCCGCAAGTGCTGCCCACCCGTGGACGCAAATCAGGCACTGCTCGCCTCAGCACCCCTCAAGTCCAAATACACCCTCGCGAACCTCTGTGAGAAGCACAAGGTAGTCCTGAAGAGCCGAATCCTAAAAGACTCACTTCCCCTCACCTGCGGAGGATCCGGATAAGCACAAACGTGTTCTGAATGTTAATCCTAACTAAGATTCTCATATAAAACTAGAAAACATTGTAACAGATACGATAAATATATACTTAGTGATACTTATTATCTTGAACTCTGTCACTTGGTAACGAGTATAGTTTTGTGATTTAAAGAACATATTGTGTGCTTAACAATCGGTTCAGGGAAATCAAGAGAAAATGGTTTAAATGGTATAGAAATAAGCTATAGTGTTATAATGTTTGAAACAGGAGTAATCATTTAATAGAAAAACACTAAATAAAAGCTAACGAATAATACCACTGGTTTTCATCAAAATACTTTAAACTTCCAACTTGCTACCATCAATAGGGTACAGGAGACACCATTATCCATGGATTCCCTTTCCACAGTTTGTGTTACACATGGTTGGACCGGAAGCAAATGATCTTCCTCATGACATACGTCAGAAGGTCACTAGTGGTCTCACGCGATGTCACAGCGCCTACGTCATTCGCCTCGCTTCGTCTCATCTAGGCATTTTATTACCTCACATCATCACAAGAAGGGTGAGAACAGTACAGGAAGACATTTTGAGAGAGAGACCATTGTGACATAACTTTTATTACAGTATATTGTTATGATTGTTATATTTTATTACTAATATTGTCGTTAAGTCTAACTGTGCCCAGTTTATAAATTAAACTTTATTATAGGTATGTATAGGAAAAAGCATAGCATACGTGGGGTTCAGTATTACCTGTGGCCTCCAGAACCCACTGGGAGTCTTGGAACATATTCCCCACAGAAAAGGGAAGAATATTGGTGCTTAGACTCTTTGCCCTTTAAAGCTTTTTCTAAAGAATTATTTCTGCTCACAGTGAGATGAAGTGCTCTCTGTATTCCTAGATTCTAGAAAGATTTTTTTAAAAGAGAGAAAGCTGCAAGGTCAGCTAAAACTAAGAAGACTGGGGCGCCTGCGGGGCTCAGTAGGTTAAGCTCCGACTTTGGCTCAGGTCACGATCTCATGGTTCGTGGATTCGAGCCCTGGACTCTGTGCTGGACAGCTCAGAGCCTGGAGCCTGCTTCAGATTCTGTCTCCCTCTCTCTCTGCCCCTCCCCACCTTGTGATCTGTCTCTCTCTCTCTCTCTCTCAAAAATAAACATTAAAAAAATTTTTTTTAATTTTTTTTAATGTTTATTTATTTTTGAGAGAGAGAGAGGCACAGCATGAATGGAGGAGGAGCAGAGAGAGAGGGAGACACAGAATCCGAAGCAGGCTCCAAGCTCTGAGCTGTCAGCACAGAGCCTGACGCGGGGCTCAAACTCACGGACCGCAAGATCATGACCTGAGCTGAAGTCGGACGCTCAACCGACTGAGCCACCCAAGTGCCCCTAAAAAATTTTTAATGAACAAAATTAAAATTAAAAGATGTTTCTAAAATTTTTTTAATGTTTATTTTTGAGAGAGAGAGACAAAGATAGATTGTGAGCAGGGGAGGGGCAGAGAGAGAGAGGGAGACACAGAATCTGAAGCAGGCTCCAGGCTCTGAGCTGTCAGCACAGAGCCTGACACAGGGTTTGAACCCACAAACTGTAGAATTATGACCTGAGCCAAAGTTGACACTTAACCGACTGAGCCACCCAGGCACCCCTAGATGTTCCTGTTTAAATATAATTAGACATAAAGGGAGGTTGTTGGGAGCCGTTTTGGGCTCATAGGTTGAGACCCCTCCATGCGTGGGAAAGGTTGAAGCAAAAGCTCCCGCCAGCCAAACTGGCGCCTAGTTTGACCTCTTTCAAAATAACCTTTCAGGCCTGGATTTCTCGAATTGCTTTCGTTGGCCTAAGGGACATAATGCTCTTTAGTTTTATGGCACATGGAAAAGGGGACCTGGTCTTGATGGATAAAATCTGTGTGAGAGTAACCTGGCCAGAAGTTACCTCAAGGTTGCCTCTTGGGGATAGGTTACACAAATCGAGGCGTAGGCCCCAAGACTCCTTGAACCAAATTAGATTTTCCCTGCAGGTATCGCTCCCCCTCAGCCCCACCATAAAACCTCAAGGCACATCTCTGTAAAGCTTCTCTCAGAATTAACACACTGATGGGAAAGATTGTAAAGAGACTTAGGACCTTCCCCAAGGTTAGCCTCGCCCAAAAGTCAGAAGCACTGTTTATCAGCAGCAAATATTGAGCACCTCCCTGAGGTTAACATTTCGCAAATCATTTTGTAATTCTCATCCCCACGCTCCCTTATACCATAAACCTATAGATGACTACATGGTCTTGTGACAACAATGTATGCTGTAAAGAATGCCTTGTCACTGATGTAATGTCACTCGCTACCTTTAAAAATAAAGACACTGAGACCAGCAAAGCAGAGATGCCAGAATAGACACCAGAATGGCAGAGATGCCAGAATTGCCAGGGCTGCCTGCTTGGTCATCAGATTCCATCTCACTCGTGGCTCTCTCACTTCATTTCGCCTGACCGTCCGTCCTTCGTGGACCCCTAGATTCGCCGGGACAAGGAACGACCCCGGCAGGAGGTGGTGAGGGGGTCGGGTTAAACAGGCAATGGGGATAAAGGGGTGCACGTGTCGCGATGAGCACCGGGTGATGTGTATGGAAGTGTTTAATCACTATACTGTGCACCTGAAACTAATGCAACACTATATGTTAACTAACTGGAATTAAAATTTTAAAAAGCCAAAAACATTTTAAATAAATAACATTGGCTATAGAAAATAGAGGAAAATGCATATTAAAATGACAGAAGGAGAATGGCTTCCTAACCGGTTGTTTCTACTCACAGGGAACCTGAGAAGCATCTTCGGAGAAGCAACAATGAGGGGTTTCCGGAAATTCCGAACCATCTGTCTCCTGAGCAAATGGAAATACTGTGCGGGGGTAGTTGGGTGTACCACGAACATGTTCACTGTGTCTCCGTCCACCCCCTCTTCTACACTGTCACACATCTGGGCGAGAAACGAGAGAGAAGAGCAGATAGCAAACGTTCAGATCATCGAATTCAATCGTAAGGACACGGGCAGTCCTAAGGGAAACCCATCTATATACTGGTAACTCCCAAACTGTATCTTCCGCATACTCGTTTCCCGTATTTCTTCCCAAAACTGCGGTTTTGTATTTCACATGCAGTCTTTAACTAACTTTCGATTTATTTATTTCTGTAATCCACTTTTTATAAAATCATTTTTCTGTGTTATTATCTATCAACATAACTATCCGTCTATCTACTGTTCTACCTTTCGACTAATCTGTCATCTAGCTGTATATTTTATCTGCACATATGCTAAAATAATTAATGATATTCATGCACTTAGGATAATGTGTACAGATGACATATCTGTCACCTGAACATGGACACACGTCTCCACTGACTCTGAAATGCATCAGAAGATAATACAGATTTATAGATAGAAGGATGACAGAGGAATAAAGGTGATAAAAAAAATAAGTACAATGTAATAAAATATTAATGGTAGAATCTCAGGGGTGGGCATATGAAGGTTCACTGTAAAACTTTATAACTTTTCTATATGTTTGAAAATTTTCTTAATAAAATACTAGGGAGCCATATGCATAAAGAGACATAGGTAATGATCCTTACCAAATAATAACCGTGGTTATTTCTGCATGGTTCCTGAAACATTTTTTAATGATCATGAATCATTTTATAAAAAATACTATCATTACTCAAAAATAATTTTTCAGGTAAAAAAATACAGGTTCCTGGGCCACGCTCTGAAGAATCTGATGTGGCGTTGGTCCCCGGGGCTCTGTTTACTAAAAGCTCTGTGGACGATTTTGATGATCGGCCTGGTTCGGGAACCGCTGCTCTTTTCCATACGAGAGCCACTTAAGCTGCCATAAAACCACGATACTGATATACCCCAGGCATCATGTCGAGAAAGAACACTGACAGTGCATTAAACCTGTTTCATTCAGACACTACGAGGTCTTACAGTTTAAGGTGCGTGTTAAGTCTCCGCAGGAGGTAGGTCTATTTCAAAGCACGTAGGAAGCAGGCAAACATTTCCTGGAATCCAGAAGGCCTCGGACATACCTGCAGGAAACGCTCTATGCGACAAGAGGAGTGGTCGGGTCCGGCCCCGTCATACCCGTGGGGAAGGAGGATGACGATGCCGCTCTGAAGGAGCCACTTGGCCTCCCCTGGGAAAGCACATGACAGGGAGTGAGAACTCTCGCAAGCAGGAACAGAGCCATCTGATGTGACGTGGGGAGTGACACAAATGTTAGTTTGCTGTCCGATCCCCTAGAGTCGTTTCCACTCCGTGCGCTTTCCAGCAGCGTTACACGCTTGAGGGGACACTATCCATCCTACTGGCGGAAACCCTATATGACACGTTCACTGAACGCACTGTAGCAGATGGAAGACAGATCATGAGGTGAATGGACCGGTTTCGAAGATGGCATGGGCCGCTCTGCTGGCACCGAAGACACGACTCCTACTGAGCACGGCTGGCTCTTGCCTTCCCCCCACGGCACCAGTTACAATGCAGGCCACTGTCCTCAGGCTGCAGGTGAGGACACGTCCGGACAGTCTCTGGACATGTCAAAGTCCAGTCTCCTCAAAGCACTTTTCTTCCCTACAACCACAAGGTTACAGAGCGACACAGCCAGAGGGACGACTGGAAGCACAAAATCCAAGCGGGGTGGGTTACTCCCAGAAAATGGGGTGACAGGGACTCACGCTTCTACTCTACATACTTTGAATTTTACAACAAGTAGGTTCTGCTTTTGTAAATGATGATTAAAAACAACAAGGGGGCACCTGGGTGGCTCAGTCAGTTAAGCATTGAACTTTGGCTCAGGGCATGATCTCAGAGTTTGTGAGTTCCAGCCCCTCTTTGCGTGGGTGAACTCGAGTCCCAGTTCTAGAGAGTCCTGCTTCTCTCTCTCTCCTCTCTCCCTCTCTGCCCCTCATGGGATTCTCTCTCTCCCTCTCTATCTGCCCCTTGCTCACTTGCACCCTCTCTCAAAAAAAAAAAAAAAAACAAGGGGTGCCTGGGCAGCTCAGTCGGTAACCGACTGGCTCAGGTCATGATGTCATGGTTTTGTGAGTTCAAGCCCCACATCGGGCTCTGTGTGGACAGTGCAGAGCCTACCTGGGATTCTCTCTCTCCTTGTCTCTACCTACCCCTCCCCCACTCACACTGTGTCTCTTTCAAAATATATAAACTTTTTTTTTTTTTTGAGAGAAAGATAGAGTGCGAGCAGGGGAGGAGCAGAGAGATACGGAGACACAGAATCTGAAGCAGGCTCCAGGCTCTGAGCTGTCAGTCCAGATCCCAGTGTGGGACTTGTACTCACGAACAGTGAGATCATGACCTGAGCCGAAGTCAGACGCTTAACAGACCTAGCCACCCAGATGCCCCACATAAACTTTTAAAAAACAAAAACAAAACAATAAAGACATACAACTACCAGCTTCAGATAGTTGAACATCCCTCAGTTGAGGGAAGTGATTTTCTTTTCTTTCTTTCTTTTTTTAAGATTTTTATTTACTTTTGAGAGAGAGAGAGAGAGAGAGTGAGCATGAGTCAGGGAGAGACAGAGAGAGAAAATCCGAAGGAGGCTCCAGACTCCAAGCTGTGACTTGGGGCTCAAACTTGCAAACTGCGAGATCACGACCCGAGCCAGGGTCAAAAGGTCACTGGACTGAGCCACCCAAGCGCTCCGAGGGAAGTAGATTTTCAAGGTTGCCATTCCCTCTGACCACTCTGTGCCCCACTGCCTGCTTGGTATTCATGTCACAGTTACTCAACACGCCCCAAGTGCAGACCCCAAAGTTAAACTACCTAGAAGCTGGCAGGTACACGTCCTTCTCCCTACAGCCAAGCACACTGCCCTGGAGAAAGCACTGCCTGTACAGTGACCTAGTGGCCCCCAGCCCTCCAGCAGCTTCCGTAACCATCCGATAGCTGCCATGCCCCGGGAGATGGCAGGGCAGACCCTAACTCTCCTCAGGAGGTATGGTACGGCAGCCAGGGCCCCATCTCATTCATTTTTCCCCACGAGGCCGGTGCTATGTGCCATTCCACGCACAAACGCCGACACCAACCTCCAGAGATGAACGTGTCAAAGATGATCTGAGCACCATTGAAGAAATCGCCAAACTGAGCCTCCCAGAGGGGCAGTAACCTGGGGCTTTCGATGCTCATCCCGTATTCAAATCCCAGGACAGCCTCTTCTGACAGCGGGCTGTTGCCGATCTAATGCGAAGGACGAGAACAGAAACACTGTCATTGCAAGGAAAGCTGGGGACATGGGTCAGGCAAGGTAAGGCGTCCCAAACCTCTCAGAAGGGAGGAGGGGCACAGAGGGGAGCTTTCTTTCCGTTTATCTCCTCATTTCTTGAGAAAGGACATCTAGTGCCCTCTGTGAATGACGCATGTGGGGGAAGGTAGCACAAGGAAAGGGGGAGAAAAATGCAATATGGGCATGAAAGGTGCTCTTTAAGGAAAAGCAAAATTAACTTCTCAGATGATCTACCTTGACTGCTTAGAGTCAAACTATGTCATACAAACTTTTAAAAAATATATCTACAAAAAAAGGGGGAGAAGATTACCAAAAGAAGGCCTACCTTTGGTTAGAATCCATAATTCTAACATCCTATCTGCACAGTAAAGCAAAAGAACCGTCACGGCACGTTAAGATAAAAGAAGAGCAGAATACAGAATTAGATCTCTGAGGAGGCAAAAGACACAGGACAATTAAACGCAACGTGATTCTCGCACGACTGCGTGACCACATGGGTGGACCTAGAGGGTACAAGGCAAGCGAAATACGTCAGACAGGTATGGACAATCACCATAGGATTTTGCTTATATGTGGAATCTAAAAAAAAACAGAAACAAAAAGAGAAACAAAAGTGGAAACAGACCCATAGACACAGAAAACAAACTGGTGATTATGGGGGGGGGGATGGGCAAAATGGGTGGAGAAGGGTGGGAAGTACAGGCTTCCAGTGCCATGACTTATTCAAGTCACGGGGATGAAAGGGACAGCCTAGGGAGCACCATCAATGGTATCGTAAGAGCGTTGTAAGGTGACAGACGGTAGCTACGCTCGGGAGCAATGCATAACATACAGACCTATCAAATCAGTATGTTGTACACCTGAAACTAAGACAACCTTCTGTGCCAACTATACTTCAATTTAAGATATAATAAAATAAGGGCAGCTGCGTGGTTCCGTTGGTTAAGCGACTCTTGATTTCAGCTCAGGTCACGGTCTCATCGTTCGTGGGATCGCGCCCTGCATTGGGCTCTGCTCTAGTGGCACAGAGCCTGCTTGGGATTCTCTCTCTCCCTCTCTCTCTGTCTCTCCCCTGCTTGAGCTCTGTCTCTCTCAAAATAAACACTTAAAAAGTAAAATAGTAATAAAAGAAAAAATAAAGGAAATAAGATGCTCATCGTGTTTCAGTTGTCAATTCCCTGACTTGGAGGGCTGCGTCACGGTGGTGGAGGAGGATGTCCTTGTTTACAGGAAACACACATGGAGGGCAAATGCTTCAGAAAGAGGAAAATTCCTTTTGTATTCGACATCGAAGTTTTTTGTGATTTTGGTTTGTTTCAAAATGTTCCTAAAAGATATTTTTAAAACTTACGTACTTATAGAATATTATTTGGCAATAATAAAAAAAGAAAGTTTGACACTTGTTACCTTAAAAACATGATGCTGAGAGAAAGAAGCTGGTCACGCAAGACCACACAGTTATATGATTCTCTTTATATGAAAAGCCCAAAAGGTGCAAATCAATAGAAAGAGAAAGCAAATTAATGGTTGTCATGGGCAGAGAGGAGGAAGGGATGGGTGTGACCACTACTGGGCATGGGGTTTCTTTTTAGGGGTGATGAAAATGTTCTGGGGGCACCTGGGTGGCTCGTCAGTTAAGCGTCCGACTTTGGCTCAGGTCATGATCTCATGGTTCGTGGATTCGAGCCCCGCATGGGGCTCTGTGCTGACAGCTCAGAGCCTGGAGCCTGCTTCGGATTCTGTGTCTCCCTCTCTCTCTGCCCCTCCCCTGATCACGCTCTGTCTCTCTCAGTCTCAAAAATAATAAATATTAAAAAAAAAGAAAAGAAAATGTTCTGAAATTAGATAGTGATGATATGTGTATAACTGTTCAACATACTAAAAGTCACTGAACTGTATGCACTGAAAGATTGAATTCAATGAGCTATACCTCAATAAAGCTTTTCCTTAAAGAAAAACTCTGGGGGGTGGCGGGAAGCAAGCAATAACAAAACAGAACGATGAAAACAGGTGATTTATTGGCGTGATGGGATTATGCATACTTTGTCTTTTCTGATTTTCTATTTTGATTTGAGTTATAATCTGTATGTTACATTAATTTTAAAAGACTGCCACATTGCTTGGATTCATGAGTGCACTGTAAATGGGGTTTCAACTGACCGCTATACCTGTACTTCCTGCCTGCCCTCACCCCCTCATCTGTCTTCCTACCCACACCTGACATACCCACTCATGTCCTAAATCCACTCCTTCTTTCTGCTTCTTCATCTGGCTTCATTACCTAATGCCTCCTTTCTGAACCTCTCCTCACTGGCTTTCCACTTGCAGCGGATAGAAATCAAAAGCCCAGGGGCACCTGGGTGGCTCACTCGGTTAAGCGGCCGACTTCAGCTCAGGTCATGATCTCACAGTCTGTAGGTTTGAGCCCCGCATCGGGCTCTGTGCTGACAGCTCAGAGCCTGGAGCCTGCTTTGGATTCTGTGTCTCCCTCTCTCTCTCTGCCCTTCCCCTGCTCACTCTCTGTCTTTCAAAAATAAATAAAAAAACATTTAAAAAAATTTAGAAATCAAAAGCTCAAAAATGCAACAAGAGATATTCCTCTGACCTGTGCTCTACTTTCATGGTCAGGCTTCTACAAGAATGATCTAATCCACTTGTCTCCAGTTCTGTAACTCCTGTTTACCCTTCAAGCTAGTTCAAGCTAGCTTCTGTTCTCACTGCTACTAAAACAGCTCTATGTGAAGTCAACTCTTGACCTTCCAGTGGCTAAATCCAACGGCCATGTTATTCTTCCTCACATCTGACTTCTTTCTTCTTTGGGCCATGACAGAGTGACTCCCTGTGCTTGCCCTCCTCCGGATGCTCTCTAGGGCAATACTTTTCCTCTGCCAGCTCCTTAGAAGCTGTTTTTCCCGGGACCCTATCCCTTGGCTCTCTGCCCATTCTGCTCTCTCCCAGGGAGATTCTCCCACCCTTGTGGTTTCAGCCACTTCGACACCCCGATGATGTCCAAACATGTATCTCAAGACTAGATTCCTTCATTAAGTCCAGATACACATATCTAAGTGCCTTTCTGTAACTGACAGAAACTTGTATGTTATTCAGCCACCTCGAAGTCAAATGTCCAAAACTGAATCCATCGTATTTCCTTACCTTCCCCCTCTTTCCTCTGTATTTGGGTGAGTGTCACCATCATGTAGCAATCGTCCAAGTGAGGAAGCCAAGAGATAACCAAGACTAGTCTTCCTTCCTCACTCCCTCCATCTACCACTAAGCTCCACAGCTGTTGTTTGGTTAAATGTTCCCAAATCTGGGCCCATCTTCCATCTGCGCTGCTATTACTCTAATTCAGGTCCATATGATTTCCCGCCGAGACTATCGAGAACCCTTCTTAGATATTTTCCTATTATGGGGCGCCTGGGTGGCTTAGTCAGTTGAGCATCTAACTTTGGCTCAGATCATAATCTCATAGTTCGTGGGTTTGAGTGGTGACAGCGCAGAGCCTGCTTTGGATTCTCTGTCTCCCTTGCTCTCTGCCCCTCCCCCACTCATGCTCTTTCTCTCTCAAAAAAAAAATAAACAAAATGATTTTGAAGAAAAAAAATTATCGTCTTAGACCTCAATAAAGCTAGGTGGAAAAACCGTCTGAAGTTCTCCTCCATCTTCAGCTTCCAAAGTACCATGAGGAGTGTTCTTACTGATACAAAAATCTGATCACCTGTTCAAAATTCCTCCCTGGTCTCCAGCTTGCATAACACTGCAGGTCTTTCACAATGTGGGCAGTCTGGCCAGTCTCCTCTTCCTTACTCCTGTTTCCACTTTGCAACTTAACCTCCAGTCACATGAAGCTATTTGTAGTTCCTGTCTTCTCACTTCACAGGCTTTGTATGTACTGTGGTGTCTGGAACGTTCTCCCTACATGCATCAGACTAGGCAATGCCTCGTGTCCTTCCAGGCCCAGCTCAGACTTGGCTTCCTCTCCCAAGGTTTTCCTGACTTCCCAAGTAGACTCGCGGAATCTTCTGCTAAGTATTCATTGTACTTTGTACTCTTGTATACACAGATCTACTTTCATTTCTTGGATTTATTAATCCTTTTGTTTATTCCAAAACGTACTTGAGATGGCTCATAAATATACATAATGTACAACGTGATGATGTAAATGTACATAGAGAGAAAAAATATAAAGATTGAGACACAGAAGAGAGGGGAAAGTCAACCTGGTGGCTTAGAGTCGCCAAGGGCACGGGGGCCTCCACCTCTTCCTGGGAGCCATTACTGACCGAGGAATGCCGCTCAGTTGCAGAATTCACGATGCACACACCATACAGACAAACCACTGCTCAGTCAACTCAGTCAGTACCAAGAGCAAGCAGGAGTTCCTCCCAGGGGCCTTCATAGAAAGGACATGGTTATAATAGAGAACAAACTGAGGGTTGCTGGAGGGGTAGTAGGTGGGGGAATGGGCTAAATAGGCAAGGGGCACTAAGGAAGACACTTGTTGGGATGAGCACTGGGTGTTATATGTAGGAGATGAATCACTGGACTCTACTCCTGAAATCATTATTGCGCTATATGCTAACTAACTTGGATGTAAATTTAAAAAATAATAACAATAATTTTAAAAATAATAAATAAAGGACATGGTTTTAGAAAAATAATGAAATCTTTGATGGCAACTTCATAACAGATGCAAGACATTCACTTGGGGCTTTCTAAATAGTAATCTTCAAAATGAATTGATACTATATACCAAGTCACCATTCAATAAAAGACATTGGGGTAGGGGGATACTTAACATTTTAGTAATTAGATCACCAATCTAACTTGATCCAGGGGTAGATTTTAGAGTAATGTAAAGAAAAGATGAGCTTCATGTCCTGTTAAGTGAATGTCCTGGGATCTTGCTTTGACAAGTGAAATTTATTTTTGAGAGACAGAGTGCAAGCAGGGGAGGGGCAGAGAGAGAGGGAGACATAGAATCCGAAGCAGGCTCCAGGCTCTGAGCTGTCAGCGCATAGCCCGACATGGGGCTCGAACCTACAAACCATGAGATCATGACTTGAGCTGAAGTCAAATGCTTAACTGACTGAGCCACCCAGGCACCCCGACAAGTGAATTTTTCAAAATACTGAGTATTAGTAAACTCAAGATTATACTTGAAGAAATGACTAGAGGAGAAAAAAAGATGACATGCCACTAAGCATACCTTGAAGGACCATTTATTTTAATCAACATCTTATGCCTGGCACTATGCTAGTTGTTCGGAGAGGCAAAAATGAAAAGACCCAGCCCCTGCCCTTGACTGTAATGAGCACAGCCCAGCGACTAGCACATAGAAATACATGGTAATAGGTACACTCGTCAAGCCCACTAAACCTTAGAAAATAAAGTAAACTTGACAAAACACAGCTTTTTTTTTTTAGTAGCTCTATGCCCAACATGCGGCTTGAACTCACAACCCTAAGATCAAGAGTTGCACACTCTGCTAATTGAGATAGCCGGATGCCCCAAGACTTCCTTTTTCTTTAACAGGCAAGAAACGTTGGCTTATTATCCACATCTTTGGCTTACTGTAATGATTTCAGCAATACAGAGATTATAATGTCGATTTCGTATTGACAAGATGAACATCCATTTGACATTGACATGACTGCAGATGAGTAGCTAGAGTAAAATAGCTCTAGTCTACTCGCTAGTATGACACTGTCATTCCACACGCATAGACCCACATTCTCCACCCGTTCAGCACCCTTTATTTCAAAAAGGATGGAACCCATGTCATTGCAAATGGCGAGATTCCATTCTTTTGTATGGCTGAGAATATTTAGAGGGTATAATGCTAAGTGAAATGAATTAGAGAAAGACAGATACCAAATGATTTCGCTCATATGTGGAATTTAAGAAACAAAAGAAGGGAACAAAAAGAAAAAGACACCAAAAGAACCAGACTCTTGAAGAAGCAGCTAGTGGCAACCAGTTTTTAAGAGTACACGGATCGAGGTGAGCACTGGGTGATGTATGGAAGTTCTGAATCACTATACTGTACACCTGAAACTGATAAAACACCATGTTAACTATCCTGGAATTAAAAAAAAAAATTAATGTTTTTATTTATTTTTAAGACAGAGTGAGCAGGGGAGGCAGAGAGAGAGAGAGAGAGGGAGTCACAGAATCTAAAGCAGGCTCCAGGCTCTGAGCTGTCAGCACAGGGCCCGACGAGGGGCTGGAACTCCTGAACTACGAGACCATGACCTGAGCTGAAGTCAGATACCCAACCGACTGAGCCACCCAGGCGCCCCTAAATTTTTTTTAAAAAAAGATTGAACCCAAAGTTGCTGACATCTGTTTCTAGCTGCTTTAAGAAGCCTGTAACTATAATTATCAGCACCTGCATTTTGCAATAGACAATAAGACATCCTACCTCTAGAAACCCTTTCTGATCCGGGTCCATGTGGTTCAGAGGGATATAGGTGTCATCGGTGTTCTGGCAAACAACCATTGCATGCCTCTGACTAAAAGTTCCACGGCCGACATCTTGCCCACTCAGACGGACATTAAAACCTTAAACAAGCCAGTAGGAAAAAAAAAAAAAAACCAGATTCCCATGAATAACCTGAGTATTAACAAGGCATGGTGACCCTCAATTCTTACACATTAGTTCATCCTGAGAATTTCCCTTAGCAATAGATTAACCACATCAAAATATACCAATCCTGGGGCACCTGGGTGGCTCAGTCGGTTAAGCGTCCAACTTCGGCTTGAGTCATGATCTCACAGTTCCTGGGTTCGAGCCCCGCATCCGGCTCTGTGATGACAGCTCAGAGCCTAGAGTCTGCTTCAGATTCTGTCTCCCTCTCTCTCAGCCCCTCCCCCACTCGCACTCTGTTTCTCTGTCTCTCTTTTCCTTTCTCTCTCACTCTCAAAAATAATGAACATTAAAAAAATTATTAAAAAATAAAATAAAATAATAAAATATACCCACCCTATATTCAAAAGTGTGTATAAGGCAAGATCATACAAGAATGGAGAGTTATTGCTTGCCCTACAATTTTTAGAGGAAAATATCTTTCCAATTTGTCCAGCACAGTGCCCTTTGTTTCCCAGCAAGAAATGTTCTGTAGTCTATTCTCTGATAAAGGTCACCAACACAACTTGTCCTAAAGATTAAATAATATTGTTGAAGAAAAGCTAACACATTTTAGAACCCCTCTGGTCACCGAAAACAACCGGAGATAATGTTACTCGAACCCGCAGGGGTGACATACAGCAAATGTCACATACGGCACTCCCTACCAGCTGTGCAACTAAACAGAAATGTCTTACCCTGAGCAAGTAGTGAGCCCAAGGCAAGAGCTTCTGCCGTAGCCCAGTCTAATTTTGTTCCATCCATCACTTTCTCCAGTCTGGACTGCAAAAAATGGAAGGGGAGGAAAAACAGACACTTTTAAGGGTCTATACCCTTTCCTACACTGAGTTCAAAAAACGTAATGCAACAACCATTAGGTATCAAAATTATAATGTTAAATAAAACAGAAAGTGAAGAAGGGAAAGACAAGAATATGATAGCAATTAGAGGTTTTCAAACAGGCAAAACTAGCAGGCCCTCAGGTTCATGGCTAACCCTGTGAACGGAAAGGAGATGACACCAGGGAGGGCGCAGGGGGAATGGTACTTGGAATATTCCATTTCTTCAGCCAGATGGTAAATACTCAGATTATTTTAAGAGTCTCTATACCTATAATGAAAGCCTAGGGGCACCTAGGTGGCTCAGTCGGTTAAGTGTCCGCGACTCTTGATTTCAGCTCAGGTCATGACCTCACGGCGGTGAGACCGAGTCCTGAGTCGGGCTCTGCACTGACCACAGCAAGGAGCCTGCTTTGGATTCTCTCTCTCTCACTCTCTCTCTGTCCCTCCCTTGCTGGCTTGCTCGTGCTCATTCTCTCTGTCTCTCTCTCTCTCTCAAAACAAATAAATAAACATTGAAAAATAAGTAAAAATAAAACACCTAAAAATGAAGTAAGCATTGTAAAAATCATTCAGAGGACAAAGTGCCTCTATCCGAGTTTAAGAAAGACAAAGGCCTTTAGCTCGTTGCTCCCCCTTTAGCTCCTTTGAGCACGCAGGGTTCCACGTTCCGGGAAATTCCCGAGTACCAGACAAACCAAAGCTTCGATCTATCTTTAACGTGAGACAATATACAAAACATCAATGCGTGTAAGGGTCTAAATGGTTGCCTTGGGGGTATGTGCGGTGATGTATATTTATTTTTATTTAGGCTGGCCCCCAAAATGAAATGCCTTCTGCCCGCTGATCAAAAAAATCAAAACAGGCATTTCTGCCCTGCTGTATTTTTGAGACTGTGCATGTAGCGCACGTACATGTATTAAACATGTATGTACAAACGAATGAATGACTGAATAAGTAAATGGAGGAAAATGAGAAGTAGACAAAATCTGAACGAACCATCAGTACCAGAACCTGTACGTGTGTACGAAGGAAAGAAGAGAGAAAAAAAAGCACAAGCAGACAAATCTGAATCAAGAGAGTATCACCAAAACATTGGGTCCGTTCCCAGAACCTATTGACATACAATAAATGTCAAATTCATCAGCCAAACCGAAAAGACCAGATCAACACCAACTTCTTTGCTGCACAAGACAAACAATAACCAGGAGTTGTAATGCTCCCTACCTGAACGTACATCTTCAGAAGGTGACTGTGCACATGGAGTCCCTCCGGGACTTCCACGGACTTCCCGCCAATAAATTGCAGGAGGTCCAGGGGCACGCCCGTGTCCCAGGTGGTAACGCGAGCTTCTGGCTGGACCAGGCCCTGCCAGTGAGCCTGCAGGTTGGGGGCCACGGGGCGATAGTGGGCCATGTTAGTTAAATGATCATTTAACTTTGCGTAGTAGGAGGTTTTGATTTCCGACACCTCTTCCTGGGTCATGAGTCCATCGGCAATAAGGTGCTCTGCGTATGTGTCTGGGATGCTCTTTCGGGCTCTGTGCAAGTAAGAGGAGAGAAAAGTCAATCGGATTTGTAAAAACCAAAGCGTGACAGATACACTCATTGTCGAAGGTATCACAGAGCCAACATCACTGTAAAAAGGCACACAGGAAATGTTCTGGAACTGGACAGAGGGCGTGGTTGTATTACATCATCAATGTACTAAATGCCTCTGAACTGTTCACTTTAAAACGATCCATTTTAGGGGCACCTGGGTGGCTCAGTCGGTTAAGTGTCTGACTTCGGCTCAGGTCATGATCTCACAGTTGGTGAGTTCGAGCCCTGCATCGGGCTCTGTGCTGACAGCTTGGAACCTGGAGCCTGGTTTGGATTTTGGGACTCCCTTTCTCTCTGCCCCTTCCCCACTCACCCTCTGTCTCTCTCTCTTTCTCAAAATATAAACATTAAAAAAATTTTTTTAACTAAAGTGATTCATTTTATGTTATATAACTTTCACTTCAATGCATTACTTATTTAAAGGCAATGGTGAGTAACAACCTCTTGCAGGCAAACAAGAAAAAACAAATTCATTTTTATAAGCTTTTATCTATGTCAAGGTAGAAATAGAGTTTTTCTATGAATTGGTGCATTTTGGACATTCACAAGACTGACCTACATGGTCTTACCCTTTTATTTCAAAAAGCATTGAACTCAAAGTCACCAACATCTGTTTCAGGTGGCTTTAATAATCCAGAAACTATAATAATCAGTATCTCAGTTATACATCAATAATAATGCCACTCTATGCTCAAGTAATACTTTCAACAACAAAGTTTGCTCACATATTTTATCATACTTAATCATGACAAAGTGACAGATGGACCGGATAGATTTTTCTGAGCTACATCAAGTCACTCAGCAGCTAAATTCAAAGCTAAACAGAGAAGCCAGATTTGTTCTTCCAAGAGCAGTGTGCTACCTCTGACCAGAAAGACCTATAAAATGTCACCAAATTGATTCCTCTACTTTACTTTATATCTATGAGGACATAGAGTGGGGGAAGGGGGCTCTATCATACTTTCTATTTTCAAAGAAGGAAATTCCAAAGTAACATGTTCTTCTCGGTCTCATTAACTTTCGGTCTCAACGCTGTCCGAGAGAAACGCAGAGCCAGCCATCTCTCAGTAGTCACATTAGAAAAGGTTAAAAATAGGGATACCCAGGTGGCTCAGTCGGTTAAGCATCCAATTCTTGGTTTCGGCTCAGGTCATGATCCCATGGTTTCGTGAGTTCGAGCTCCACAGTGTGGAGCCTGCTTGGCTCTCTCTCTCTCTCTGCCCCTTCCCACTTGCACTATCTCTGTCTGTCTCAAAATAAATAAACTTTAAAAAAAATTTTTTAAAGGTTAAAAATAAACAGGTGAAATGAATTTTAATAATATATTTAACTCAGTATGCTCAAAATATGGTCACTTCAGTACTTTAGCAACATAAAAATTCTTAGTGAGATAGTGTACATTCTTTTTTTCAGACAAAGCCTTTGAATCTGGTGTGTCTGTTACACTCATAACCCACCCCGAGCAGGAATGGCCATACTTCGAGTGTTCAATAGCCACGTATGGTAGTGGCTTCCATACTGAACAGCAGAGTTCTCAAGATTCCTTAAAACCCATCATGTTGCCTCTTGCTGAGGCGGCCAGGACCTCCAACGGAGGATCTGTTTCTGGTCCCGTCAACTGTACACTAAGTAGCTTCGGGCTAAGGGTTCTGCCCAAGTCTTCCTACCTCAGTTATCCATCTGTCAAGTGAGTTGGTACGTTGCCTTCGTTTATTCATCGAGTAAGCGTGTGGAGTTTGAAGAATCTGGGGAGCTTTCTTGGGATCCCTCGATGACCATCCCAGTTTGCTCGGGACTATCCCAGGTTTCAGTCCCGAAAGCTTTGTGTTCCAGGAAACCCAGGGAATTGGTCACCCTACTTCAGAGTGTCTATTAAAAATAATGCCAGCACTCTTGGAGTAAGGGGATCTTCAACAAAGGTGTATAATAATTATACCTGATGATTTTGTACATGACGGGGTTGGTGAAGAAGGGCTCGTCCAGCTCATTGTGGCCCCACTGCCGGTAGCACAACAAATCAACGATCGCATCTTTCCGGAACCGGCGCTGGTATTCAAAGGCCAGTTGTGTGGCACGAACCACTTCCTCTGGGCTATCTCCATTGACATGGATGATGGCACAGCCCACAAGCTTTCCTGAGGCAGAGAAGATAGATGAAGCTGGCTAGCCAACCCCAAAGGGCATTAGCCCACCTCCAAGTCATCTTGCCTGCGTGGGGACGCAGCGCACACACGCAGAGATGATTTGGCTGGGTTGTTAAGAACCCACACTTTATGGGGCGCCTGGCTGGCTCAGCTGGTTAAGCGGCCGACTTCAGCTCAGGTCATGATCTCATGGTCTGTGAGTTCGAGCCCCGCGTCAGGCTCTGTGCTGACGGCTCCAGATTCTGTATCTCCCTCTCTCTCTGCCCTTCCCTTGCTCATGCTCTGTCTCTATGTCTCTCAAAAATAAAATAAAAATGTTAAAGAAAAAAAAAAAAAAGAACCCACACTTTAGAGTCCAGTTGACAGGAAAGAGGCCATGTCCCAGCTCTGTGACTTACTCCGTGACCTTAGTAAAGTTATGCATCTCAGTTTTCTCATTTACAAAACTGGGATAATAGCTCCTATACCTCCCGGTGATGTTGTAAAGATGACATGAGTTGCTGCTTATAAACTGCTGCATAGTGCCTGGTATGTAATAACTACTATTTATTTTGTTATTGTCCTTGCTACTGTATCTTTCCCCCTGAGACAAAAGGGTCATTAAAGGACATATCCTAAGAAAAAATGCATTTTCTTCAAAAGAAAGCCCTAGAATGTGTTTCCAGCATCTCTGTCAAACTCATCACAAAACATTCACATAGATAGCCCCAGAGGGCATCCAGGCTAGGGGCTGGGTGCAAAAATGGAAGAGTTCCTACAGTCTAAGAATTCATGTAACTCTGTGAATTGGGAGGTGGGCAAAAAAAAGCCCTGCCTTTCTCTTAATACTGCTAATTTCCAGGGTAAAACAAGTCGACTTTGCTTCTTCACATCTGATTTCTAACCAAGACCACCTAGCCAAATTCAATACCGTTCTTGACTCAGGTCTTGGGCACCCCGGATCTGAATCTCCTAAAGACGAGTATCCTGGTGTTGTGCTAACTGTGTTGATCTTTGGTTTCCATGAGAGCACTCAACTGGATACCTGGGCGATTTGAGATGGCACCCTCTCTGTTTCCCTCTTGTCTCACTTCCTCGGATTCAAAGGTCCCACTCAGACTTTTATTTATTTTTATTTTTATTTTTTTACACTCAGACTTTTAAAGGAATATGGACACCACCGTTGGTGACTACTAACCATATCTGACCCCAAATTTAAAACGGGATAACCAGGGAGGCTTGCTGTTCCTAGCGGCCTAGAAGTTTCCCTAGCGACGCCTTCCTAGGTCACATACCGATATCACTGCAGTATAAGGAAGACCTTCCTCTTTCTGCGGGAGTGGTGTAGCCCAGCTGGTTATTGACAATCAGATGGACACTCCCACCAATTCTGAAATGTGGGAGATTAGACAGCGTAAATGTCTCGGGAACAATCCCCTGACCACAGAAAGAAGCGTCACCGTGAACCTGAATCGTCGGGGAGAAAACAAGAAAATGAACATAAGGGGTGGAGAGATTTATGTTTCCAGTTTGGAATATATTGTTTACAAATAATAACAGAATGAAAACAACCACACTCTCTCTGCTCCCACGCCCTCCCAAAAAACTCCTGGTTCCATACAGGAATTTCTAGAATGGTTAGACTGATCTCGAGTAGGTTTCAAAGCCCTTTACCGCTTGTGGCCACCGCCCATTGATCTATTCTTCCACCCCCACATTGACACTCACGCACATAGCTTCTAATTTATCCAATTCTAGAACACACAGCAGCACCACAGAAGGAAGGACTATCAGCGGAACTGAAGGAAAATCAGCTGCAGCACAGCTGTCATGAAAACAGCTTACAAGACGTGAGGAATAGCTTTGAACTCTCTCTCTTCCCCAGTCATCCTGCCCCTGGAAAGAGCCGGTGTGCAGCTCACATCACCTAGTCCCCATTGGTGTGTCGGCTATGCCCTGAATGCAGAGAGGGGGAGGATGAAATGACGGCAAAGCCAGGAGGCATGGGGGGATGTGGATCACAGGTAATGGAAAGGACGCTGCGAGGAAACGACAAAACACTGTCACACAACATCTGCAACGTGCTATTCCTCCAGCACATCGGAAGTTTGTGAGATCGCAACACCATCGCAAAACCTGATAGATGGAAAGTAGTAGATCAAAGAGGAAATCTTTTTTGGAAGAGTTGAAAGCAAATAATGAGGCAATTATAGATCTTAGAAGATCTTAGAAGAAGATTTGAGTTCTACTGACTTTAGGCTAAAAGGCAATTATCTGTCATATCAACATGTTATACACCTTACATTTATGTAATGTTATTGTCAAATATGCTGCAATAAAAAATAAATAAAAGGCTAGTATGATAAACGCTCAAAATGCTGAACTAAAGAATAAAAGGAGTGCCTGGGTGGCTCAGTCAGTTAAGTGTCTGACTTTGGCTCAGGTCATGATCTCACAGTCTGTGAGTTCAAGCCCAGCATCGGGCTCCGTGCTGACAGCTCAGAGCCTGGAGCCTGCTTCAGATTCTGTGTCTCCCTCTCCCTGTGCCCCTTCCCGGCTTGCACTCTGTCTTTCTCTCTCCCTCTCAAAAATAAATAATCTGGAGCGCCCAGGTACCTGCCTCAGTTGGTTGAGTGTCCAACTTTTTTTTTTTAATTTTTTAAAGTTTATTTATTTATTTTGAGAGAGACAGAGACAACATGAGTGGGGGAGGAGCAGAGAAAGAGGGAGAGAGAATCTCAAGCAGGCTCTGCCCTGTCAGCACTGAGCCTGATGCAGGGCTCGATCTCACAAAACCCTGAGCCAAAACCAAGAGTCAGACGGTTAACCAACTGAGCCACCCAGGTGCCCCTAGCATCCAACTCTTGATTTTGGATCAGGTCATGATCCCAGGGTCAGGTTCCTCACTGAGCATGGAGGCTGCTTAACATTCTCTTTCTCTCCCTCTGCCCCTCTCTCCCGCTGACAGTCTCTCTCTCATTCTCTCTAAAATATAATAATAATAATAATAATAAAGAATGAAATCATCTGATATGTCCTAACTTAAGGTAACCACTGTGGCTCTAATAATAATAGAAGTAAAAGACCTAAATATAAATGAAGAAAGAATACCTCAAAGTAGATTTTTTAAAAGACATTGACAATCTCCTTAAGATAGTCATTTTTTTAATGTAAGTAGAATAGTTTGGCTAAGAAAGGAAGCACTCCTTTGCCTCAGGGAAATTTCCAGTCCCCGCCTTCCCTTGGCTAGGGTGTATAGGGACGACTCCCATTTTGGACCAACTATACCTAGTAATAACACACCCTTACACTATCTCCACAGCATCAATCCACTCAAACAACCAGGTGGGGGACCAGATAAGAAAGTCACTACTGTCCTTTTTACAGAGGAGGAAACCAAGGCTCCCAAAAGATGTATATTTCACATTGGACTACACCCTGGGCCTTCTATGATACCTCAGTGGTTTTTCTACTTATGTCTCCACCCCTCCGAGCCTTTCTCCTGGATCAAGGAACTTATAATGTCCATGGTCTCATTTAATTCTCAGAACACGATGAGGAATATAACACATTCCCATCTTCCTATGAGATTCAGAGAACCACCGTAACAGAACGAAGCACGCCAAGCGAGAAAGCAGCAAAGCCAGGATTTGAACTCATCTCTTGGTTCCACAGTCTTTGTCTCTTCTACACCACACTACACTGTCAAGTCCAACCCTTAGCCACAAGGTCTGGGGGCTCCTGGCATCTGAACGCTCCCCCTTGCCGATGGGTTTCTTGGGGGTAGTGATAAAGAGGAGTTCATTAGGGGCCTGGGTGGCTCAACCTGTTAAGCGTCTGACTCTTGATTTTGGCTCAGGATGTGACCTCGTGGTCTTGAGATCAAGCCCCAAATTGGGCTACAAGCTAAGCATGTTGCCTGCTTGCGATTCCTTGTCTCTCTCTCTCTCTCTCAGAAAAAAAGAAAAAAGGAAAGGAGTTCAGCAAAGCAAGGAAGATGTGTGCCTCTTCTGCTCCTTTACAAAAATGTTACGCTAGAGGCATCGATAAGAACATAACATCTGGTGTCAACTCTACTCAAATAAAAAATTTTTTAGGGGCACCTAGGTGGCTCAGTCAGTTACGCTTCCAACCCTTGATTCTGGCTCAGGTCATGATCTCATAGCTGTGGGATCTAGTCCCAAGTCGGGCTCCAAGCTGGTCATGGAGCCTTCTTAAGATTCTCCCTCTCTCTCTGCCCCTCCCCTACTCACCTATGCATGCACACACATTCTCTCTCTCTTTCTCTCAAAAAAATAATTTTTTTTAAAGTAATATAACATCGGGGCACCTGGGTGGCTCAGTTGGTTAAGCGTCCAACTTCGGCTCAGGTCATGATCTCACAGTCTGTGAGTTCGAGCCCCGCGTCGGGCTCTGTGCTGACAGCTCAGAGCCTGGAGCCTGCTTCATTCTGTGTCTCCCTCTCTCTCTCTGACCCTCCCCCACTCATGCTTTGTCTCTCCTGCTCTCAAAAATAAATAAAAACATTTTAAAAAAATCTTTAAAAAAAATAAAGTAATATAACATCTGATTATAACTTGCACCATTTTATCATGGTCTTCGGATTCCTGGCACTAAGGCACACAGGTGCCATTTGCTAATTTTATTTTCTTCTCACATCAGAAGAGAAAGCACTCCACTATGCTGCATAGAGCTTTTGGGAGTGAGGGTCCATAAGCACAAACAAATGCTGGGTGAGGCAGAAGCTACATAGTCAAACACGGCAAGGGGTTTTGGACACACACAGGTCACAAATGACAATCTACTTTCACCAGGTTCGGGCCCAAGATAAACAGAAGAAGTCAGGCAGAAAAAGTAGCATCTAGAATCTCGCCCACCATGATTTTATAGGCTCCAAACCTAAGAGTTCCCACAAGAAATCAGCACAGCAGGGCACATACAGACACAGCAAGGCAAGTGATTTGGGAACACAAAGCAGACAAAAGAGGGCAGTTTCTTATCAGTTTAAAGAAAATGTTGGGGCACCTGGGTGGCTCAGTCAGTTAAGTGTCCGACTTTGGCTCAGGTCATGATCTCGCGGTTCGTGAGCTTGAGCCCCGTGTTAGGCTCTGTGCTCACTGCTTGGCACCTGGAGCCTGCTTCAGATTCTCTGTCTCCCTCTCTCTCTGTCCCTCCCCCACTCTCTCTCTTTCTCAAAAACAAATAAAGAAAATGTCGTTTTCATCTCTTGCTTCTGAAGTCCATGTTAAGACTTGTTAATGTGAATGACTAAAATATTTTAGGGTACTGTGGATTAAGTCAAGCTAAAGGTAAAGAGAATGTCCGGCTAACAATGTAAGATTTCCATTTTGAAAAACTATCTTATAGTTTTTCAACCCTCAATTTACTTACTACAAGTTTCTGGCCCATGAAAAATTAACATGAATACGATAAAGTTGTTATTTGTATATGCAGTCAAATATTCTCCTGCCTTATAAACGCACCTATTTCCATGTTTAAAGACTCAGCCACTGATACTGAGAATTAATCACTGCCCGGTAGTTAAAATTTCATATTTAAATGAATTCTCAGAAAAAAAAACACAAAACTGATCCACAGTCCAAACATCTAGGCTGTCAGGTTACAAAAAACTGAGGGGGTAAAGGAAGCAAGAGCCACACTAATAAGATGTATTGTTTGCCTTAATGCCAAAGACCTTCATTTTAAAACGAATGAGCGAGCTAACAAACCAAATCCAGACTCTTACAGCCTTGTTAGATATTTGGATACCAGGTAGTTCCCTTGGGGGCCATATTTTCAGAGAAAACCTGATATCTGTCCTCGGAAAAGCATATCAGGGATACTACTTAATACTCCTTTAAATAACTCATAAGAGAAAAAAGCACAGTGAAACCTCAGTCTAAAGTCAGTGGTCTTGAGATGAGACTTCACATCTGCTACTAATTTTAAAAAGAAGCCCGGAATCTTCTTTACCAAAGTTCATCTCAATATCATCTTGGATGTCTGCAAACCCCTTTCTGAACTACCAACCTGGGCTTCCCTTCTCCCTGGTCTCCCCAACCTCTGACCTCACTTCTTGAAGCTACAAGTACCTGTAAGCAAATGACTTTGTCCCCAGGCTGAGCCGAGCCATCTGGAGAGTAGTCCCCGTCCTGTCTAGACTGCTGCCTTCCACGAGTCTTCCCGACGGCCACGGGGTTGACAGCTTCCAGGTGTGAGGGGTTAGGCAGCATCGTCACATGGAGGGGATGGTGCGCGCCGAAGTCCAGGTCAACCGAGGAGGTCAAGTGAGACAGGACATCTCCGGTGGCTGAAACGTCTTCCGGAAATTCACTTAGGCCTCGCATTTTACGGAACATCAGCTATTATGAATAAACATACAAGAGAAAATGTCTTTTAGCACAATGGATACCAGGGAAGAGATGGCTGGTTTAAATCATACAATTAAAAAAAAAAAACTAAAAATAAAACCAAAACCAAAAAAAAAAAACCTTTATAAAGTACATGTTTCTGTAACTATTATCACCATGCATTAAACAAAATTCCAACCACTCAAATACACAGAACTATTTGGAGACCTTCACCATCAAATGAAGTACCAACACTTTTTGCTTTGTTTTGCTTTTTTTTTTAAATTCTTTTTATTTATTTTTGAGAAAGCATAAGCAGGGGAGGGGGAGAGGGAGAGAGAAACAGAGGATCTGAAGCGGACTCTGCGCTGACAACAGAGAGCCCAATGTGGGGCTTGAACTCAGGAACTGCGAGATCATGACCTGAGCTGAAGTCAGACACCCAACCAACTGAGCCATCCGGTGCCCCTATTTATTTATTTATTTTGAGAAAGAGAGAAAGAGAAAGAAGGGGAAGGACAGAGAGAGAGGGAGAGAGGGAATCCCTAGCAGGCTCCTCACCCAATCTCACAAACTGTGAGATCATGACTAAGCTGAGATCAAGAGCCGGACGCCTAACCGCCTGAGCCACCCAGGCACCCCTGGGTGCCAGGCACCAGGCACTTTCAGAAGAGTCTAACAGGACAGGTAGACTAATAGAGCAGCTGAGTTGGACGAAACAGGAACCCCAAGATCCAGTTACCTACAAAACCACTCAAGTGAGTGGTCTCCCAGAATGACAATGGGCTATTAGTTTTAGTACAATGTGTTATGTACAAACTCTGCAAATAAATGGAAGGTAAAATTGGCTCCTCGGAAGGTGAAATTGTAAATAATTGCATAGATCTTAATGTTCGAGCAAGTTTTATTAAATTAGAACAGCATGCTTCAAAGAACAGAGATGATTTCAAAGAAATGATCTATTCATATCATCCTTGAGAAAACAAACTAATCTTTACCTTCCCTGAGAGAAGAAAGAATCCATATTCTTATATGGAAATACCAGATCTATCAGCAGTGTTAGGTTTCCATCAATTAATTAACCTACCTCCTAGACCAACGGCTGAGACGTTTACTCAGGCTTCTAGGAGGAGTTACTAGCATCATCGGTTCTATCCCGTTACAGTCAATTGTACATCATAGAAAGTACCTTACCTCTGGAGGGAACTGCAGAAGGCCTGTCAATAAATTAAGCCTCCCTCTATGGGGCATGCCAATAATAACATCAGTTATCCCACTGTAGGCTGCCATTTTCAGCAACTCGTGGAAAAAGCCCATCATGCTTTCGGCTCCTTCGCCTCCATACCGCTTCACTGTGGCAAACTTGGTGGCCAAAAAGTGGTCAAACTCCTATGGAACATCACGTCAGACACATTTGTGGCGGGAAGATAGCCAGCTACTCAGGTCGAAGTCAGACATGTTCGTGTGTATTGTAGGAAGCCCCTACAGTGCTTCAAGTGGCTGTGGCCGTGCCCCTTCACGACACACCCCAGAGACAGATATAACTAATCCAGAAGGCGGCAGGAAAGCCTAAAGGACTGCAGGCAGCAGTAGGATTGCAGAGAAAACCACCTGAGGGGTGGAATAATTTACCCCAAGAGGGATCCTCTTAGACTGTGTTCCTCTGGAGTAGAGGCTGGGGCACAGAGTCTGCCCCTCCTATCCTGAGTTTTAGGACAGGGATCTACGGTACTATTTCATCAAGGCTGCAAACGACCCAACTATCCAAATTACTGGGAATAGTTTTCTTGTCATCTTGACATGCCCAAGTCCTAATCAAAGCCCTGACAGGTTTGGTTCCATTAATTTGTAGCAAGAGTCTCTTCCATGCATCGTTCTTTTTTTGATCACTCCAGGTCATAAAAAAGAGAAGCAAGTCTTAAGGACTTTGCAGTCTTTTATAGAGTGAATAGGCAAATATATAAAAAGCATATATTTTGACTTAGTTGTTTGGCGATCTACTTTTTCCTACTGAGAACAAAGTGGTGTGCGTTCTATTATTTGTTGTGTTGAGGCAACGAGGTAAATAAGGGTGAGTAAATGCTTTAATTCCCTCTCTTCAATATTGATATATCTTTATAGAAAACGAGCCATCCTATTCCAGTGATGTTAGCTGGTACTTTTATACCTGAGATTCTAGCATTAGTTTTGACAGATGTTTTCGCTCTTCTGTGGTAAAGGTCTCTTTTTTCAGTTCCTCAAACCGTCTGGCAAACCAGTCTTTCTCCTCCTGGCTCTGAAGTTGGGAGGTTTCGATAGAAATTTGCCCACAGTAGATTTGGTTGAGATAAGCTAATATCTCCTCAAGAGAGGCCTCCTCCTTTCCCATGTCCAATAATCCTACAAAAATGGAATCAAACGGATTGCTTTAAAAAACAATCAGCCATATAATTAATTATAGAACATACCAAAATAAGTATTCTAATTCAGAGCATTTTGTTCTGTATAAGTTGGGTCATCATCAACGGCTATCTAGATATTTCTAAAGGCAAAACTAAAAATATGGTCAAAGGCCACAAAATGGTCAGACTAGGAGAGAGAATATAAGTCTTTATCCACAAGGACAGAGCCATGCTGCTTTATGCCAAATTTTGATTCTATTGTAATTTCAAACTAAAAAATTGAAATTTAACACTCATCTGCTTTATAGCTACGGATCAGATATTCTATCTTTATCAGAAATATCTCCCTAAATGTTTAAGTTTTATATTAATACCTACAAAGTAATGTCTACCATTGAACAGTTGGTCTAAATGTGATTAATACTGATAGCAAAGAAACATTTTAAGGTAAAGGGAAATCTGCCTGAACCTCGGTCAAGAAAAGGAGAGCATTGTAGTGTATCAATAGCTCAGCACCAAATAAATAAATGATCAGTCATTTGCCTTAACCTACAAATTGAGTTTTTAACAAACAATATTTATTTTATTAATGCTTATGGTTTCTTACAATAAACTTTAGCCTATTCGATACTGATTAACCATTCAAGTTATAAAAATTGCTTTGCATGTCACTTGGCTTCTCTGCCTCACATTTTAATCTATAAAACGGGAGTACCTCAGGGGGTAGTTGTTAAGATTAAATAAGATAGAGGGGCGCCTGGGTGACTCAGTTGGCTAAGCATCTGATTTGGCACAGGTCATGATCTCACAGTTCATGGGTTTGAGCCCCATGTCAGGCTCGGTGCTGACAGCTCAGAGCCTGGAGCCTGCTTCAGATTCTGTGTCTCTCTCTTTCTCTGCCCCTCCCCCACTCACGCTCTGTCTCTCAAAAATGAATAAATGTTTAAAATAATGTTTTTAAAGATTAAATGAGATAGGAAATAACCCAACGTCCATTGATGGGATAAACAAAATGTGATATAGCCATTCTGTCACAGACTATGAGTCTGGAGTTCTCTCTTGTCCAGCGAGAGAATGGACACAGAATTGAATAAGAGAGAGGCTAATGTCCAGGAGGAGACAAGACCTCTAAACTGGGGTTTCGTCTCTGTATTTATTGAGCTCTCAAGAGTTTACAAATGAGGTGAACATGAAGAAAATAATCAAATAGTAATCATTAACTTGTGTGTATAAGAAGCAAAGGGTATGGGGGGCAAGCACTGTTTGTGATCAAAGTATATTGGCACCAGATGGAAAATAGTTTCCTGCAGGTGATATAACAAGTTACTTGTGATCCCATTATAATATCTCGCTAACTAACCTTGGGCGCTTTCGCCCAGTGGTGGTGGCTTTCAGCCCCAATCTTTCTTAACCCATTTATGTAAGTACAAGGAATTCTTGAACCTATTTCCCCACACCATACGACAGAATATTATTCAGCCACATAAAGAAATAAAGCACCAATTTATGCTATAGTATGGATGAAACTGAGAAACATTATGCTAAATGTAAAAAGCCAGACCCAAAAGGCCACATACTGGGACTTTATACATTTACACAGAATGTCAAGAATAGGCAAATCTATAGAATCAGAAAGTAGATTATTAGTTGCTGGGGGCTGAGGAGAAGGCAGAATGGGGAGTAACTGTTTTCTAGGCACAAGATTTCCGTTTGGGGTGATGAAAAAGTTCTGGAACTAAACTGATGGTTACATAACATTGTGGCTGTACGAAATGTCACTGAATTGTATACTTTAAAACGGTTAGAGTGGAGGGGCACCCAGCTGGCTCAAGTGGTACAGCGTGCAACTCCTGATCTCAGGGTTCTGAGTTCGAGCCCCACGGTGGGCATAGAAATTACTTAAAATAAAATGGTTAGGGTGGCAAAGGTTATGTATACTTCATCCCGATAAAATTTTTCAAAAATTAAAACTATTAACTGTGATAATAAAGAAAAGCATGCAGCTCAAAAAATTGCTTTGGGTTTCTCACATTTTCTGCTATTTTTGTTAACTACATATATTTCAAATATGCAGACCCATCATGCTTCTAAAAGACGAGACATAAAAATCTTGGTTATAGATAAACATAGTTTCGTCCATCCAATAATCAAGTTTGAAAAACCTACTATATGCCAGAAGCTGTATTGGCACTGACTGTACCAAAATGGCTAAGAAACAGTCTTTTTCAGGGGGCACTCAATTGGCAGAGCATGCAATGCTTGATCTCAGGTTCGTGGGTTCAAGCCCCACGTTGGGCCTAGAGCTTACTTAGGAAAAAAAAAAAGAAATAGTCTTTTTCCTAAAGGAAATTTAAGCCCTATGGGGAAAAATTTCTAAATAAGTAATGACAATACTATGTCATATAAACGAGTGACTTTTCTCACTAAGAAAATTGCACATCTGTTAAGTAACTTCATATTTTCAGTGAAGGCGGAATGGAGGGTTTGAGAATATTTTTAGACTAGCTTTATTCTGAAGTCAGATTAAGTTTTCTATTTGTTTGGGTAGATGCGCTATTGTTGAGAGTTGCATACAGCACTGTGAGAGCACAGGTGAGGGGATTCTGAACTCTACCTTGACAAGCTGTGGTTAGCTCTGCCTCACAGAGTGGGCAGAGCTTGCAGAATGCTTAAAAATCAACAGGAATGCCCGAGGCTGGCCGGGTACAGATAGAAAGACATTCCAGGCAAAGTTAGGGGCATATGAATTGATACAAGATCAGGGACCTATAAGTAGATTTAGCAAGAATAAGGCACAACAAGAGCACCGGGATGGCTCAGGTGGTTAAGTGTCTGACTCTTGATTTTGGCTCAGGTAATCATCTCACTATTCATGGGATGGAGCCCCATGTTGGGCTCTGCGCTGACAGCATGGAGCCTGCTTCGGATTCTCTCTCTCCTTCTCTCTCTGCCCATCCCCTCTCTCTCTCTCTCCCACTCTCTCTCAAAATAAATAAACATTAAAAAAAAAAAGAGTAAGACACAACAAGGGGTGTGGAGTTGACGCTAAAACACTAAGCTTTTCCATTCCTGAAGGGCCATTTAAATAATGATGGAAACATAGATTTTGTCTCCGAGACCCCCAGCTGAGAATTATGTAGCTGAGTCCAGTCAGATCCTAGAACTGCAAGATAATAAAATTGTTGTGTCCTTAAAAGTCACTGCATTTTGGAATGGTTTATTACACTGCAATAAATTACCAGAATATTACCAATTGATGTAATATTGACACTGGCCAAGATTAACTTTTAAAAAAGACATGATAGGGGTCCCTTGGGTGGCTCAGTTGGAAGAGTATGTGACTCTCGATCTCGGGATTGTGAGTTCAAGCCCCACGTTGGATATAGAGATTACTTAAACATAAAATCTTTAAAAAATAGTAATAATAAAATAAAATAAATAAGTAAAATAAAAAATGGCATGAGGTAGAAGCCCAGGATCCTGCCTGGTTATCTAGTCCCAAATATTTTTAAGTTCCCAGGCTGGGAAATAGAACAGGAAGGAGAGCTGGACTGTCACCTTCCTCTGCCACTTCCTAGTCATGAGTTACTTAACTTTCTGTTTCCCTGTCTGTAAAATAAAAATGGCAGTAATTTCTTTAGGGAGTAGGTGTGGGAATGAATTGACGAAACAGATATAAAGTGTCTGGCCATAATGGGTGTCCAGCTTTCGTTTAATTACTATTTCAGAGCTTGTAATTTTTTGTTCATATTTTTTAAGATTTTTTTTTTTTTTTTTAGAAATGTTTATTTGTTTTTGAGAGAGACAGGTAGAGAGCAAGCAGGGGAGGGGAGAGAGAGAGGGAGACAGAATCCCACACAGGCTCTGTGCCACTGGCACAGAGTCCAGATGCGGGGCTTGAACCCACAAACCGTGAGATGATGATCTGAGCCGAAACCAAGAGATGACACTTACCCGCCTGAGCCACCCAAGGGCATTTTGTTTCTTTAAAAAATCGTTTTCTTTTGTAGTAGGATGCTGAACCTAAGATCTGTTCTCTTAGCACAATTTTAAGTATGCAATACAGTATAAACTAGAGGCCCCATGTAGAACAGAATATCTCCAGAACTTATTTATCTTTCATAATTGAAACTCTGTCCCTTTTGAGCGACACTTCCCCATGCCCACCTCTTCCCATACCCTGCGAATCACTACTCTACTTCCTGGTTCTAAAAGTTTGACTATTTTATCATTTTTCTTAAATATGGACGGCTTCACGAATTTGTGGTTCAGGCTTGTGTGGGCACCATGCTGATTCTCTCTGTATCGTTCCAATGTTACTATCTGTGCTGCTGAAGCGAGCAGGAGTTTGACGATTTTAGATTCCTCATACGGTGGGATCGAGCATGCGGTGCCTGGCCTTCTGGGACTGGTTTTACTTCATTTAGCGTAATGCCTCGAGGTTCATCCATGTGGTCACAAATGGAAGGATTGCCTTTTTAAAGGCTGATAATATTCCATTTTGTGCATATACTGCATTTTATTTTACTTTTTTTTTATCTTTTATTTATTTTTTTTTTTAGAGAGGCTCTATGCCCAACAGGGGCTTGAACTCACAACCCCAAATTCAAGAGTTGCAGGATCTAGGGACTCAGCCAGCCAGCCGGAAGCCCCCATACTACATTTTCTTTATTCGTTCATCCATTGACGGGCATTTAGGTGATTCTATACTTTGGCTATGGTAATAACGCCACGAATAAACATAAAAGTACAGATAACTCTTTAAGACTCTGATTTCAATTTCTTGAATAAAAACTCAGAAGTGGGATTGCTGGATCATACGGTAATTCTATTTTTCATTTTCTGAGGAGTATCTGTACTGTTTTCCACAGCGCCTATGCCTACTTGCTTTCCCACCAACAGTGTACAAGGTTTTCTCTACATTCTCACCAAAACGTGTTATCTTGTGTCTCAGCCATTCTGACAGACGTGAAGTGATACCTAATTGCAGCTTTGATTTGAATTTCCCTGATGATCAGTGATGGTGAATACCTTTTCACTGTACCTATTGGCTATTTGTTTGTCTGTTCAAGATTTTTATCTTTTTTGAGAGAGACAGAGCACAAGTTGGGGAGGGGCAGAGAGAGAGGGAGACACAGAATCTGAAGCAGGCTCCAGGCTCCGAGCCATCAGCACAGAGCCCTATGTGGGGCCCAAACCCACAAACCAACTGTCTTAACCAACTGAGCCACTCAGAGCCTCACCTGTTGGCCATTTGTACGTCTTCTTTGGTAAATGCCTTTAAACTCAGAGGAAATGGGCTCTATCAAAAGACTATTCTAGAACCTCAAGACCGGTCCTCTTAGATAGTGCTTGAATGTGCCCCTCACAGTCAACCCACACCCCATGGAAGCCTCAGCTCCAGTGGTCATATGAGTTCTTCAAGAACAGAAAAAGGAGCCATACCTTGTCTTGGCGGTTAACTGTTACATGAACAGTCTAGTGTCAGTGGGCTTTACCTGTGGTATTAAAGGGTCCCTGTAGGGTCTGCACAAGAGCTTGGATTTCAGGCACATTCTCCTGCAAGGCTTGTCCAGTGAAGAGGGGGTTGATTTTGGCAGCTTTATGACCATGTTCACAGTATGCAGTCACCAATCTGGCAAGGCCGTGGTCAACTAATTCAGGGAGAAAATAAAATAATACAAACAATTTAGGAAATGCCCATGAACTAAAAAAAATCAGTTTTTCAAAGAAGCCTTTGCGGCCTTAGACATTTTTAAGGCATTGCTCCTACCCACCACATTTCAGGTTCAAAGACTATCAGAATCCAGGAAAATACACTTTTTTTTAAATGTTTATTTACTTTTGAGAGAGAGAGAGAGAGAGACAGCACAAGTTGGGGAGAGGCAGAGAGAGAAGACATACTATTTCAAACCCAAAATGCTTTTCTTCCTTCTCCCATATGGAAGTTCTTCCAAAATTTGAAAACAAAACAAAACAAAAACCCTCCTTCATGCCCACATTCCACTAACCTTCAGTTCATCAAGGCGGCCTTACAAACAGCACAAATCCCTGACAATGAGCAGATCCACTATTTCTGAACATGTTGTGAACATTTTGCAGCTTATGTATTTATTCTTAGAACCCAGAGAAAATTTTAGCAAACTTTTAAACACTTAATGACCACTTTGTGAACATTTATGGCCATGCAGTGAGCTACCTACGTGCTTGGGTTGGTACTCAGAGTATTGCAGAGTAGGCGTCTTGTGGCGGGCTGACAGGAAAGAACAGAGATGTACTGAATACATAAAGGAGGTGCTCACACGAACACAACAGTTAGGAGGATTCATACTACGGCTGATAAACTAGTAAACTAATCCAACAATCCCAGCCAAGGAATTGATTCCAGTCCGGAGATTAGTCACATAAATTGGGATAGGGTTCTATTCTGAATCTTACTCAGGTTCTCAACTGCTGTGTTATAAAGTAGGGAACCTTCACTTTTGTGGCTAAACTCCAGAAAGACCATGTCTAGAGCATTGTCCCTGCTGGTCACTTCTTAGACACATACTCCTCCTTCCCACCAAAAAATACCAAAACAGCAAAACAAACAAACAAAAACAAAAACAAAAAACCCCACATGGTTCCCTGGGCTCTGTGGCATCCCCAGACCCTGGCTTTCCCCTTCGCTCACTGGCTACTCAACCCCAGTCATTATGGGGGGACCCCCTCTTCTTTGTCCATCTCTAAAATATTAGTGCTCCGCAGGTCCGCCCGGAGCCTTTTTCTCAAGCGGTTTTCTCTCTGGGTGATCTCTGCCCTTCTCACAGCTTCCAGGAACATGTACAAAACTACATGCCTAGCGGGGCAAGTCTAACAGTAAACATGCACGGTTATCGCCATTCTGAAATTAGCAGCCTTGTTGAAAACATTCTCCTAGTGAACCCACGTCGGCTCAGACATTACTGCTCCAATTTCTAACTGTTCACCAGGCTTTTCATGCAATTCTAAGAGCAATGGCATGGGAGTTGGCACAAAAGCATGCTGCTCACTCCCAGGGACATGTGGAAACTACTATTCTGGCAGAGCCAGAGAGAGAGGTCCACTCCCCTCCACACCTCTGGGCACTTCCTACAGCCACCCAGGCAATCTATTTTCTCTCAGACCCTCCTCCTGCCATTGCTCTGGTTTCTTCTTCCATACCCAATCCCATATCCCTTCCCTCTCGGCCTCCCAGTTCCTTCCAATGTGACCTCTGGAATTCTGCTTCATGATTAACCAACCTCTCTGCATTCTTACTCTCCTCCCTAAACATTCCTTATAGCCCTCTAGTAACTGGAACCCGCTTTCTTCCAGAGGACAATGAGAGGTCAAGCTACTCATCACCACACCCATCCCTCAGGTATTGAGGGTGGAGCTTCATTCTTCAGGGACATCCCCCCTCCCCAGGTTAGTCCTCTAACTCTACAAATCCCCTGCCCCCAGGGGGACACGCCCTAGTGTTATCAACTAATCTCCATCTAATGCCAATAGCCATTATAAAACAATATTGTAGGAGAAGCTTAATGGGAAAGCATCAGTGTATATAGAATAAAAGACTATAAACAGTATAAATAGTATGAGCCTGCTCTTTGTTACAATGTATATTTGTATAGTACATGATGTATATTTCATCATAGTCTATAGAGCATAATATGAATATCTATATACTTTACATATATGAACGTGTGTACATATATCTCATATACGTAAAGGCAATGGACCAAAAATTTAATGACTATCCTGTACAAAATTTGTTGCTTTTTCTTCTGCTTATTATATTTGCTAAGTTTGCCACAGTGAACATGTATAGTAGAGCTCTTCAAATTTTGTCCGTTTAACTGACTTGCTGCCCACTGCACTCATACTGCACTCCTGTGCACCCGTCCCTACCAGGGGACTTTCCGCTCATAAGATGCAGTTATTTTTGTTCCTAAGGCTGGTGCCGTGGGAGAAAGTAAAATATGGGGGGGAGAAATCATAAAAATCTAGAGATGGTGCACTCAGATTGCTTCCATAAGAGCTCTTAATTTTAAAGATTTGCAAAAACAAAACCAAAAAGAAATATATTTGTCAAAATATGTAAAGCACCTCTCTTTATCATACTCCTTGCTTTAAAGCCCTCTTTTTTTTTTTTTTTTTGGAAATTAACTGACTACATTATAGTTTCGAATCCATCAGAGGTGCCCAGGTGGCTCAGTTGGTTAAGTGTCTGACTTCGGGTTAGGTCATGATCTCACGGCTCATCAGTTTGAGCCCTGCGTGCGTTCAGGCCCTGCGTCGGGCTCCAAGCTGACGGCTCAGAGCCTGGAGCCTGCTTCAGATTCTGTGTCTCCCTCTCTCTCAAAAATAAGTAAACATTAAAAGAATCCATCAAATAAAATAGCTTCATCTATATTAATTTTGTAGCAAACAATGATATTATATGATTTCAAAGTATGAGAACACAATGAATACTTATGTTGTTCATAAAAAGAATTCCATATCACTGTATAAATAAATCAAAGGATTACTGTAAAAGAAAAATGAGTACCTTCATGGTAGGTATACTACCACCCAAATAACTTAGTATTCAGCATATCTACAGAAATTCGGAAGAATTTGGCCTAAGAAGCCAAAGAGAACAGGGAAAACAACACATATACGCACTCTTCTTCAAAACAAAATGGAAAATATTGAAGGCGTGCCTCTGGCTCAAGAGACTGGCACATAGTAAATGCTCAAGAAACGTTGGTCATTAACCGAAAGAAGTCCTGAGATTCAGCGTATCGTAAGTGTCACAGAATCCTCGTGATGAAAGTTTTCCAGAGCGAGAGCCCTCAAGTACGCAGTACAGAGCTGCACTGAATCTGTCTTCCTCCTCACTTTGAGCCCCTCTTTTTTTCTTTTCTTTCTTTCTTTCTTTTTTTTTTTTTAGAGTGAGAGAGAGAGCAAGAGCACATGAGCTGGGGAGGGGCAGAGAGAGACGGACAATCTTAAACAGGCAACAGGCCCAGCAGAGAGTCCCATGCAAGGCTCAATCCCATGACCGAGATCATGACTTGAGCCAAATCAAGAGTCAGACACCTAACTGACTGAGCCACCCTGGGTGCCCCTAAGCTGCTCTTTTCCAAAAACTGCACTCTCCCATTCCAGGCAGCGGGTTCCTGAGGCCATGTCTACCTCATTCCATTCTGCCTCCCTCCCAATTAATGGATTCCAAAGACACCCGAATCTGGTCTTTGGCCCAGACTTTATGGTCTTTCCAGACCATTCACTCTTTCCAGAATTTATGACTTAGGATTGGGAGACACGGGGGGTCCACTATGCCTCCTGTTTGTGCAGACAACGTGGTTTATGCTGAACACCCGCTTTCCTTCTGGGAGTCTGGAATTTTGGCACGGGCAGAGGGTGCTTACATAGACATCTAACAATAAAAACCTTGGGTGTCAAGTCTCAAATGGACTCCCCAGGGTGACCCCGCACATATGTTGCTGTGTTTATGTTGCATGGACAAGAGTGCTTCTGCACCACCCCTCATGGGAGAGAGAGCACAAGGAAGCCTGCACAATGGTGCCTGTGCTGTTTTCCGTTACAGTGCAGCTGTGTCTCCTTATTACATCACCGTGATGAATCTGAGTCATGAGCACAGCCAGAGGCTGAGTGCCATGAGGCTTTCTGGCGAATCTCTAAATGCAGGGGTGGTCTCGAGGACTGCTGACACGCATTATGGGTAAGTCAGGAGCTGAGTACATGAACAGCTGTGCCCTGTGGGCCCACACACAGCTTCTGCCAGGGTTCCCTGAGTTAGCGCTGGTTTTCTTCCCCGCTGAGTCTCACATCCTTCAGCCCTGGAAGATACGCTTGTATCTTTTCAAGTAATGTCCCCTCCTCACCTTAGGTGGCCACAGCTGGTTTCTATTGTTTGTGGTCAAAAGAACCTTAACTTGATATGGGAGTAAAAAAAAAAATTATGATAAGGAAATCTACATCAATTACTTTATTCTCTCTGTAAGCAAGCAGAGTAGGGGCACTGAAGAGTGTTTTATTTTCAGGAAGAAAGAGTTTGTATTAACCAGCATGAAGTATGCTGACACATAAACTAAACTTAGTACTTAATCTAAAAGTCAATACGGCTTTTTTTCATCATCTGGTCATAAACAGCCTCCCCCCAATAATATCTAGATCATATCCATGGGTTTCTTACATTCAAGGAAGCATATGCTTCTAGCAAGTGGGAATGTTAGATCTCTATAAAATGACTGAAGACTCCAAGAAAGAGAATTTCATAACTGGGGTCCCTTCAAACCCCATTAAAATGTGATTAGCGCCGCCCCCCCCACCCCTCCACCCAGTTTCAGCTTAGGAACTTCATAGGTAACCACATTAAAACCAAGACTTCAGGGGCACCTGGGTGGCTCCGGAGGTTAAGCATCAGACTTTTGGTTTCAGCTCAGGTCATGATCTCACAGGTTCATGGGATCAAGCCCCCTGTCAGGCTCTGTGCTGAAAGTGGAACCTGTCTGGGATTCTCTCTCTCCCTCTCTCTGCCCCTCTCCTGTGCTCTCTCTCCCTCTCTCAAAATAAATAAATAAACATTTAAAAATTAAAGAAAGAAATTAAACCAAGACTTTGTACCAGGCTACTATATTCTGTACAACAAACTCAGAGAGACCTAGGTTGTACAGCTGAGTTCATTTTATATCATACACTTTCTTTCTCCCTCAAACACAGTATCTTTATAAAATAAATTTATTTCAGAGTACTTGGGTGGCTCAGTCAGTTAAGCACCTGACTCCTGATTTTAGCTCAGGCCATGGTCTCATGGCTCGTGGGATTACGCCCCGCATCGGGCTCTGAGCTGACAGTGCAAAGCCTGCTTGGGGCTCTCTCTCTCCCTCTCTCTTTTCTCTGCCCCTCCCCTATTTGTGCTCTCTCTCTCAAAATAAACATTTAAAAAAATAAAATAAAATAAATTTATTTCACCAGATATTTCTTTCTTTAAAAAAATAAATAGGGGCGCCTGGGTGGCTCAGTCGGTTGAGCGTCCGACTTCAGCTCAGGTCATGGTGTCGCGGTCTGTGAGTTCGAGCCCCGCATCAGGCTCTGTGCTGACAGCTCAGAGCCTGGGGCCTGCTTCGGATTCTGGGTCTCCCTCTCTCTCTGTCCCTCCCTCGCTCATGCTCTGTCTCTCCCTGTCTCAAAAATAAATAAACATTAAAAAAAATTAAAAAAATAAATAAATAAGTAAAAAACCTTGTGCTGGTCCTTTCTGTTTTTTTCCCAATCCTTTCTTAAGAAAGATAAGTATCACAGATTGATAGTGAATGATAGTGACTACTAACTTTTGCTCAGTGTTTCACACACATCATCTTACCCAACCCTTACAACAATTCTGAAATAGGTGTTCTCATCTGCAGAAGAGTAAACTGAGGCCCAGAGAGGTTAAGTGACCTGCAAAATGTGACAGAGGTAGTGCAGAAGCTACCTTCAGGCATATTTGACTTCAATCCAGTGTTTTATCCATTATACTAAAACAAAGTTGAAAAGGGGAGTCCAGAGCCTACAGCAAAAAGGATGAGATAACTGGAAATCGGAGACATTAAAAAAAAAAAAAAAAGTACAAGAGCTAATGTCATTAGCCTTTTTTGGTCTGCATTCGTACTCCAGAATTACCTAGATTTTTAAAAATCTTTAATGCAGTTTCTTCAACTGCTTTTCTCTTGACTCCAGTAAAGGCCCCTGTTATTTCTAATAGGCAACATACCCACAACCTGACTTCAACTACTAAAGCTCGGTGCCAAGGTCAGTAACACTAAATGCTGCTTGGAGCCTATGGCACCCATATCCTGCTGGTCCCTAAGTTTTGCCATTTTTTGTAATCCAAATCCTTCATAATGAAATTTATACTCATGAATCGGCACTCCTCCGTTTTCAACTGGGATTGTTGATGAATAAAGCAAGTTTACCCGAATTGAGGTTTACAGAGGTTAAAGTACAAGCTGTTACTAATAGCCAGCAACAAAGAACGCTCATCACAGGTCAAATTTTAACTAGTGAAACCACTGCCATCTAAGAGGTTACTAGAAGCAAATTCAATATCTCTTTAAAGCCTTAATTTAATGGAAGTCTTGGTGACTGATGCGGTCACCCCATGCAGGCATTGATTTTCAGCCAAGATAAATATTTGAAGAAACAAGGCTGCTGAACGAAAGGCAAAGAGGAGGAGGGAGGCACCATAACTTTGATCGCGCCCCATCTCACTAGGTCACCTTTGATGCGGGAGGATGCTGCGTGTCCATTTTCAGGAGGGCTTGTCCTTCATCGACTTTGCTAGTCCCAAAAAGTTGTGTACATGATCCATCCCACCAACTCAATCATGTCTCTCCACCAAGGTGGTACCTTTTGAGAAACAGCCAGGCATCATGAAAAAGACTTGAGCCAATTACACCATGTACTCTTATTCTAATTAATGGAACTGACCATAAGTACAGACGTAAATGGAATTTAAGGGAAAACCCAGCAAGGGTTCATTGTGTTCATCAGCAAAAAAGCAATTATTACTTCTTCTACCCAGTGTAGACAGTGCTTCCTTTCTTGATACTTGGTGTTACGGTTGTACACGCAAAATTCAAATGCGCTAAATGTCACAAATAAATTGCATAGACAGAACCGTATATCCATTTCTTAGTAGGAATAACTCCTTTAATAAGTATTCAGTTAAATGTAGAGCTGAGAAGAATGTAAGACAAGGTCCTTGCCAGGTAGGGTCTTACAACGTGAGAAGGTGGTCCCTACATGCAACTGCGCACAGTCCTAAAAAGTTCAGTAGAGTCCGAGGGGTCCCATACTGAGAGTTGAGGGAGCTCAGATTAGACAGCCTGGCGCTGTCTGTTCAGATGTCATGGAGGAGACGGGAATGGAGACGGGCCATGGAGAATGGGTAAGAAGTGGAAAGGCATACAGAGTAAGGGGGAGAGCCTTGGGTAAAGGCTGGAACATGGGGAAATTTATGTCAGAGAAAGGTAAGAAAGAAGACAGAATGGGTCAGGAAACATTAAGGGCATTCAGTCAAGCTAACGAATCTGGATTTTATTCTGAGAGGCAAAATAGAGCCTCTGGAGACCCGAGATAAGAAAATAACTCAACGAAACCAATGTTTTAGAAAAATTGGACTAAGCCAACAAGGAACTAGGCTACACATTTTAATAGCAGTGGGGCTAGCAGTTTTATCTTTTTGAAGTCATGGACCTCTTTGAGAATTCAATGAAAGCCACAGGCCCTTTGCCTAAAAACGGACGCGCGCGCGCGCACACAGTTGCACAAAGGCTACGGACCCTCTGAAACTTTTCTATAGGGATCCATGGACTTGGCTAGGAGCACTTGGATTAAAGTTTCTTGCAGTAGCAGCAGACCAGAATTAAAGGCCTACGCTAGGATCCCAACGGTGAAAATAGAGAGCAAGTCTTTGAGAAACACAGTGCTCAAAATGTGATAGGAAGTATGAGGTGAAAAAGTCGAAGGTGGGTTGTTTGCCCCAGATATGTCTGTAGCAGAGCCTACTACAACTCCTGAGATCCATTTTTCCCTTCTCTTTCATGGTGACAATCAAATATATGGCCACCCAGAATAAAGATATATGTCCCAGCCTTCCAGGCGGCTAGTTGGCCATGTGACTAAGTTCTGAATGAGAAGGTAGTAGGTGTCATGTGTGCGACTTCGGGGGCCTTGCCCTTAAAGGGAGAGGTGTCCTCTTTCCCTTCCCCCTTTTGCCCGTCCTGCCGGACAGAGTGTGGATGCAGTGGTGAGCGATCCTGGACCAGAGTAGACAGTCACACCCACAGGGTGGTGAAGAAACGACACAGAAGAAGCTTGAACACCCTCGGACTTTGCAGAGCAAAACTGTCCTACCAGCTCGGACCTTTACTTGTCTCACTTAGGTCACTGTTGCTCCACATCTCCAACACGGCCCCTAAACTTACCCTACCTAATACACAATTTGGCACTCGAGGTGGGTTGCTACCATAACAGCCTAAAATACATATGACATTGGCTTAGCAGCCAGGCGGTAGGTGCTAAGGACCCAGGTATTTCAGACTAGAAAGCTAATGAGCACGGTGTTATGCTATCTGACAAAACGTACGGTGAAACTGTCACCGGTGACAGCCCGCAAGGCAGACTGGACGTCCATGGAGCTGTCGCTCAGTAGCGTGTGATCATTGTTTCTTGTCACTTTCAGGAAAGCCCTGGGAAGGAGATGAGGTCAAGCTAGAGCAAGCTAATTGGCAAGAAGAGATGGAGGGAAATTCAGCTCTGCTAGAAGGCAGATCCTGGCAAGTTCGGACAATTAGAAGCAATCACAAAAGGTAGTTCTGAAGAAGCTGTCTTAGCAAGAAGGAGGAGAATAGAAAAATCTTTCTTTAAGGACCTTCCGGTAAGCATTCTCTGTTAGGCAATGGGAACCAGCTGAGCCTTCAAGGTCCAATTGAGGGTATGACCTTCCCTCTCAAGCCTATTATTTTTGATGGTTTCAAGGTAAGCACCTCTAAGTTTAGGAAGCTGAGTGGGTGGACCCCAGAAGCAGTAAATAAAAGACTGGAGTTTTCAGGCTTAAAAACTAGCTCTAGGGGCGCCTGGGTGGCTCAGTCGGTTGGGCGTCCGACTTCGGCTCAGGTCAAGATCTTGCGGTCTGTGAGTTCGAGCCCCACATCGGGCTCTGTGCTGACAGCTCAGAGCCTGGAGCCTGCTTCGGATTCTGTGTCTCCCTCTCTCTCTGCCCCTCCCCCACTCATGCTCTGTCTCTCTCTGTCTCAAAAATAAATAAACATTAAAAAAAAAAAAAAACTAGCTCTAGAGGAGATCTTTGACTGGGGGCAATTTGCTCATAAAATGACGCCAAGCAAAAAGACTGCAGACGTATGAATTTTGAGAGAACTGTACTCCCAAAGAAATTCCAAATTTGGTCATTAAAAAAAAAACACACAGAAAACAAACAAAAAACCACCTGTAGTTGATAACCCCCTAAAGTAACTCTTAGGCTCCTAACCTTACCAAAATAAAGTAGGCTGTGGAAGGTGAGCAGCCCCCCAGGAGGGCATACTCCCCAATGTCCATGTCACAGATGGCCACAGAAGACAATGGATAAAGAAAGACCCAGAAGGCAAGGCCAGGGGAAGGTAGTGAACTTGCTACATAGCCACATCAAGAGCTCTTATTCCTCTCCAGCAGGATTTGGTAACTGGTTTGAATAGTGACTCCTGTAGTTCCTCATTCTTTCCTTTTCCAGATGGGAGTTTTCTTCGTAGATCGAATGTGTCAGTAGGGGGTACGTGGCAGTTCACAAAATTCCAAAGCATGAGAAGACACAGCCAGTCCTGACGGAGAGGACTGCACATTCTCGGGAGATAAGACTTTGGACTGGACTCAAGAACTGAATGGAGGAGAGAGAATACATTCTATCCCAGGTGAAAAAAAGCATAGGTTATTTGAGTGGCCAAAGGGGTGGAATGTGGTGATTACCAATTATTTTCTACTATTTTTCCCCAAATAATTCTTAGCTGGTACGGGGCCACCCTAAATAAAAATTATGCTTTCCAGTCTCCTTTGCAGATACATCCTGACCAAGTCCTGCCGGTGAGATGCTACCAGAAGTGACAGCAACTCTCCTTGCCCCCTTTCTCCCACCTAGACGAGTAGGAGACAGTGGTCTACAAAAAGAGTCACTACAAAATAATGGGTAAGTTCTGAAACAGAGAGAAGAAAAAACTGCTACAGATCTGCATGCAATGGTAACTTTGAAGACAGTTACAAAGTGGACCACTTGCCTTTCAGTTTTAGGCAGAGTAGTTAAAAAATAGGAAGAAGGAAAGGGCGCCTGGGTGGCTCAGTCGGTAGCGTGTCCAACTCTGGATTCCAGCTCAGGTCACGATCTCACGGTTCCTGAGACTGAGCCATGAGTCAGGCTCTGTGCTGACAGCCCAGAACCTGCTCAGGATTTTCTCTCTCCCTCACTCTCTGCCTCCTTCTCTCTCTCCCAAACTAAACTAATGAACTTAAAAAAATAAGAACGAAAATATTGCCCTTAGCAACAGAATTTCTTAAGCTAGATCCTGCAACTGTGCAACAATTATTTCCCAGCATTGATTTCACTCTTTCCTCCCAATACCACTGGAGGCCACCCTTGGCGCGCAGTCCTAAGTCAATACTGAAATTTCAAACATCACCAAGCACCTCATGGTATATAGCAAGATCATGACTAGTCCGGAGGGGAGGAGGGAGTGGGAAGAGACAATTTGGTGATGAGGGAAGAGGGAAGGGATTACATATAAAATCAACCTCAGAGATATTTTTCAAGCCACACCAGCCCAGAGCTCCCAAAATAATTTGGATACAATCTTCCAGGTAAAAACCACTGGCCCAGGTTTTCCAAGGCAAGGCTTAGTTTTCAGCTGCCAAGATGAAGAATCAAATAGAGGGGCACCTAGGTGGTTCAGTCGGTTAAATGACCAACTCTTGCTTTTGGCTCAGGTTATGATCTCTTGGTTCATGGGTTTTAGCCCCGTGTTGGGCTCTGTGCTGACAGCAGGGAGCCTGCTTGGGATTTCTCTCTCTCTCTCTCTGACCCTCCCCAGCTTGCTCACTCTCTCTCTCCTCCTCTCTCTCAATCAATCAATCAATAAAATAGAGACCCAATTGTGAGGGAAAACCTTAAATAAGATCATAATAATTATGCACTGAGCACACACTAATATGATTCTAAATGAAGAAGACTTTGTCAAACATGTCTTACACTTGTGACTTATGATTATAACAGTTTTTGATCATAAGTGGTTATAGACTTTCTGCTAAAGAATCACCAGAGTTGCCTGAAAAAAATCTGTATTCTTGAACCCTATCTCAGACCACAGAATAAGAACCCTGGGGTGGGGGGAGGCTTGGGAACTGGTATTTTAAAAATCAACTCCGGAGCACCTGGGTGGCTCAGTCGGTTAATAAGCAGCCGACTTCAGCTCAGGTCATGATCTCACAGTCTGGGAGTTCGAGCCCCGCATCGGGCTCTGTGCTGACAGCCTGGAGCCTGCTTCGCATTCTGTGTCTCCCTCTCTCTCTGCCCCTCCCCTGCTCATGCTCTGTCTCTCTCTCTCAAAAATAAATAAACCTTAAAAAAAATTTTTTAAATCAATTCAAAGTGATTTGAATACACACTTAACTGTGAGGATAACTGAGATATAAAATTCTTGACACTCAATCTGCAAAGTAAAATAAAATACCAATAATCTTAGCCTCAAGGATTAACAATCTAGTTGGCCAAAATGCTTTCCCTCAGGGAACCCCACTGCATCCAAGAGAGAGAAACTAGTTTTACCACCAATGTCACCTGAAGTCAAAGGCAAAGCATTGAGGTCCCAGTGTGTAATAGAAGAGGCAAAGTTCAGTGAAGAGAATCTTCATTGTTAATTGAGTAACTGGACCCAAGTTGCCAAATGACCTTCCTCTAATAATCAATCTGTATTCATCTTCTAATCTGTGAGGATTAAATGTATCACAACTTTGCGGCACAAACCAAATACCCCAAATAGGTTTTTTGCCCATGAGCATGTAAAGAGAGGTCTCAAAAGCTGATATTCATGTCTCCTCATCCATTAAAACCATCAGTGACATTGTTCTAAATTCAGCAAAGAGTTTTAAGCTCTGAAATTAAAGTCCAAGGCTAACTGGTCAGGGAGACAAATACTACCATGCTGTGGTCCAACCACCAACTAACCGCCCTCCTCACCCTAGCTGTGCAGTCGTGATCCCCACACGCTCTGCTCACACCAGCCTTAGAGATGGCCCTGGATATGTATCCTTGAGTCAGCTCGCTCAGGCTCAGCCGGGAGATCTTAGAGCTCTTCTCCCGCAGCCCCGCCTTCTCAAAGAGCTAAGTTCCCACAAGTTTCCATCCAAGGAACAGAAAAAGACAGGACCTCACAAAACCAGTTGGAACACAAACGATGGGAATATCACCCAAGTGTGGGTCCAACGCAGAGACCCCGACCTCACGGTTCCCCAGCTACTAAGGCTGGGCAGAGGGTGACCCTCAACACTGACAGCCTCCCCTCGCCAACCTGCATTCCTTGGCCCTTCTCCACCGGTCTGAGTGCACACTGCGGACCCCCAGAAGTTCAGCCTCTCCCACAATGGCCCTCCACCTCAAGCCGGTCGGGGAGACCCCCTGCTTCCCCAGCCCCTACGGGCACGGCCCGGCCCTATCCCCCGACCTGAGGAGCGCGCCAGGCCGCCCTGGGGCTCCCGGCTCTCGGGCTTCCTCGGTGGATAGCCATAGACGCCCTTCTCCGTCTGGTAGCCGCGCCGGAGGAGAAGCGGAGGAGCTCGGCAGAAGACTCGTCTTGCTGCTGCCACGGTGGCCGTGGCCATGTCTCGCCTGGACCCGGGGTCGGCAGACGAGAGGCAGCAGTAGCTACTAGGCCGCCTGGAACCGGAGCCAGGGAGGAGCGGGAAGCTGGAGGCAGGAGGCAGGAGGCGGGAGCCCCGCCCCGGGACAACGCCCCCGCGCCTGATTGGCCAGGGGCCTGCCCCTGGGAGCCAATCCAGGTAAGCAGCCTGGGGGGCGGAGCCACGTCCTGGGATCTGGCGCCACGCGTGCGGTTCTGGCAGCTGAGGGAAGCCAGGAGTGCTGGGTTAAGCGTCATGTGCTTTCCGGTACAAAACTCGTTACCTGTGTATCCTGCAGACTCCCGCCAGGAGTATTCACCCACCACCCCTCTGCCGGAAGCCCCAGAACACAACCACACAGACACGAGATAGGTTCTCACACCGAAGGGAAAAATCAGCGCAGGGTGCAAAAAAAGTGGTGGGACCGAGACCAAGGGACACAACAAGAAAAGGCCATGTGAAGGAGCCAGAAATCAATATCTCTCCTTTTATTTTTTCTTTAAGAAACAGTGCGGGAGGGGGCGCCTGGGTGGCTCAGTTGGTTGAACACCTGACTTAGGCTCAGGTGATGATCACACAGTTCGTGGGTTCGAGCCCTGTATCCGCCTCTGTGCTGACAGCTCAGAGCCGGAGCCTGTTTCAGATTCTGTGTCTCCTCTCTTCCCCTCCCCCATTCGCACCTTGTCTCTCGCTCGCTCGCTCGCTCGCTCGCTCAAAAAAATAGATATTTCTCTTTTTTATTTTTTTTATTTTTTTTTTATTATAATAGTTTATTTTCAAATTGGTTTACATATAACACCCAGTGTTCATCCCAACATGTGCCCTTTTTAATGCCCATCACCCCCTCTCCCCCCTCCCTCATCCCCCTCACCCTCAGTTTTTTCTTAGTCTTTGAGAGTCTCTTATGTTTTATCTCCCTCCCTCTCTGTGTCTTTTTTTTCTTTCCCCTCTTCCCCTCCCCCTGGTTTTTGCTTAGTTTCACAAAGTCCACCTATTCGTGGAAACATATGGTATCTGTCTTTTTCTGACTGACTTATTTCACTTAACATAATACCCTCCAGTTCCATCCATGTTGCTACACATGGCCAGATTTCATTTTTTCTCATTGCCACGTAGTAGTCCACTCTTTTTTATTTTTTAAAATATTTTTTAATGTTTTTATTTTTAAGAGAGAGAGAGAGAGAGAGACAGAGCGTGAGTACAGGAGGAGCAGAGAGAGAGGGAGACTCAGAATCTGAAGCAAGCTCTGCACTGACAGTGGCAAGCCCAATGCGGGGCTTGAACTCACAAACGTGAGATCATGACCTGAGCTGAAGTCAGACGCTTAACCGACTGAGCCACCCAGGCGCCCCTAAATAGATATTTAAAAAACTTTTTTAAATAAATGAAAAAAAAGAAAGAAACATTGAGGGAGAAAGTAGAAATTAGGACAGGAGGACCCTGTAAGAAAGGAATAAAATAAAAGTGAAGAGAAAACAGGAAGTGTGGAGATATTTGAGATTCTCCGTTGATCTGTCTCTGACAGAATTTCCCAAACTAATTTATTCCACCACTCTCCTTTAATGTTGCCAATAGGGGGGCCGGGGTGGAGGGCAATGAAAGGGATCTGAATCCTTCCCTAGCCAGTCATCCATCATTTCAGTCAGTGGTGCAGCTGTACCCCATACTACTAAGAACATTACACATGTAAGCCCAAGAGATCTCTTCACCTCACTCACTCAACCACTGTGCCCATAGAGCACTTTGCTAGGTTCCAAAGATTCATAAGAAACAGTGTCTGCCCTTAATCAGTTCCCAGTCCAGCTGCAGACTGAACTCAACACACAGTATGAGAGGTGCTTGGACACGGGCCTGTGCGGGTGCCCTATGAGCACAGAAAGTCAGCGTGGAGTACCAACAGGTGTGCTAGGGAAACCTCCAAGGGGAAAGGACGCTAGAACCAAATCTTCAGGGATGAAGCCAACTATGGCGATTATGATTTCTTTCTTTATAATTTTAACACAAGAGTCCAGAACGTGTTTGAAAGATGTTACGAAGTACTAAATCAAAAATACAGAAGGGAGGGATAATCCAATAGACTAAGGTCCATGCAGAGGCGGGAAAGGACGTGATCCAAGCACAGACGGCGCTGGAAAGGAGAAGAGACATGTCTTTCACGGATTCGGGTGGAAATAAGAGAAGATTGGTACAAAAGCAGTTGGAGTTACAGATTCGGTGGCGGAATTCTGAGGGAATTTCTTCTACGTGAAGGATGAGGCTATAATTTCTGGGAGTGGCAAGGTGAGTCAGAGTTGAGAAAGGTGGAGACAGTATGAAACCCTCACTGAGGAGAGTAGTGAAATGTTGAAGGTTGTCCTAAAGTTTTGGGGGCCACCCCATTTGAGTTTGGTGACCATGAATAAAAACAGATGCCAATTTCTGCTCTTTTGTGACTTTCTCCATTAGTGCTCATTCGGCATGGTACATAGAAGGTGGGAAGGATGGTGACGGAATCCATTCAGGGCTGTAGTTTTTTCCAAGAAGATGTAATAGACAGGCCAAGAGACAAAGACATTCAAGATACTAGTTAGAGAGGGGCGCCTGGGTGGATCAGTTGGTTAAGTGGCTGACTTCGGCTCAGGTCATGATCTTGCGGTTCATGAGTTCGGGCAGCATGTCAGGCTCTGTGCTGACAGTTCAGAGCCTGGAGCCTGCTTCAAATTCAATATCTCCCTCTCTCTCTGCCCCTCTCCCACTTGCACTCTGTCTTTCTCTCTCTCTCTCTCTCAAAAATAAATAAACATTAAAAAATATTTAAAAAGATAAATAGAGAATGAAATTAAAAACAAAAACAAACAAAAAAACATGGACTATGCTTTAAAAAAAAAAGGCTAGAAATATAAGAATGGACTGATAAAATAAGGGAGGTGCCATAGGGTCGTTGGTTCCAATGAGGTTGAAGAATAGATAAACTGGGGTTGCCTGAAAATCTGAGCTAGCACGGAAGGTCACAGGGGCGCCTGGGTGGCTCAGTCAGTTAAGCGTCTGATTTCTGCTCAGGTCATGATCTTGCAGATTGTGAGTTCGAGCCCCGTGTTGGGCTCTGTGCTGACAGCTCAGGGCCTGGAGCCTGCTTCAGATTCTGTGTCTCCCCTTCTCTCTGCCCCTCCACTGCTCATGCTCTGTCTCTCTCAGTCGCTCGATAATAAATACAAGTGTTTTTTTTTTTTAAAAAAAAAGAAAGAACAGAAGGTCGTAGTAAGAAAATGGGGTGTTTGATGTGATGTTTGAAGAAGTGATGCAAATTTTGACAACGATAAGGTTGGTTGGCTAAAGTAGAGTGAGGGAAAATGTCATCAGAAGGGGGAAGGTCATGGAACTGAGAGGTCAGATTTTTAGACGAGTTGCCAGTGGAACGTTAACATCACCTCGGAAGTGGCCGGAACGGAGGTCTTGGTCATGTGTTGAAGCCTCTGGTGAACGAAGAGGAACAAGTAGGAAGGTGACAGATGATGCCGAGGAGAGGAAGAAGGTATGGTATGTCCCTAACGCATGGATTCATTTATTTATTTCTAAATGTTTATTTATTTATTTTTTGAGAGCGAGAAAATCAGACAACGCCTGTGCGCACGAGCAGAGTTAGGGCAGAAAGAGAGAAATCCCAGCAGGCTCCATGCTGACAGTGCGGAGCCTGACTTGGGGCTTGGACTGTGAGATCATGACATGAACAGCAACCAAGAGTGGGAGGCTCAACCAACTGAGCCACCCAGGAACCCCCCTTAATGTGTGGATTCAAATCAGCAGAGAAATGTGCGAAAAGTCTAGGCAGCAATTAGGAATAAAGATGATACAGATCCCGTCTCTGGACCCTAAGTACAGTATATCCAACATAGTTCTCAAATCTGTCTGTTCTCCATCATTACTGTCTAGTCTGGGCCATCAGCACCTGGCTCCAGGAGTAGCAGAGTGGCTTCCTAAATAGTCTTTTTGGGTCATTCCTTGCCTTGCCATACTTCTTCCACACTGAGTCAGACTTATTTCCTAGAATTAATATCTGATTCACATTGCTATTGCCTGAGTTTAAAATTAGAACATTCAGTTTAAAAAATACATAGCAGTCTGTGGAAAAAGAGCTATTATAATCATTACTAAACTACTAATGCTGTTGTAAAACTACGGTTTTACACAGTTTAAGAGTTTTGTTATTCCTGGAAAACAAATATTTTGTTCTCTTATTTGGTATTAGGTTATGTCTACATAGGATAGATATAGACAGTTACGTAGAGATGGTTCTATGTACAGTTCTATATAGATACCTAGAAATAAAATGTAAAACTGTCATAGTTGCATGAGTGCTGTGCTGGGTATCAGGCTACCAGATTCTAATTCCATTTTTTCCATTGATTGGCTATGTGACCTTGGAAGGACACAACCACTCTATTTCCTCATGGTCTACATTGTCTTTAAAGTTCCTTCAATTTCTTTTTTTTTTTTTTAAGTTTATTTATTTTTGAGAGACATAGAGACAGAGTGTGAGCAGGGGAAGGGCAGAGAGAGTGGGAGACACAGAATCTGAAGCAGGCCCCAGGCTCTGAGCCATCAGTACAGAGCCCGATGCGGGGCTCGAACTCACAGACCGCGAGATCATGACCTGAGCTGAAGTTGGCCGTCCAACCGACTGAACCACCCAGGTGCCCCTAAAGTTCCTTCAATTTCTAGAAGTTTTTGATCCTGAAGCTTTCTGAGGCTCCAGGCCTCTCACGAGTTTGCAGTCCGACTGCTGGTTGAGGTTGTGGTCTCATCCCAAGGCTCATCTGGGAGAGAATTGACCTTCATTTCACCCACGTGGTTGTTAGCAGGATTGAATTCCTTATTGGATGTTGGTCAGAAGCCTTCCTCAGTTCTTTGGTGTGTGTGTGTGTGTGTGTGTGCCTTTCCAAAGGGTAGGTCACCATATGGCAGCTGGCTGCCCTCAGAGGGAGAAGGGAGAGAGAGAGAGAGAGAGAGAGAGACAAAGCTCCAAGATGAAACCATATAGGTTTTGTAAACTAACAATGGTACTGACACACCATCATTTGTGCTGTATTATGCTCACTGGCAGTTAGTCACTAAATTCAACCTATGCTCAAGGGTAAGGGATTACATGAGGGTGTGAAGACAAGAAGGCAGGCATCATTGAAGGCCATCTCAGAGACCACTTGCCACAGCCATGTGACCATTTTTAGAAATGTATGACTGCTCTGTGCTCTTACTGTGATCTTTAGCCTGTTATCCATGCATTCAATCATGTGACTCTTCCACTGGCTGCCATGACCCTCTACCCTGTTAGTCCTCTATCCTCTCTGTTTCTATTCTGAATGCTTTTTCTCTCATTTTCCTTTTCCAACTTCTGATTTTCCTCTCTATGTTCACTCTTGCAGAAAGTCCATCTGTCACCATTGAGACTTGTAGCCCAGCGCTCCCACCCGTGTTCTGTGTAACCTCTAACTGATGCACCCAAGCTGACGTCTTCCTCTCCTGAATTCCCATAACACATAGAGGCTGTGTCTTCAGCTGAACATCTTTTCCCTCTGTTTATCTTGCCTCCCAAAAGAAAAGTATTTCAGTGGGGATAATGATTTTTTTTTTAAACTGTTTGCTCGAGTGTTGTTTATCTTGAGTGCTCTGTGAGAGTACTCCAATTCTAGCATCCTATAGCTCAGTAACTCCCATCTCCTACCTAAAACAGTACAAGCATGGCATTGTTTTACTTTATTGAAAATCAATCTGGCGTATATTCATTTGATGGAAAGGAACAGGCATTTACTTACTCAATTAATATTTATTGAGTACCCACTATATGCCAGCATTGTGCTAGGTGCTTTGGAATATAGAAGTGAAGAAATCAGACATGGTCCATACTTTCAGGACCTTACAGTCTCAGACAGAAGCATCACATGAATAATTAGTTTTAATTGTAAAAGACTCATGCAGGGTAGGCGTAAGATGCTTTGAAACCACATAACTGAGGCGAATGTTATCTAGTCTGGAGGATTATGTAAACTGAAACCTTAAAAATGAAATAGGAGTTAGCCAAGTAAAAAGAGGTGTCAAGGATGAATGACTCAAGGGTAACGTCAGGTTGTAGCAAACTCCTTATCCTCTCCTACTGCTTACTGAAGGAGGGAGTGTATTTTTAAAGTATCTTTTTTTTAAACCATATTCTTTACTTGTGCCATGGTCTTATTTTCACTTTCCTTCCTTTTACATCATTTCATCAGAGCCATAACAACTATCATGTTAACACGTTGTCTTTGCAAACTTTTGTTGGGGTGCCTGGGTGGCTCAGTTAAGTGTCTGACTTCGGCTCAGGTCATGATCTCACGACTCATGGATTCAAGCCCCACATTGGGTTCTGTGCTGACAGCTCAGAGCCTGGAGCCTCTTTCAGATTCTGTGTCTCCCTCTCTCTCTCTGTCCCTTCTCCGCTCACGCTCTGTCTCTGTCTCTCAAAAATAATAAATAAACATCAAAGAAATAAAGAAAACTATTGTAAATGTGGCTCCTTCTGAAAATATCCTTGAGGTAAGTGACCCATCCCCAGTCCCCTTCTTAGCTTTGCTTCTGGAGTAACTGAGTTGATGTTGATGCAATTAAGTAAGATGAGGAAGAGTGGAAAGGGCGGAGTGCCTGGGTGGCTTAGTCCGTTAAGCCTGGAACTCTAGATACTGGCTCAGGTCATGATCTCACAGTTCATGGGATCGAGCCCCACCTTGGGCTCTGCACTGACAGTGCAGCTGGGAGCGAGGGCGGGTTCCCTGACTTTTCTATTCCTCATTTTTCCCATTAGTAAAATGGGCTTAACAGTACTTACCACATTGGATTTTTGTAAGGATTAAATAATTAGTGAATGTAAAATGTTTAGAACAATGCCTGACACATAGTAAATAAGTAATGTTAGCTATATTATGATTGAGCTGTTTTAAAATTTTAAAAAAGAATAGTTGATTCTCTCTCTCATCTTTCTCTCTGTCCCTACCCTGCTCGCACTCTCTCTCTCAAAATAAATAAACTTAACAATTTTTTAAAAAGAAAAATATTTTTAAAAATAAAATAAAATAAAAAAAAAAAAATAGTTGCATAGAATTTGCAAAATAGTAAGTACCAAAAGATGATTGCTTATAGTCATTATTAGTAAACTGATATTGAATGTTCGATATGAGAAATTAAAAAAAAATTTTAATATTTATTTTTGAGAAAGAGACAGTGAGAGCCAGGGAGGGGCAGAGAGAGAGAGAGAGAGGAGAGAGAGAGAGGGAGACACAGAATCTGATACAGGCTCCAGGTTCTGAGCTGTCAGCACACAAACCGATGTGGGGCTCGAACTCACAAACCGTGAGATCATGACCTGAGCCAAAGTCGGACTCTCAACTGACAGAGCCACCTAGGTGCCCCACATATGAGAAATTTAAACCAAAGTGTTTAGATGAGTCTTTCATGAAGACAGAAGAAAGGGGGCAAAACACGATGGGAATGACTACTTCTACAGCTTTTATGGGGAAATTTAGGGAAGTTTAATGTATACATAATTGTGTCTGCAGTACAGAAACTTCCAAAGAAAAATAAGTTGGAAGTCACACCCATTCCTTTGCCACTGACACACAAGTTGGGGCGCCTGATTGGCACAGGTGGTTGAGCATCCAAGTGTGGATTTCAGCTTAGATAGTGATCCCAGGGTCGTGAGATCGAATCCCATTTGGGGCTCTATGCTGAGTGTGGAGCCTACTTAAGATTTTCTCTCTCCCCACCTCTGCCCCTCTCCCCTGTGCACACACACACTCTCTCTGCCCCTCTCCCCTGTGCACACACACACTCTCTCTAAAAAATTAATGGATTAAATAAAATTGAAATTCCAGTCTATGATTGTTTCCTCTAAAGTATTGTGCTCTTTCACTTGTTTTTTTGGTTTTTGTTTTTAATGTTTATTGATTTTTGAAGGAGAGAGAGAGTGTGTGAGTGGGGGAGGGCACAGAAAGAGGGAGACACAGACTCTGGACCAGGCTCCAGGCTCTGAGCTGTCACTACAGAGGCCATTGCAGGGCTTGAACTTACAAAGCATGAGATCATGCCCTGAGCCGAAGTCGGATGCTTAACCGACTGAGCCACCCAGGCACCTTCTTTTCACTCTAGTTTAATCCTACATTCCTGCCTCAGTACACAGATATTTCTCCCTCTTCCAAGACAGCATTTGTAGAAGACGAAAAACTATTCCTCTATCTTCTTAGGTGTTATATCTAAGGTGTGTGAATTAAGCTAACAAAAGACAGATTAAAGGGGAGAAATTGTCTACAACTTTAATTGATGTTTTCAATTTTACATGTAAGGAGGGTACACAGAAAAGAAATGAAAATCCAGAGAAGTAGATTCAGAAGCTTGTGTACCATTTTAACAAAGGGTGATAAATTATGGAAAAGTCACTGGACAAAGGAAAGGAGAATTTGGACTTCTAGGGGCAGTAAATTGTGAGAAGGTAAATCTATGTGAAAATCGATGGAACATAAGGCTTGTTTTAGTAAGGTTTGTTTGTCCAGACTCATCTTGGTGTCGACTTTCCATCTTCTTCATGGTCACAAATCTCTCAAAGAGATCAATGGAAGTCCTCCTTTCATAGAAGTTTCTACCCTTCTGTCAGACAACTGAAGGTCTGAGAAGGCGTCTTTGTGCCTCTGTTGATTCTCAATTGCCTTCAGCTCAAATTAATTTGTGTGCCAAAGTGGCATATTTTGGAGTGGAATATTCTATTTTTTTAAAATTTTTAATGTTTCTTTTTGAGAGACAGAGACAGGCTGGAGGAGGAGTAGAGTGAGGGAGACAGAAGATCTGAAGCAGGCTCTGCATTGACAGGAGAGAGCCTGACACGGGGCCCGAACTTATGAACTGCAAGATTATGGCCTGAGCTGAAGTCGGGCACTTAACCGACTGAGCCACCCAGGCACCCCTGGAGTGGAATACTCTAATCCCCCTCATATTCATTCGCTTAATAATCCTTCTATCAAAATATTAAATGCATTCTGTGGCCCCAGGACACAAAGATTAATAAGCTATAAATCATATCTTCAAGGAGCTCAGTTTTAATGAGAAAACAAATATAAACAAATTATTTCAATATAATATGATGAATGTTATAGCAGAGATGTTCAGAGGCTGCTATGGGAACCCAGGTAGGACCAGGGAACTAACTGGATATATGTGGGGGGGGTGGTGATAAAGAATGGCTTCCCTGGGGAAATAATGCTTGAACTCCTAATTAGAACACATTCCTGGGAGAAAGGGTTTTCTAGACAAAAGCATAATATGTGCGCTAAGGAAAGAGGAAGTCCAGTCTGTGCAGGTTATTTATTTAGGCTGGAACATAAACCTGTAGGGGAAGGAGCAAGAAGTGAGACTAGATACACAGGCAACAGGTATGCATTACTGAATTTTACCTTGTAAGTCAGTGGCTTCCAAAGTGGACTCGCACAAAGGGGTATGCAAGATGAAATACTGGAAGGTGAAATATTAGAATTTGTGTTTTTTTTTTATTCTTACATTTTCTATTGGGGGGAGCTATATGTGCGTAGTATTACATATGTACACGGTTTGTATCTAAGTAACAGGCATTGGGAGAATGCCCTCCTCCCCTCCCCATATGTTTGTATCATCATAGAAGTTTGGCAATGCTTGCCATTAAGGGGAGCTAAATGATCTAAGACTCTCTGAGGTCGGAAGTGTAGAAGACTAGAAGCATTTAGGAAGGAGAACTAAGAGATGGTTGCCAGCAGTGTGGGTTTGAGTTACGTGGGTATGAACTAAGGCTGCAGGGGTACGGAGACGGGCGAGGACCCAGGCAAGATCTTTCTGAGACGTACTGATTGCATTTGGACAAGGGATGAGGAATAAGGACTACCTAACTACTGGAGAAAACCTTTTCCTCTATGTTCTTCATTTGGAAGTGAGAATTAAATAAAAGATTAACAGAGAAAAGGCACACCGTTTTTATTAATATTTACATGCACAGGAGTTCACCAAAAAGAAATAAAACACAAAGAAGCAGTTAGACTCAGGGTTTACGCACCATTGTAACAAAGGAGAAGGGGCTTGGGTTTCAAGGGACGACAAAGGGTGGAGAAGTGACATGGAAATATATGGGGAAACTGACATGGAAGATAAGGGTTGTTGTGGTTGATCTGTTTATGCAAACGCTTCTGGGTGTTGGCTATCGCCAGTGATAAGATTCCCTCTCTTCTTCCTGATACAGGAGTTGGGGTTGGGGGTAGAAACCTTCCCAAAGGGAAATTCATGCATTGCTTTTATGCAGATAAGGGGAGTTTTAGAGACTTCTTCCTGCATCTGTTGCTTCTTAATTGTCTTCAGCTGAAACTAATGTCATGCTGAGGTGCCATATTTTGAGGTGGCATATCCTGATGCCCTTTAGCACCATTAACTGAAAGAATAAAAATTAAAAAAGAAGTAGTGGAGTTGTAGAGCAGCATTAAGTCCAATTTTGGGCATTTTAGGTTTGAAGACTATTTCTTCGCAGCTGTCCCACGGCAAAGACTTAGAAATACAGTTCAGGAATTAAATTAAGACAATTAGATGACCTAGGGTTAGCCTTCTCACCACTTATTAGTTCTCTCCCCCCAAATATTGAGATTGGTTATTCTGCTGGACACACTAAGGTAAAACCAGAATTAGAAATGATATTTACAAACTTCTGCCTTTATTGGTTACAATAGCTGAGAAATCTCTTCCTTTTTCTCCCCTTCTGGCCTCCCAGCTTTTTGGGGGTATAACTAAAAAATAAAATTGTAAAATATTTAAAGTGTACATCGTGATGATCTGATTGTTTTCCCTTTTTTTTTTTTTTTTAATTTTCATTTTAAGTGCATCTTCTTAGCACAAGATTTCCAATGCGTGGTGTAAAAGGTTTCAGGTGCAGGGGTGCCTCCGTTGGTTAAGCATCCGACTTCAACTCAGGTCATGATCTCAAGGTTCGTGAGTTCAGCCTCACATCAGGCTCTGTGCTGATAGCTTGGAGCCTGGAGCCTGCATTACATTCTGTGTCTCCCTCTCTCTGCCCCTCCCCTGCTCACATTCTCTCTCTGCCTCTCTCTCTCAAAAATAAATAAACACTAAAAAAAAAAAAAAGGTTTCAGGTGCAATGGTGTCATACCTGCATTAAGGCAATGAAAGGGCCGTGGAAACACTATTTATATGAACTGCAAGGCCGACTAGATCATTTAGATAACTGTGTTTACTATTTCCAAAATGATTCGGTACAAGCAAACACTTACAGAGCATATACTGTGAGCACTGTGCTAAGTGCTTTTATTTGAATTACCTCATTTACTGTTCACAAAACCCTATGAAAAAGTACTGTTATCCTCAAGACTTTTAAGAACTAAAAGCTGTGATCTAAACTGGTTAAAGAATTAGCCCAAGCTCAAAGAGCTGGTGTATTTTGGAACCAAAATTTCAACTCATGCAGTCTGACTTCAGAGATGCACGTCTTGCTTTCCATGGTGGCTTTTAAACTAGCTCTCTTCTGGGGCGCCTGGGTGGCTCAGTCGGTTGAGTGTCCGACTTCAGCTTGGGTCATGATCTCTCAGTCTGTGAGTTCGAGCCCCGCCTCGGGCTCTGTGCTGACAGCTCAGAGCCTGGAGCCTGCTTCACATTCTGTGTCTCCCTCTCTCTCTGCCCCTCCCCGACTCGTGCTCTGTCTTTCTCTGTCTCAAAAATAAATAAACATTAAAAAATTTAAAACAACAACAACAACAAAAAAAACTCCTTCTCTTCTATCCTCCTTCAGAAGCCTCGGCTCCTCTGGATTTGTTCTGTCTATACTCCCAGCGACCGCGGCTCTCCAGAACCACATTCTGACGTCCTCTTCTATCCCCTGTAATTCACTAACGTTCTTGGTTTTGTTAAGAAGCAAACCACAGGCCCCAAATGGACTCACTTAGGTGAAGGCCCCGTATCAGCAAACCAAGACTTACTACCCAACTGCAGCTGCAGTCCCCACAGGAGCGGAACCTTTAACCCCCGTCAACATGGGAATTCCTGGTCAGCACTAGGAAATATACCCATAGACCCCTTCTGTTCCCCTTAGGAGGGCGACCTTGCCTAAAACAATGCATTCTTAGCTAATAATTTCCTTTATTCCACTCTGCCTTTAAAAACTGTCTCTTTTTGGTGAACCTGCGGGGGGGAGGGGGTCAGGTGGTTAAGTACCCGACTCTGATCTCACGTTCAGGAGTTTGACTGCCACATTGGGCTCTGTGCTGACGGCTTGGAGCCTGGATTACATTCTGTGTCTCCCTCTCTCTCTGCCCTTCCCTGATCTCTCTCTCCCTCTCTCTTAAAATAAACAAACATTAAAAAAAATAAGAAAAACACACACAACTGTCTCTTTTCTACAGCTTGATGGGGCTTTTTTTTTTTCTATTTGCTAGATGGTCTACTGCCTGATTCATGAATCACTTAATAAAGCCAATTAGATCTTCAAATACACTCAGTTGAGTTTTTGTTATTAAACAGTTTTTTTTGTCACCATTTTCTTTGCAACCTCTACTCCTGTCAATTCGTTAACCCTACGCACGCTCACATACACATCTTGTTCCCCTTAACTTCCCTCCGTACCCATAATCCTTCATGGTTATCAATCTCTTGCAAACACACAATCCCCTCTTTTCTTTCTCTGTCATCCCTCTCATGGAAAAACAATAACAACAACAACAAAAACGAACTGTTCGTCTCTTCTATAGAAATTGGCATATGTAGGCTGGATGGTTTTTCTTTAAATTCATGATCAAGTAGTGTGTCAGTAGCAATCCTTAGTACGCATCTCCATTGCTTTCACGCTCTTCAAGGTGTCTCTTTCCTACTTTCCCCTCTTATTTCAAAGCTCCCTCAATCTCTCCCTTATTCCTCTCTTGGTTGATGACCTTGCCTCCAATTTCATTGAGACAGCAGGAATGATCAAGGAGGAAGTTCTTTCTAATGCTCCCTCCAGGTCTACAAGCCTATCTGTCCATGGATCCATATTCTTTGTCTTCTCTCTTAATATCTTGTAGAAATGTCACTGCTATCAAAGACACTCCTTCTGCTTGTACTTTAGAATCCATTCTTTCTTACCAACACAAGGATTTTGCTCCTTTGTTACCTTCTTTCTCTCTCCTGCATCATTAATATTTCCCTCCCTATTGGATCATTCCCATTAGTATACTTCCTCTATATCTTTCATAAAAAATACAAAAAAAGATACAAATGTAAAAGACACAAAACAAAATCCTCCCATAATCTCCTCCAATTATATTTTTCTGCTGCTTTTCAGAATACAGTTTCTCGAACACCTGTCTGCACTTTTCCCACCCCAGTTTGGTCCTGAACCATTCCAGATCTGTTCCATTATTTCATCGCACTGCCGCCTGCAAAGTCAGTATTGATCCCTATAGTGCCAATCCAAGGAATCCTTCCCTGTCCTCATATTATGTTTTCTTAACAATATTTGAGACAGTTAACCACTTTTCCTTGCCTGATGCTTCTTTTTTGGGGCTTCCATGACACCACACTCTCCAGGTTTTCCCTTTCCTTACTCAGTCTCCTTTTCAGAGACCTAAACACTATGTTTCGAAGTTTCTCGGCGCTTAATCCTGGACCCTCTCCTCTGACTATATTTTCTTTGGTGATCTCATTCTTTCTTATGACCTCGAATACTAGCTATGTTGAGGATGCCCTAATTGTCATGTCTAGACCACAACCCTCCTCTTTGCCCATTGGATATCTATATATCAAGTTGCAAAACTTGAACCTTTCAATTTTTCAGGTTTTAGTTGAAATTTTGCATCATTACAGACACCTTTCCGACCACTCTACAATAGCCAGCCTCTTCTATCTCTCCAGGTACTCTCCATTTTATCACTCTGTTTATGTCCTTTGCTGCATTTATTCTAACCTTTTAACTTGTTTATTTACTATTCACCTCCTTCAGTAGATTATAATCTCATTTCCTGGACTTTCACTAATTTGCTAGGCACTGTTCTAAGCACTTCATAAGTCTTGTGATTTATTTTGCTTTTTTGCTCACCATATTTATCAAAAATTAAGAAAAAAAAAGAGTAAGCTCACATTGCTTCATTTGTATTTTGGTTAAATTAATAGAAGGCAGTATTAGTGAACTGATTTTCAATCTTCCAGTCCCATGAGCTATTTCAGTGATTTGGTAACTAGTACTATTATGTTTCATATATGTGATATTTACATTTGCTTAAATGTACCCGCAGACACTTAAAGATTTCTCACTGAATGAACATATCACAACACATTCATTTGAGAAACTATTAAGTAGAGAGAAAAAGGAAAAGTTGTTTGAAAAATTTACACCATACACATTGAAGAGGTCGGTGCTTAAAGAAACAGGTAGCTTAAACTAGTTTTGTCATATTAGACCTCAGCGTCTAAAAGACAGAGGAGGATTTGTTCAAGGTACAGCACGTTTTTGGCAGGGCACCAGGCAGTTCACCTAACATGAGGTGTTTTTTGTTATTTTTTTAATTTAGGATTTGTCTTCCCCTGAAATTGTAATCCCTTTCTCTTGCATTTGCTTTCTTCTGAGATGCAGCATTATAACTGGATTACTTTTTTTTTAATGTTTATTTTTGAGAGAGAGAGAGAGAGAGAGAGAGAGTGCGAGCATGTGAGCAGGGGAGGGGCAGAGTGAGAAGGAGACAGAAGATCTGAAGCAAACTCTGCGCTGACACCAGAGAGCCTGATGCGGGGCTTGAACTCACGAACTGTGAGATCAGGACCTGAATTGAAGTCGGATGCTTAACCAACTGAGCTACCCAGGTGCCCCTTAAATAGAAAATAGTATCATGCAATTTTATATATGCATATATATATATATAAATAAATATATGTTTATATACATATATATATATATATATATATGTTTTTCTTTTTTTCACCTCATACAGTTCTGTCAACTGAAGCAGGCAAAAAGGAAAAGCCATTTTTTTAAAGAATTTTTCTCAAATAATGAAATATCTAAACACTTAAAAGTTAAATATAATGCAGCTGCAGAAAATAGTTAAGTTTCAATTATCAGAAAGCAAAAATGATGGCTTCTTCTGAGAAAGAAGTGATTCTTCCGGTTAGACATTGCTATGGTATCCCCACATCAGAAGGCTCTGCTGGCTTTTGACATCTTTCTTTGGAAAGAAAACAATGGGGAGCATTTTCAGTCTACGAAAAAATCTAGACATAAAGGCAGTAGGATACATCAAAAAAAGCTTGGGATTTTAGTGTTAGGTGGGCATATAGTACTATACTTACTAGTTTTGTGATATTGAATTAATCATTCTGCGACTCAGTTTCTGTCAAATGAGACTCACAATGCTTACCAACAGTATTATTATGATTATTAATTAAAACCAAATTAAGATCAACAAAAGCTTAATAAAAATGCTCTCCTCTTTTTTGATCCCATGTATTCGCGTGGTATCCTTATAATACTTGATGAAAGGCAAAGATTGACCTGAGTTAGGATAAGCAGAATTTATTCATTACCAGCATAGGTAAATTTTCTTACGGTAGCCAGACAAAATGAGACACACTTTTGAAAAGAACGCTGGGGGCCCTCACCAGTATAGTGTTTTTAGACAGTTCTCTCCTTACTGTTTACCAGTGGTACTGACTTGTAGTATTTGTCTTTCTCTGTCACTACCCTTTAAGTGATTGACCTATAGGTAGTGCTTTGAAAAAAAACTAAGTCCAGGAAATATTAACACTCAACTTGTGAAGGCAATTTGCATGCTAATGATAAATGGGAAGCACAATAGTAAACAGAAGTAAATGGGCAAAAGCTGAATATAAGTTAACCTAGACCTGCCTCAAGTATTTGAGGTTGGTAGCAGCTCATTTTGTGGGCTTGTATATAGGGTGGGGCGCCACAGGTCAAGCAAGAATCAAGACCAGTTTTGCACCTTTGTTCCTTTGGCTCCTGACCAGCCAAAGCCAACCTGTACGAACACCCCGTGAGATCATGTTGGCAGATCCAAGCACAGTTTCGATAAAAATCGGAGGCCGGATACACAAACTCAAGAAACTAACAGAATTAAGTTATGTGGATAAACTAATACCCATTTTAAAAACCTGACTTCTTTGCACATTCGGAAGAAATGACAAGACTAGCTAATTTTTTAAATGGGCGACTACAATAATGGCTTCAGGGAGGTCATTTCATTTTAATTTTTAAAATTTGCTTGCTAGAACAGGGTACTTTCTAAGATCTGTTGAGAAAAAACCTTGATTCTTCTTCACTCTGGGTTGTTTTTTATGTCGAACACCTAAAAACTGCCTCTGGAAATTCCCCCACGGGACTTTCGTCGTCTTTCCAGGGCAATTTTAAACCTAGATCCATTCCTAACCAATTTTTACCTTCCTCACCAGCCATATTCTTTAGCTTCTCCAGTTTCCAACTTCCTAAATCCTCAACCTCCCTCCTTGAATTAGTCCAATCAAACTTTCCCTTCTTAGACCTCTTCCTTACGTTCGCTCCAGGAAACTCCCCTGAGGATCACGTGGCCAAACTTGTCCTTAATGGCGCTCCGTAATTCTCCTACAGTTCCACCGCCCTTCCTTACCTCCTGTTAGCTCCGCCCCACCCCATTCTAGCTTCCCCCCCCAACCTCCCCCTCCGCGCAGTACCTGCGCCTGCGCATCTCCAATTCAGGCGCTTTCCCTTTCCAGGCGACCAATCCACTTCCTGCCTTCGGTCCTTGTAACACTCCTCCCCTCCGCTGGGGACCTGGTTTGAGGTGCTGGTTGTGGCTGCCCTACTTATTGCCTGTCTGAAAAACTCGCTCCTCTCATCAAGTAGACAATTCGAACTAGTCGCTCTCTGCGGCGCACATATCTGAGCCTTTGCTGGCGATCGGCCACCCCAACGTCAAGCCAAGGACATCGTCATGCCGGCGGAAGGGAAAGCCGGACAGTTTTCTATCAGGCAAGTGCGCGGACGGCTTTTTCCTTCCCCCCCTCCCTCCGCCCCGCCCCCACTCGCAGCCCGGCCGCGCTGGTGAGTGGCGGGCGGGAGGGCCGGCGGGCGGAGGGAGGAGGGGGAGCTGAGGGAAGGCGGGCCCTCGGCTGCGAGATAGGTGGGGGGAGGGGAGGGGAGAGCCCGAGCGCTGGAGTTGGTGCTGGGAAACCCGGGGCTAATGTTGACAACAGGCTCGAGGTGAGTCCCGGGGAACCTCTTTCCCCTCCGCTCCAACGATCGGGAGGAAGCGGGGCTGGGGGGCACCGGCCTGGACTCCTACTCCCCGAGGGACCCAAGAGGCGACTCCGCACCCCAGCGCTCCGGGGGCGGCGAGCAGTACACGGACCGCAGCTCCGGCGTCGTTCTCCTCAGACCCCTCTCCCGGAGGCTCGCATCACCGCGGGCGCCCCCGGCCCGGGGCAGACATGAGGGGCGGCCGAGGGGGTGTCTGCCCCACATGCCCCGGCTGGGCCTCGGGGCTGAAGGCGGGGAGCCTGCTGTGGCGGGGTGAAGGTGTTTGGGGGTGTGGAGTAGCGCGAGGGGAGGTTGGGGAAAGCTCTTCGGGAGCCGGGAGGGAAGCGAAGGCGAGGAAGTGGGGAGGGTGCGTGTGTGGGAGGATGCGGAGTAGAGAGACCTGCCGGAGAGTCCCGGTCTCCCGTGGTGAGGGAGTGTGGGGTGAGAAGTTAGGGTTGGGGCGAGGAGGGTCCGCGAAGGTGACCGAGGCTACCCGGAGGAAGTGGAGTTGTGGCGGGGAAGCGTGTGTTGGGTATGGGAACGTACCGCCGCAGCAGGGGTTTGTGGGAGATGTGTGTGGAGGGGAAGGGGTTTCGGCGTGTTTGGGAGTGGTGGGCGTGGGTTATTGGCTTTACTTCGGTTTAGTCCCATAGACTAAGGATTCTTCACTTTGCTTCATCCCAAGGCTCCTAGTACTTACTCTCGTTGGTACTTCTGAACTAAGGAGCTCATCACAGGGTAATTGGTCGTCAGGTTGGCCAAGCAGAGCCAGCTTAGGATCTTGGGAGGGGGGGTACCCGGTGAGCCGGGCCACCTGCCCCCGTCTTGCTCTTTGAGGACCCGTATGTAGGGATGCAGCCGACCAGAGGAACACTATCACTCACCCGTCGCGCTTCTCCTAGTTTTGAGGTGTTTATAAGAACTGTACAACTCCTCGAGAAAACGGGTTTTGAACTCTGGTGAAATTTGTAAAAACTTTGAATGAGTCCTTGATAGGAAGGACGTTTTGTAAAGCCAGAGACTGGGAGATAATGCCCCGGTGCGATTCTGCCCATAGAACATTTTGAATAGTACAGAATTGAGAGGTAAAACAGCATTGTCTAACTCTGGAATATTTTCAGAGCAGTCTGATTGTGATTTCATACATAGTCCATATGGTACTTTGCTAAAGGACTATCTTTAAAAGGGAAACACCCCTTTTTCTGCGCTCTGTCCCCAGTACACTCCATTGATGCCTGTTTTACTAATAAGGTAGTTTTACCTTTTTTTGGACATGGAGAGTATTTTTAGAAAACTAAATTAAAATATAGAACCCAAGAGCCAGGACTCTACTTGGGGAGCTAGGAAGGTGGTTTTAAGGCATGGCTTCCTTTTAAGGGCCATCTGTGATTGTACTCAGTAATTTGTGAGAGCTAATCGTATTCCACTTAAAAGTTCACTCGTATTTATCTTGATTATTTTGACATGCAGACTAGATAAAATTTTAGTTTCTACTTTGAAGCAGTTCAGATACAGTATTTGGCTGTTTATTAAAGCATGGATTTATCAAAATAATGTAAAGAAATTTTGGCATTTCACTAAATATAGTTTGACCGTACAAACGTGTACTGATCTAAATTATGTTGTTTGTAAATTTGGCTTTTAAAATCTTGAGTCAGGGTGTATAGCGGAGAAGAGCCTTGGACAGTGAGCCTTGACTCAGCCATTAAACTAGCGTGATCAGGCAGGTCACTTTTCTGCTGTCATGTCAGCGTAAAAATTGAGAATTGGAGTAGATAAAGGCTAGTAATCCTAACCCTAAAAACTCTCGTCCTCCAACGAACTTTTCAGTGGTCTTTGTGAGAGAATAAACATTTATTGAATGCCTTCTGGATGCTAGCTACTCTGTTAGTAGTTCTAGAATTCTCTAAGAGAGGTAGCAGTGCCTCCATTTTATCAGTGGATAGACTCCGAATTGCCCAGTTCCCATTGCTGGCAGGTTGCAGCATAAACATCCATCTGATTTCAAAGCCTATAGTATTTTCACTTGTTGCGTTGCTGTCTTTACAAGAGCCTTTCCATTTTCGTCACACTTTTTTCTTCACTGAAATTTAGTTCCAAGTGCACTCTGGGTATGTTTGTCGCACAAAGATGAGGGGATTCAAAGAATATATCAGTACCAAGACTTAAGAGTCTTACTGAGAATCTATTTTATCATTGTGTAGAGCAGAACCAATTCATGAGTGCCTACTACAGTTTGATATAGTAGGCACTTAAAAATTTATTGAATAAATGAATACTGTAGAGAGTCACAAAAGTTTAGGAGGTTCTATTAAGCTAATAAATGATCCTGTATGAATTTGTCAGATTTTAAGTGAATTTCTTACTGTTTTGATAGAACTTAATACCTAATTTTACCATGATGAATGAGACATTACTTGTACATTTTGATGCCGTTCTTTTTGTTGTCTGTAGTTTCTTATATCATTGAAATGTCGCTCGTTGATACTTCATTTCAGAAAATACAAACTCTATATATAAACAGTATTATACTTTGCATATAATGGCAAATTTATGATTGTATTGCTACCTTAGGAATTATCTTACCCCTGTATATTTTAGCTAGTATCTGCCGAAAGTTAAGAACATAATGTAAAAACTGCTATCCGGGACTCTTTCTGTTCAAATACGCAATTGTATGATTTGTCGTTGTCGGTGCCTATGATCGAGCCTTCCGCCTCACAGTTTGGCACTCAAGGTTCTTAATAACTTTAGTTGAGAGTATGGGTTCAAATTCCTGCTCTGTCACCAGCTGTGGAGGCCTTAGTCAAGTTACTTGGTAAAGTCTCCGTTTACTCATTTATAAAATAGGGAAAACAATACCCACCTCATAAAGATTTTAGTATTAAATGAGATAATGTATGTACGATGTTGACTGTGGTGCCAGTGAGTGGTAGCTATGCGAATTCTCTTCTAAAAGTTTGCTTGCTTTAGGGCATGGTATTTTCACATTAAAGGTGGGTATTGGAAGCTGTGTAAGCCTCGCTTCCCAGATAGCATAAATGTTAACCTACCTTGCCACACAGATGAGTAATTATGCTCTTTCATATTTTAATGATTGCCTAAACGGGATTAACAGCTTTTTTTTTCCTTCTGTGTTACACCAGTGAGGTTAAAGCCTTTGGGTGTTACTGTCAAGGTAAATGCATAGAAAGTGGATGCAGAGTCAAAGAGAAGAAGGGGAAGAGGTAGCTGAGAGGAGACATGGAGTGTTGAATATGCCTCCAAAAATTACTTAAAGTCCTTCTATTGGCCTAGGTTTTCTTTCTATGGCGACATTTCATTGGAGTGCTGAAATAAATGTGTGTGTATTTATGAAATAAATATTTATTATTGCAAATGGTTTGTTTGCTAAACTCGTTTTTATTGCTATAACTTAGAATCTGTATTTGAAAATAATTAAGAATACTGTGTATATTTTTAGGTTTTAATAAAAAACTAGGCAGTTTAAATAATTTAATTGCGTTCTTAAATAGAAAGTATTTTGATTTTCTCCTATGTAATTTCAGATGATGTAGAACTTAAAACATGAATTTCTGTCCATTAAAAAAATTATATTAGAACACTAGTTCTAAGTAGAGAAAATTTATTTTTTGAAAAGAAAAATGCTGACTTTTGCTCTGAAATACAGTTTTTTGTTCTACAGTTGGTTTCCAGTGAACTGTATAGAGACTGTACTATAGACCAATGTTATCCAATAGAACTTAAGATGATAATTAAAATGTTCTGTATCTGCGCTGTCTGATGTGGTAGCCACCAGCCGTGTGGAAGCGAGTACTCGACATACGGGTAGTTACTGAATTTCAAACTCTTAATGAATTTGTATGTAAGTAGCTACTTGTGGCTAGCGCAGTGGTTTTTAACTGGTGGTGATTTTGCTCCCAGGAGACATTTGGCAATGTGTGGAGTAATTTTTGGTTGTGAAAACTGGGTATATAATGCTCGCACCTCCTTAGTAGAGAAAGCAGGGATGCAGGTAAACTTCAGGTAGTGCACAAAGTAGTGTCAGCCCCTGTCTCCCAAACAAAAGCCCCAAAGAATGATCTTGCCCAAAATGTCGGTAGTGCTGAGGCTGAGAAACCCTGGGCTGTATTGGCAGATACAGGGCAGAATATACAGATTTTATAATCATCCTTATGTTTATTTATAGATTAATTTTGACCGGTACTAATGAAAAGATTAAAAGTCTAGTGTAATTTGAGATATTTGGCAGTTTCTGTATTTGAAAGTTTGATAAGGTTAAGAATGATGACGTGAAATTTGTGTCTTCTATTTTGTCTGTTCATTTATAGATAGCAAAAGCTCATTTATGAGAGCTTATTTATGTTGCATATTGTATGAAATAGTGTCACCAGCATCTCCTAACAAGCGAAATGTTGGGTTTAAAACCGAGTCAGGGGTGGCTACGTAGCTCAGTCAGTTATGCATCTCTCTGTCTTTTTTTTTTTTTATGTTTAGTTTTGAGAGAGAGTATGAGGGGAGAGAGGCAGAGAAAGAGGGGAACAGAACGTCTGAAGTGGGCTCCATGCTGAGAGCACAGAGCCTGATGTGTAGGGCTCAGACTCACAAATCAGAAGATCATGACCTGCGCCGCAGTCAGACAGCTAAGCAACTGAGCCTCCCAGATGCCCAAGCGCCTGACTCTTGATCTCAGCTCAGGTTATGATTTCAGGGTCGTGAGTTCAAGCCCTGCATTGGGTTCCACGTTGGGCATGGGGGAAAAAAAAACTGATTCAAAATATTCTCACATACATGCTGAAGTATTTATGATTAAATGGTGTGTTTTATAGTTGATAATGGTTGAATATGGGAGGTTGGTTATATTATGTTCTCTACTTTTGTTTGTTTTAATTTTCCTTAAGAAAGTAAAAAAATAAAGTACTTGACATAGGCATAGCTAATAATGATAGAATGTGGTATGTGACCAGGAAATTATTGTATCACAGAAATAGTATTCATTTCGCATGCATTTAATTAATCTCTCACGACAATGCTTTAATATATTCTGTTTAAAAAACAGTGTCACATTACTAAAAAAAGTCACTGCATCTACAATACTAGAAAGAATACTAACATTCTTTTACTCTTACAGATTGTTCTGGGTAACATAATGCCAGCTGAGCGTAAAAAGCCAGCAAGTATGGAAGAAAAAGAAACTTTACTAAACAACAAGGAAAAGGAGTGCAGTGAAAGGCGGCCACTGAGCAGCAGGGAGAAACCAAAAGAGGAGATCAAGCTTACTGCCAAGAAGGAGGTTATTAAGGTCCCTGAAGATAAAAAGAAGAAACTGGAAGAAGATAAGAGAAAAAAAGAAGACAAAGACCGAAAGAAAAAAGAAGAAGAAAAGGTGAAGGCAGAGGAAGAATTAAAGAAAAAAGAGGAAGAGGAAAAAAAGAAACATGAAGAGGAAGAGAAAAAGAAGCAAGAAGAGCAGGCAAAACGTCAGCAAGAAGAAGAAGCTGCCCAGTTGAAGTAAGAACATTTATTTATTGATAAGAAGGAATGGGAAGAATGAAATGTTGGGAAAACAATGATTATTTGGAATCGGACTTCTGGGATGCAGTTCTTGAGAGTTGGGAGTGTCTTAAGTTACTGGAACTGTTAGTTTCACTGACTAGAAACATGCTTATGATGCTTTAATTCTTCCAATTACATAATAGGAATCTTTAATACGTATTTTTTTGAGGAGTAGGGTAATCTGGATTTTTTTTTTTTAAACGTTTATTTATTCTTGAGAGACAGAGCGTGAGCAGGGAAAGGGCAGAGAGAGAGAGAGAGGCAGATGCAGAATCCGAAGCAGGCTCCAGGCTCTGAGCCATCAGCACAGAGCCCGACACGGGGCTCGAACTCACAGACCGCGAGATCATGACCTGAGCTGAAGTCGGCCGCTTAACTGACTGAGCCACCCAGGTGCCCCGTAATCTGGATTTTTAAAAAATATTTTTAGACGGGGCGGTGGCAGGGAGAGAGTGCAAACCAGGGGCAAAGAGAGAGAGGGAGACAGAGGATCCCAAAGTAGGCTCCGTGCTGACAGCAGAGAGCCCAGAGAGCCCGATGTGGAGCTGCAACTCCTGAACCAGGAGACCGTGACCTGAGCTGAAGTCAGATGCTTAACTGACTGAGCCACCCAGGCGCTCCTGGATTGTTTTGATTTCTAAAATAGCTTTTTTTTTTCTTAGTCTCGGTTTTTTTTTTTTTCTTTAACTTTTATTTATTTATTTTTGAGAGAGAGAGAGAGAGAGACAGAGTGTGAGCAGGGGAGGGGCAGAGAGCGATGGAGACAGAATCTGAAGCAGGCTCCAGGCTCTGAGCCTGTCAGCACAGAGCCCTACGCGGGGCTCAAACTCAGGAGAATCGTGAGATCATGACCTGAGCCAAAGTCGGTTGCTTAACCATCTGAGCCACCCAGGTGCTCCTCATGGTGTGTTTTAAGTTGAAAATCTTTAGTTCTGAATGGCTGTTTGCTGAATTCTTACTATGTGCTGGCCACTACAAAGTGTATCAGCAAATATCCTAAAGACAGTCGTACTGAATACATTTTATGATCCTCATTTGACAGATAATTAAAATGAAGCTTAAGAATAAGTAACTTGCATAACGTCCTAATAAACAGTGGAGTTGTTGAATTTTTTTTTAACATACCCGACTTTAAAACTTTGGTCCTTAAAAGCAGTTCTGTAGTACCTCCCGTTCTTATCTTCTAAATCTGTTTTTAACCTTGTAAATCTATGCAAGTGGTATAATGAACTGGCAGAAACAAGGTAGTCCTCACAGGAAAACTACCTGTGAGCTGTTGAGTAGCAAAAAATGGCAGCTGTTGAGTAGCAGGGACTCTTCTCTTCATATATATATATTCACACACACACATGAATATGAATTTTACATATATGTATATATGAACATGAATTTCACATATATGTATATATGAATTTCACATATATGTATATATGAAATTTGAAAAGCCGTTTGCAAACATGAATTTTCATGGATCTCTAGAAGAGTTCAACCACCTACTTTCCTACCAAAGTGTTTTAGCATCTCTATTTCTTTTTTTTTTTTTTAATTTTTTTTGATGTTTGTTTATTTTCGAGAGAGAGAGACAGAGTGCAAGCAGGGGAGGGGCAGAGACAGAGAGGGAGACACAGAATCCAAAACAGGCTCCAGGCTCCAGGCTCCAGGATGCTGGGCTTGAGCTCACGAACCTGGGAGATCATGATCTGAGTCAAAACTAAGAGTCAGACGCTTAACCAACTGAGCCACCCAGATGCCCCTCATTTATGTATCTTCAAGTGTTTCTATTGCAGATGAAAATGGACATAATTAATGTACATATATATAATGAGTTGTTTATTTATTTTGAGAGAGTGAGAGCATGGGAGGGGTGGGGAGAGAGAATCCCAAGCAGGCTCCGCACTGCCAGTGCAAGAGCCCCACACAGGGCCCCATCTCACAAACTGCGAGATCAGGACCTGAGCCGAAATTGAGAGTTGGATGCTTTAACCAACTGGGCCACCTAGGCGCCCCGTGAGTTATTTTCTTAAAGTGCATTCTCACTGCTAATCTTGTATTTGTGCTTGGCTGGGAGACTTCAGACAGTTACTCACATGGCCATGTTTACAGTGATGGTTGCAATTCCCTGTTAACATGTCGTGACTTTTAGTGGAAAAATCATAGAAGGGTTGCTCTCTGAGAAGTGAAAATCTGCTTTTTTAGAAATTTATATTTTAAAGTTAAATGTTTTAGTATCTCAGAGGCCTCAAAATCAGATTGCGCCTTTATTTTTTTTTAAATTTTTTTAAATGTTTTTATTATTTATTTTTGAGAGACATAGAGACTGAGTGTGAGCAGGGGAAGAGCAGAGAGAGTGGGAGACACAGAATCTGAAGCAGGCTCCAGGGTTCGAGCCATCGGCACAGAGTCCAACGCAGGGCTCGAACCCACAGACCGTGAGATCATGACTTGAGCTGAAGTCGGCTGCTTAACCAACTGAGCCACCCAGGCGCCCCACTACTTCTGCAATTTAAACGTGTTCTTTTAATTGTCGTTGTTGTTTGTTTCACCAGGATAAACTGTTTATTAGCCTTTTATTAAAGGAGTTTTATCTTACAGTTATCTTCTGGTTCCTTTCCAGATTTTCTTAATTACACTTCAGTGTTAAGACCTAAACCAAGAAAGGTACTTTGTGGAAGGTTTGGTTAATGTTGAAGTATGGAAAATATCAAAACATTTTTAATGCATTCTTTTACAGATGTTTTTCTTTAAAGTAGTCTTTGTGTACAGTTTTTGTTTTTTCTGTAGTACCAATGCTTTTATCTGTTTTAGGTTTTATACCCTTCCTAGGCATTTTATATTTTTTGGTACTATGCATCATGTATTTAATCTATTTATTTTTCTTCACCTTTATTGCGGTAGAATTGACAAAAGTGTTTTATTCATTTAGTTTGCCTTTTGACAGAATGATTTTTACTCTACTTACTCAGAATTCTCCACTCTATCACATTTGATATTTTCAGTATACTGAGTTCTCATTATCTTCAGTCATAATAAAATGTCTTTAAAATTAGGAAAAGGGGCACCTGTTTGACTTAGTAGAGCATGTAACTCTTGATCTCGGGGTTTTGAGTTCGAGCCCCCACATTGGATACGGAGGTAACTTAAAAAGATCTTTAAAAAAAAATAGGTAGGTAAGGGCCTTTTGCATGGTTTGTTCCTTTGGATGCTGATACATGATTTTACTTTTTCATTTGCTTTTGCTCTTAAGAAATTTGGCAGTAATGCTTCAAAATATACAGGTTATTTGATTTACTTGTTTATTTTTTATATAGGGAGAAAGAAGAATCCCTTCAGCTTCATCAAGAAGCTTGGGAACGACATCAGTTAAGGAAGGAACTTCGTAGCAAAAACCAAAATGCTCCAGAAAACCGACCAGAGGAAAATTTCTTTAGCCGACTAGACTCCAGCTTGAAGAAAAATACCGCTTTTGTCAAGAAATTAAAAACTATTACGGAACAACAGAGAGACTCCTTGTCCCACGATTTTAATGGCCTAAATTTAAGCAAATACATTGCAGAAGCTGTAGCTTCTATTGTGGAAGCAAAGCTGAAAATATCTGATGTGAACTGTGCTGTGCACTTGTGCTCTCTCTTCCACCAGCGTTATGCCGACTTTGCTCCGTCACTTCTTCAGGTTTGGAAAAAGCATTTTGAAGCGAGGAAAGAAGAGAAAACCCCTAACATTACCAAGTTAAGAACTGACTTGCGTTTCATTGCAGAATTGACAATAGTTGGGATTTTCACTGACAAGGAAGGTCTATCCTTAATCTATGAACAGCTAAAAAATATTATTAATGCTGATCGGGAATCCCATACTCACGTTTCTGTGGTGATTAGTTTCTGTCGACATTGCGGAGATGATATCGCTGGACTTGTACCACGGAAAGTGAAGAGCGCCGCAGAGAAATTTAATTTGAGTTTCCCTCCTAGTGAGATAATTAGTCCAGAGAAACAACAGCCTTTCCAGAATCTTTTAAAAGAATACTTTACATCTTTGACCAAACACCTGAAAAGGGACCACAGGGAGCTTCAGAATACTGAGAGACAAAACAGGTGATTTTCCTATTTCTCAGAATTGAGAATTTATTTTGGAGCTCATACTTAAAAATTTTTTAAAGTCTTCATGCCACTGAAAGAACTTGTGAAAAAGGGCTCATTGCCGGTGATTTCTTAACATTTCCAGGAGAATTTCAGAGTGTTAACAATTTAAGTACTCATGTTTAAATGGGAGTCTATCTTAGATTTTGTTTCTGAATTTAAAAGAAACTTGGCAAGTATATGGTGACTTTTACTTTGTGGATGTGTTTTGTTCCTGTGATTTAAAAAACTCCTTAATGTTGAGGGATAAATTTTCTTTTTCTGTCATTTTAACTTATCTGCTATTATTTTTGTGTGTTTTGTTGTGCCCTCTCTATGACAGGTTTGCTTTCATTGTTTTGTATCTTAATTCATTGACTTCACTGTCGATACTTGCTCTTCGTAGAAAACAAGCCGTTATTTTAGATCAGAGTCTGTATTTTAGCTCAGAAATTTGGAAAATAGTGCAACAAATTAGATGTGAAAAAAGTTTCTTAAGTGCTAATATTTAGAGTGCATTTATAGAAGTCTTTGTCCTGGGAACCTCCATTTAAAATTCTGAAGGAATGATGTATGTGCCTGTGGTAATTAGTGAGGATACCTGATCGAGGGGCCACCTTTGATTGTTACAAGATAACTACTGTGTAGCCTCTACCTAGGAGGCATCAACAAACAAGAGGTTGATGTAAGTTGGGGGGCACTAGGTCAGTTTTTATGGAGGGTGGATTTGGAGGAGGGCTGAGGGAGTACAGAAAGGAGGCAACAGTAATAGCGTTTGGCTGAATACTTTGCCCCTATTTAAAGTACGTGGTTGAGAGTTTGAAATTGCTACTTTTCAGGAATTAGTATGGGAGAGGATACTTTTCTATTTCCCTAAGGACCTTCCACAATTAGGGAGGACCTACTGGTTTAAGTAGTTACCTCTAGAAGGTGATTGACTTAACTAGAATATTAGTAGTACATGCCAGTGGTACAGTTGGGACTGGGTTATGATAGGTTCAGAGACTGTATGGTTAAACTCTGGTGGTTGAGGATCATTCAGGGGGTGAGAGTTTAAGATGGCAATGGTGTTCTCAACGGGTTTCTTAAAAAAAATTATCTATTTTCGTTTTGTGCTTTTGATAGTGAGGACTACTTTAATCTTTGAAAACTTTTAATAGGTAACTTCAGGCTGTATTTATATAGTTAGTAATGAGTTTAAAAGGAAAATAGTGGTTTCTCTATTAATAATTCTTGTGTATTTAAGATGTTAATTATGACTTTCATAGTGTTTTGTCATTTTCCTAGTCCTTTTCTTTTTCCTATGTGTTCTACCTAGTACATCACAACTGGTTTTGTAAGTGTGCTTTGATTACTTTTTATTGGCTACTTTTAGAGTTTTGCGTATGTATTTATTTTTGATTGGCCTCACGGAAGCTTAGAGGGTAGAGTCTACAATGATTTAATCTAATCACCCAATGCCCAAATACATTTTATAGATTATCTGACAGATGAAGTATTCTTCCTTTGAAAACCTCTCAAAGGAGCTTAGAGCCCTTTCAGTGTTAGACACACCTACTTACTAGGAATTCAAGCTGAAAGTTAACTCTCCATAAAATGGATTCCTTTGATTTACTTCTTTTTTTCTGGTTCAGATAGAATAAAGCTGCTGAAAGTGGGGGTCCATGAACTGTTTACCTGTTCACAATGGATTAAGTATAGAAACAGACAGCATTTAGACATCTTTATAGCAGTTTTCCATAGTTGTGGTATTGTTCCTGTATTTTTATAAAAGCATCTGCAGTAATTAGAAAAAAAATAATTCCTTTACCATAGTTTGAGAAGCACATGGGACATGTCTCCTCTTTCATACCCATGATAATATCTCAGATATTTGCAGACTGCCGGAATGTTTCCCTTTCATCTTCTCTAAATACCTCCTGTTCCTTCAGTTTGTTCTGTGATTTCAACATGACTATCCTTAGGACATTCATTTTGAATGCATTTTTTTCCTGCCTGTAGCCTAGAATTCCATTTGTTTTTATAGCTGCTTTTTCATTCTTTTGACTGTTAGGCTTATATACGCCTAAAGACTAACTTTTCAAATGAACTGCTGCCATATCGGTTCTTGACCTTGAACTGGTGGAAATAATCTTTTAAACCTGAATCTGAATGCAGACTTTCCTCTTTCAACTTTATTTAGGTATTTTTGGCATATTATTTTAGCCTAATGATAATATTGAATATTGATTGTTATTACTATATTAACAATTTATATTAATATGTTCTTGTCTTCTGGTCATATTAAGCTTTGATACACAGACGTATTCTTTAATATTATTCAAGACACCGGTGAAAATTTTGAGCAGGATATAGTGTTAAGAGCACGGTTTTGTGGCCTTTCCCTAGAAACTTTCACTCATTTCAATATGGAACTGTTAACCTGTGATTATTAGAGGAGCTTATTTACCTAGTGGAAATTGATCTTGCCATCGTAGCATTTTATCATGGGATATTGTCTACTTAGATGGAGTAATTTGGGAGATGGGAAAATCTTAATCACGACTTAGAAAATAATTGGCATATGGCTTAATAAATAACTCATGCTAGGACAGCTTCAGTTCGAGGAATCTCTGTAGTGAAGATTTGAATACCTGACTGACCAGGACGACATGAAGAATGGGTTAGTGTAGGGTCCCTCGGCCTAGTATTAGTACATTACAGTGTACTGTAAAAATGACCAGTTCACAGTCGTTATCCAGTAGGTGTTTTGAGGTTTTTCTAATCATGGGAATAATCACGGACAATAATTTTTCCCAGTAAGATTTCTCTTAGGCATGGTAATGCTGGAGATCTAGGTGCCGAGCTAGTGGATATTTAAGACTCATGTGTAGTTAAATTACTTTAAGCCTTTATTCAATATCTTAATAATGACATTTTAAAAAAAATTAAACCCATTGTATTTTCAGTCAATGAATCCTAAATGCTTTTGGTCATTTTAATTAACTTGGAAGATGGCACTATTTTTAGAGGTTGTTAAGTCTTAGTCTGTACTCCTTTTTTTAAAAAAAATTTTTAGTGTTTATTTCTGAGAGAGAGCATGAATGAGGGAAGGGCGGAGAGAGGGAGACACAGAATCCGAAGCAGGCTCCAGACTCTCAGCTGTCAGGCCAGATCCCAACGTGGGGCTTGTACTCACGGACTGTGAGATCATGACCTGAACCGAAGTCGGATGCTTAGCCGACTAAGCCACCCAGGCGTTCCTATACTCCTTAAACTCTATACTTAAGAATTCTTTCAGCCAATTAAAAAAATTGAATAATAAAATATCTAGTATATTCTTAAAGGCACTAATGAATGAATGAATGAATGAAGACAGAGACTGTACAAGACCTGTTGAGTCCTAACTGTTCCTTTCTTGTGTTTGCTGGGCTGATACCATAGGTATTAGATAGCTAGTTCTGTTTCTAAACCCCTGAGGGATTTACAATTATAAGCAGGTGATACACCTGGCCCTAGGGTGTATTTGAACTTACAAGCTTTTTGTACTTAAAACAGTTTTGTTTTTTTTTAATTAAAAAAAATTTTTTTTTTAATTTTCTTTAACGTTTATTTATTTTTGAGAGACATAGAGACAGAGCGTGAGCAGGGAAAGGGTGGAGAGAGAGGGAGATACAGAATCTGAAGCAGACTCCAGGCTCTGAGCCGTCAGCACAGAGCCCGACGCGGGGCTTGAACTCACAGACCGTGAGATCATGACCTGAGCCGAAGTCGGCCGCTTAACCAGCTGAGCTACCAAGGTGCCCCTAAAACAGTTTTTAAAATACATATTGGTTAAGCGATTGATCCCGGGGAGTTACAATTAATATTTACACATCTAAAAATACTATCTAGTAACATTTGCCAATTTAGAGTTAATAGCTTTACTTCTTGGTAAGTTTCGCTTTTTATTATGTTCAATGCTCTCTACTTGAAATGTTTTGTACTATGAGATATTTTTCTCAGAGGTAATATTACCTACTACTTTTTGGCATTTAAGAAAAATTGAAGAATGATTGAATTTTTATTAGATATAACTTAATTATATAAAATAACTTGTTTCTTGCGATAGTGAAATCTTGAATTCAGATGTTAAGTCAGTTTTTGCTTCAATAATTTTGAAATGTTTTAATTTTTCTTTCTCCCTAACTGATGGGAGTGGTAGCAAAAGTTTCTCCTTTCAGTATTGATACATTAGGAATTTCATGATTACATATTCAAACAGGACTAAGTGACTTGATTCAAAGTATAGTTAAAAAAAAAGAAAAAGTACAATGTAGGCTTTCCTCCATTAGTTAAGAAAATCAGGGAGGTTTCTTTCATTAATGCAAATTCATGAGGTGTCACTTTACTAATGTTGAAACTTAAAAGCACATTACCGTGCTTTTAATAGCATTAAATAGCATTAAATTAAATTAAATAGCATTGCTTTTACCTTCCACTTTTCTTCCAGGTAAGTTGGACTTTGCCATTAGAGGTGGGTTTTTTTTTTTTTTAAACAGGTAGATACTTTGATAAATTGTATAGTACTTAGGCACTGTTAAAATGTTCTGTCACCGTACTTTATACTCACTGAGGCTTTAACAGTTTTGTAAGTGCTCCAAAATTGTTCCCTTTCCAGATATTCTCTAACTCTGATTCAGTGACTTGGACAGTTGTTTAATAGATATTTGAATACAGTTATGCTTACTACGCAGTAGTGGCTTTTCACACAAGATTATAAGACATCCATAACCAAATTCTAAAATGAAACCAGAAGGAAAATATTCTCATGAAAATTCGACAAATTGCTTAAGGGAGATTAAGGATAAAACCGAGTGGTTTTTCTTGGGTCTGCTTCATGATTATTTTTTCAAGATTTTGACTCTGTGTTCTATGTTATTTTGCATGATTGCATAAGGTCAAAGCTAAAATGGATTTTCTGTGTTCTTGCCAAGATTTTTTTCTTTTTTAATTTGGCTAATATAAGATCAAATAACATTTGATGTTGAAGTTCTTGCCTTTTCTACAGTCGGCTATGGCATTTTTTTTCCTCATGAAAATACTGTTTTACATTGACAAAGTGCATCACGTGTATGATCTTAATCGATCCTCACCGTATTCTTGAAAGAAATAACTCTGTGTTGAAGGTGATAGATCTAGGGATAAAGAGCTTGCTTATTGTGACTTATGATGTAGCAAGGGACAGATCTGGTTCTTACGTACCTCTTCCTAGTGTGTTTTTCACACCTTCCGTATTACTCCTCTTCATCTGCGTTTGGGACTTGTATTAGATCTTAAAGTGTCTAGTAAACACATTAGCAGTGCACTCAGTGCTTACCAAGTCAGATCCAGATAGAAGGACCTGAAAGAATATAAAATAAGCACCTCAGGTGAGAAGGCTTGCCTTTGATAGATGTATTTGAGAGACATTCTAATTCTAATGTTAGTTACCAAGTGGATAATTTTACTTAAATTTGGGAGGCGGTGTATATAGTCAAATAGTTGTGAGCATGGACCCTGGAGCCTGGCTACATGTGTTCAAATCTTAGATTTGTCATTTGCTTAGTTCTGTAACTGCCAGCAAGTTATCTCACATCTCTGTGCTTCAGTTTTCTCTTCTGTAAAATGGAGTAACAGCAGCACTCTACCTTGTAGATAAATGAACGATTCCATAAATGTGAGTTTATTATTTGTAATATATTGCCTGCTTAATCCTTTAGAAACTCTTGATGAGAATGTCTCTCGCGCCTTTTTGTGATTTTGAAAATTTGTATATTAAACTTTCATAGCTTTTAAAAAAATTTCATTTTTAAAATAATGTGAAACGACAGTGTACTAAGTAAAAGAGCAAGAAAGTCAAGAAGAACAAAAGTGGGGAAAAAAAGCAAAAAATATGTCTCAAGACTAGAATCTTTTGAGACATTTATGACTTTTCCTAGGAGATAGGGTACTCGATTCAAGAGTGGACTATTTGGTATTTTCTCTCAGTTTTACAGTATTGAATTAGTAATATCAAAAACACTAGAAATCAAAGATTGATGTATCTTAGGGTTGGTTCCAGACAGTGCTAGCTCATCATCGGGTGAAGGTCTCCTACCTTGTGTTGTTATAATGAATCCGGTTTGGAATTAATTTTATTTTTATTGCTTGCTTTTCATGTTTTTAAAATGGTGCCAGTAACTCCCTATTGTACAATGATGTCATGAGAAGGAATGTACTCATTTATAATACCTTGAACAGTGATACTAATTCAGGGAACTCCAGTTATGACAAGGATTGGCAAACTATGTCCCGCAGGCCAGATAGACCCACCATTATTTTTTGTACAGCTGGTGAGCTAAGAATAAGAATGGTCTTTATCTTTTTAATTGGTTGAAAAAAATCAAAAGAGAAATATTTTGTGCAATATTAAAAGTATATGAAGTTCAGATTTCAATGTCCGTAAATAAAGCATTATTGGAAAGTAGCCACGTTCATTTGTTTATGTATTATTGCCTATGGCTGCTTTTGTGCCGTATCAGCAGACTTGATTAGTAGTAACAAAGACCGTATGGTCTGCAGAGCCTAAAGTATTTATATCTGGCCCCTTTGCGGAAATAGTTTGCTAACCTCTGATTTATGATAGTCTCAAAAAGAATGGCTTCCATTCAACATTCTGAACATATGTGCTTCTGGAAGAGACTGTAATTAAAATGATATGTGATAAATCATGTACTCAGCTTGATTTTGCGTAGTGATAGATTCTTGTGGAATTCCTAAGAAATTTTGGTGAGATTTATTTTACACTGATGAACAGAAGAGGTACTTTGGTCAAATATGCTGTGTAATGTTTAGTTCCCTCATACAGGTCTTCTAAAAAAAGCTAACTGAAAATCTTTTCCAGTGGGCTTCATAAACATAAAAAACTGCCATATAAAACATTCAATAAAAAAATGTCTCATTTTAATTTCATTCAAACCTCTAAATGATTCTAGGGATTTTGAATGTTCGGGTACCTATGATGCATTTATTTCTCCGCTGAAAATCTATACTCTTACTACGTTCTATGTGTTTAGTCTGATGTCTAGTAAATGTATATTAAGTGGTCAAGGAAAATGTGTAGGACTGTATAAGTTTTGTGTGTAGCAGAACTCTTCCCATGCCGTTTCATTGGTATCTTGTATTGCTTGCCAAGTTTTCATATAAGGTATGACTAGAAAATAAATCTACCAAAATCTGAGCTTTTTTTCTGAGGGCTGTTCTCATTAGGTACTAACCTAATAAGCACATGTAAGTTAAACAGTTTGGTTAATTAGTACTGTTAACAAATTTCATCATGGGATTGAGATTTAGGGAGTGTGAGTAGTTACCTCTGGAGCTTCAGAGTTTTAAATTGCTTCCAGAATGACTAGAAAGGAACTGGAATGCATACAAAGGCAATTGTCATAGACTGCATACATCACTTTTAATTGATCCATGCAAAGTCCCAGGCAAATGTTTGAAAATGAGGTTGATATTGGAAAAAGAGTGTGTTCTGTTGTGATAAAATAGTCATCATTTTGCTACTGCCTATGTATCATAAATCCTTAATGAATATTGTATAATCTAAAACTGGATGTATGTTCTTTAAATGACTTTGAGCGTTGGAACTTGTTAGAAAAAGAAAGTTCCATGTTCTGTTATTTTGAAACATTTCCCAGTTTCTTTTCGACTACTGAAATAATTCTGCATCATCTTAATTGTCATTAGAGGTTCATAAGTCCCTTAGAACTGTTATTATCCCTCCTAACATTATTTGCTACGGAATAAACTGCTAAGGGGGTGCCTGGATGACTCAGTTGGTTAAGCATCTGATTCTTTTTTTTTTTTTTTTTAATTTTTTTTTTTTAATGTTTATTTATTTTCGAGGCAGAGAGAGACAGAGCATGAGTGGGGAAGGGGCAGAGAGCGAAGGAGGCACAGAATGCGAAGCAGGCTCCAGGCTCTGAGCTGTCAGCACAGAGCCCGACGCGGGGCTCGAACTCACAGACTGCGAGATCATGACCTGAGCCGAAGTCGGACGCTCAACCGACTGAGCCACCCAGGCGCCCCTAAGCATCTGATTCTTGATCTCACCTCAAGTCTTGATCTCAGGGTCATGAGTTCAAGCCCCGCTTTGGGCTTCATGCTGGGTGTGAAGCTTACTTAATAAAGTTTTTATTGATTAATATTTTTTCTGATAATACATTGCAGAACATTTTAGAGTAGCCTAATTTCGAGCATTATTTAAACAGTTTAATTTTAGTGGCTTTTTTTAACTTCAAAAATGACATAATTTCTAATAAAAAGTTCTAACAAGCTCACTCATTCAAAGTAATAGCAGTCATTGCTTTCTTTCATGGGTTGAGTAGTTTTGAATGCTTTGAGTTTAGAATTCATACAACTTACCGAAAGACTGCTTTTTCCAGTAAGATTAGTTTGAAATAAATGGTTGAAGAGAGAAACTATTCTTGTTGATAGAACAATATCCTCTAATGTACTTTTAAATCATATGAAGATTTCTCATTTTAGATCTTAATAGGCCAGATTTGAAAAAAAGACGATTGGATTCAATGAATAGTAATGTATGCATTGATCTATCTTGTGCTTGTAATGGGAGCTGATATTCCTAATATAAAAATATGTTAGCTGGAATGTTACAGCATTTAAACCAAAGTTTATGTGGGTAGATTCGAATAGGGTAAGATAGGAAAATTTGGAAACTGTTCTAGCTAAGCAGGAGTGAATAAATGTAGGCCTTGGTTTTCACTTTGTTTTCTGTAACTTTTAAGAAGATAACATCACAAAATAACTCATTTTCTTCCCTTTTCATAAGAAAACTCAAATGAGAAGTAATAAACTTTACAATAATTTGAAAATGACTTAATTTACAATTGGCTTTTTGAAACCTACATTGCATTAAGATTTATAGATTTCAAATATTACACTATGTGTGTATTATAAATAGTTGCAGGTGTAGACATGTCACCTGTCTATAGAGATTTTTACTTGACTGTACATTTTGAAAATTTTCAGAAGTTCTACGTTTCTAATTATGAGTGGCTTATTAGTGAACTGTTTGTAGAGTAAAAGACTAGTGTTCTCTGCTCCTGAGATGACCTGGCCTGGCTTAAGTGAGTTGCTCAATTAATATTTGTTAAATGGATAAATAACCAGTAATTGTAGTAAACAGAATTGGCTATTTGGAAGATGTGAGCTTTTTCAAAAGATAATCTTGATTCATATCATTGTGAAAGTTTAAGGATACTGATTTTATAACCTGTTGTTTTTGAAGAGTAACTTTTTAAGGTATGTCAAGTATTTTTGATTAACTGTGTCTGAAGGGGGTATGGCTTTAACAAAATAAAAAATAACTTGTTTTGTGGCATTGTCAAATTTTATGTTCCTGCCGGGATAGTTGTTAATTACTCTTAATGTTCTTTGAAGAACTAATGTTGAAATTTAATTACCTAGGTGAATTTGATTATGCTAGTTTTAATTTCAGATACATCTTAAGTTTTAATAAAAATAATTAGAAGAAAATCATGCTAATAAGCTTGTGTGATAAAATCAAATTTTGTGGAACGTTCCCAATATAATACGTGATCACATCTGCTTTGATGAGTTGATCAGATATTTTCATCATTTGTTTTATAGGCGTATTCTCCATTCTAAAGGGGAGCTAAGTGAAGATAGACATAAACAGTATGAGGAATTTGCTATGTCGTATCAGAAGCTGCTAGCAAATTCTCAGTCCTTAGCAGACCTTTTGGATGAAAATATGCCAGATCTTCCTCAAGACAAACCAACACCAGAAGGTAAGATAACCCTAAAAACATTGTGATTTTTCAGTCAGCACTGTCTCTTATCTTTACTTTCATCAGATGTATATCATTAAAAATTTAAGTTTTCAGCATGTGTTTTAAGTTTTTTATGTGAAGAAGTAGTATTAAGATCCAGTAAGAACTTTGAAAAACTACTAGTTGAAATGGTCCTCTGAATGGAAAAGGCTTTGCACTTAACAATAATGAACTCAGATGATCTTATGATGTATTCCTTTGGGTTCTTTTGTTAAATATCTTTGGATTATATCCAACAGGGACCTGTCTTAAACCATACTTGGGGTTATAGAAAGATTCACTTTCTTTCCCCAAGAGGTAATAAAGTAGATTCAATCTTTTTTTCTAATTTGTTTTTAAGTTTATTTTATTTATTTTGAGAGAGCATGAGTGGGAGAGGGTTAGAGAGAGAGGGAGAGAGAGAATCCCAAGTAGGCTCTAAGCTGTCAGCACAGAGCCCAACACAGGGCTCAATCGCAAACTGTGAGATCATGATCTGAGCCAAAACCAAGAGTCAAACACAACCAACTGAGCCACCTAGGTGCCCCTCTAATATTTTTATATTTATCCTTATTTTTTTTTAAGTGTATCTATTTTGAGAGAGAGCGAGAGCAGGAGGGGCAGGTAGAGGGCAAGCAAGAGACTCCCAAGCAGGCTCTGCACTGTCAGTGCAGATCCTAGTATAGGGCTCAAACCTACGAACTGTGAGATCATGATGTGAGCTGAAACCAAGAGTCAGATGCTTAACCAATTGAGCTACCCAGGTGCAATACTTATCATTTTTAATCTATTGGTTTTGAATGATACATTATCTTAAATTGTTATTTAGAAGTAAAACTTGCAGTTTTGTAAGGTAAGTTTTTATTGTATGAGGTGGTTTGTTTCTTACACTATTTTGAAAGTGTTTTAAAGTTGCTTTTTGATCGTGCTTAAGTTGGTGGGGCACCTAATACATTAATCTGTCATACCAAGTACTTGATAAACTAATTAGATTTATGCTTGTAGATGTGTTGATACAACACTAATCTTCAGACTCTCTGACGATTCTGTTTACTTAATAATTCTAAGAGTAAATTATTTGTAAGGTATCTTTTTATAGCACAAGAGTTATTTTGTATTTTATATCTCAGTAAGAAATATGTGTTGCATACTATAAATGCATTTATTTTATTTATATTTAATTATGTATGTAATTCCTGTTTTTTTAATCTCTTCATCAGTGAGCCTCAAACTTTTTGAATTTTTAAAAAAGTTCCACCTGCGACACTTGGGTGGCTCAGTTGGTTGAGTGTCTGACTCTTGTTCTTGGCTTAGGTCATGATCACAGGGTTGTGGGATCGAGCCCCATGTCGGGCTCTGTGCTAACAGTACGGAGCATGTTTGGAATTCTTTCTCTTTCTCTCCCTCTGCCCCTCCCCTGGTCACACATGCATGGAGCCAAGATGCAGCGTCTGATCTCACAAAGCATGAGATCATGACCTGAGCTGAAACCAAGAATTGGATGCTTAACCAGCTGAGCCACCCAGGTGCCCTGTGTAAGATATTTTCACCGGGTGTGATTTTCATGTTTCTTGTGCTTGGGTTCATTGGACTTCCTGAATCTCTGAGTTTACAATTTTCATCAAATTTGCAAAACCTTGATCCTGTTTCTTCAAATATATTTTCTGTTACTCTTCCTCCTGCTATGGAGATTTAATTACAAATGTTAGGTGGTTTGACGTTTTCCTTTGTATTCTTCGGTACTTTATTGTCTGTTTTTGTATTGGATAGTTTCTTTTGCTGTGTCTTCAAATTCATTGATCTTTCCTTTTACAGTGTCTAATGTGCTGTTAATCTTACATAGAAATGTAGCTTTTATCTCTGGAACCTGGTTATATTTTCCATGGTCTCAAACATGCTCAGTCTATCTTCTGGTTTGTTGAGTATGTGAAAATTGTTATAGTTTTTTTTAATTTGTCTACTAATTTTATCACATCATTTCTGCATTGGTTTTAATTGAGTCATCAATTTCTATAGCTCTTATATTTTTTCTACTTCTTTGCATATCTGATCACGTTTACTGGGATGACTGCTGGATATACATATACTTTTTTAATATTTATTTTTGAAGGAGCAAAGATCGGGGAGAGGCAGAGAGAAAGGGAGACAGAGGATCCAAAGTGGGCCCTGCACTGACAGCAGAGAGCCTGATGTGGGGCTTGGACTCATGAACCGTGAGATCTTGGCCTGAGCCAAAGTCCAGCCCTCAACTGACTGAGCCACCCAGGCACCTCACTGCTGGATATTTTTGTATTCTTAGAAATATCATTGAGCTTCATTCTGGGACACAGTTAAGCTACTTGGAAAGTTTTATCCTTTTCAGTTTGGCTTTGTTAGGTCAGAGCAGCTGTTAGTCTAGAGCTAAATTCCATATTACAGAGGCAATATTTCTCTGTTCTCTACCTGATTTCCCATGAACTGGAACTATGAATAGTTATTTTCCCAGTCTCTTCCAGTTCCCTCACAGGCAGGGGCTGATCAGTATTCAGCTGAACATTCAAGGGGAGCTTTCTGCTAATCTTTGAGATCTGTGTATGTGCTTTCTCCTCTCTGGTGCTCTGTCCTACAACATCTAGCCACATAGACTAGAGTAGTCTTGGCAGACTCTCAACTCTGTCATCCTCAGCTCACGGAGACTGCTGGGGTCTGCCTAACTTCTCCCTCACGTGGCTGTGGCCTAGAAAATCTTACCAGGCAATAAGCTAGGGCAGTTAATTGTTGGGCTCAATTTTTTTGTTTATTCTCTCTAGGAATCACTTACCTGCACTATCTGATGTTGTGTTCAACAACTTGTATATATTGTTTGGTCTTTTTACTTGTTTTAGGTTACTGGTACCTCATCCTGGTCTGGAGAAGCCTCAGCTTTTCAGTAATCAGAATATTTGTTCTTGACATACAGAAATGAGATTGTATTATATATACTATTCTGCAACTATTTTTTTTGTTTTACTTTTAATTTTTTAAGTTTTTACTTAAATTCCGGTTACCATACAGTGTAATATTAGTTTCGGGTATATAATAAAGTGATCCAACAATTCCATAGGCTGTGTGCATTTGAAGTTTAAATATATAAAGTTAAGGATGCCTGGGTGGCTCAGTTGGTTAAGTGTCTGACTGTGGCTCATGTCATGATCTCATGGTTTGTGGGTTCAAGCCCTGCATCGGGCTCTGCTGACAGCTCAGAGCTTGGAGCCTGATGCAGATTTTGTCTCCCCCTCTCTCTCTGCCCCTCTCTTGCTCACTCTCTGTTTCTCTCTCAAAAATTAGAAAAATGTATATATAAATTTATATATTCTTCCAAAGAAATTTACATGCCACTGACTATGCGAGAATGAGTGCTTCCTTATAATCTTATTATATCGTACTTGTTGATTTTTATCTTCTGAGTGAGTTTGAGCATCTTTTCTTTAAGTTTATTGGCTATTTTATATATATGTTTGTTTCTCTGTGATATACTGGTTTGAATCCTTTAACCCTTGTCGTTTTAATAAAGTATTTATCTATTTTTAGTCGAATTGTAAAAGCATTTTACATATTAAGGAAATTATTCTTTGTCATATGCATTACAGATAGTCCCATGATTATCTATTGCTTTTTTTTTTTTTAACTTTGGAGCATTTTTTGGCTTCTCAGATGTTGATTTTTTCACAATTTATAATTACTATGCAGATACATTTTTCATATATGTAAAATATTTATGCATATTATAGAGTAGAAAGTGAAAGCGTCCTATCGTATGCATTCCATTCTCCAAGACACCCATGGTACAGTTTGATATGAATCTGTCCAGACTTTTTTTATATAAAATATTTTTGTAAAATATATAATCAGATACTGATACATAGCTTTATTGTTAATTTATGTAGCATGTTATTTTGTATCACTTGCTCTTCTCTTTCAATAACATATTTTTGAGAAACTACTGAGTCCATTCAGGTAGATACACCTCATTTTTTAAGCATCCGATTAATATTACAGAGTGTATAAATATCAGCTGTTATCTTATCGGTAGATACTTAGATTCTGTCCAAGTTTGCTCTGTCACAATCAGTGTTATAGTCAACATCTTTGTGAATCTTCACATTTTCTGTTATTTCTTTGGTATAAATTCCTAGAAGGAATCTTATAGGATCAAAGATTATACTTAATTTAAATATTGATAGATACAGATTCCATCCCCTTAATGCTATATATTAATTTATATCCTAGATAAGATATGAGAGGGCTTACTTCCCTACTGTCTTGTTAACATTTAATGATATCAGTCTTTGTTAAACATAATTTAATGGGTCAAAATGATAAATATTTGTTTTATTTAACATTATCCTAATGAGTACTGAGGTCGAGGTTCTTTTCTGTACTCTTTTAATTACCTGTTCAGAGGCTTTATTCATTTTTATATTGGGTTCTTGGCCTTTATTTGTAGGGTATATTAATGAATATTGATTTCTTCGTATGAATGCTGCTAGTATTGTCTTCTAGTATGTCCTTTGCTTTTATTTATATTTTTAATTAAACAGAAGTTATAAATGTATCACTCTTTTCCCTTATAGTATATGGCTTTAGTGTCCTCCGTGTTTAAATATATTTGGTATAAGGCATATAAGTAATGCATCAGGTAGCCAGTGTTCTATTGTTTTTGCTCTTGTTTTTCTTATGAAATGAATAATTTGTTTTTAAGTTTACTTTTTTATTTTGAGTGAGAGAGAGCGAGAGTGGGGGGGCAGAGAGAGAGGAAGAGAGAAAATCCCTGATGCAGGGCTCAAACCCACGAACCGTGAGATAATAGCCTGCGCCAAAACCAAGAACTGGACGCTTAACCAACTGAGCCACCGAGGCACCCCTCTTATGGTTATTTTTAACCAACATGATCATTCTCCACTTGTGGTTTGGAGAGAAGCACGGTGAGGACAGATAAATTCAGGAATGGTTTCATGATCATGAAGTTGGAAATCCTCCTGATCTGAGTTTAAGAATTAAGAGTTGTACGTAAAAGAGCATGTATATGTGCATGCATGTATACAAATGTGCGCATGGTGTTCTATCTTGAAATATCTGTATGTTTCTTCATCTTTTCTTCTGTTATTTTCTAGTTATTTCACAGTTGACCATTTATAGCAATCTGCCTTATACCATGGATTATACCAAAAGGAGGCATGCATCTTAATTAATTAAAAGTTTATGGTTTACTTCTGGGATGCCTGGCTGGCTCGGTTGGTCAACTCTCTTGATCTCAGAGTTATGAGTTTGAGCCCCATGTTGGGTGTAGAGATTACTTTAAAAAAAAAATCTTAAAAATTTTTTTTGGGTTTACTTGTGAAGGTGATTGTGATATAAGTAGGACAGAGGGTTGGGAGTCATAATAAAAAATACTTCATGGGAGATAGGGATGTTTTAGGAATGGCCAGGCTTATATTTTTTTAATTTGGGTTTAAAGTTTCATGAAAGCAGGCCTAATATATCACATGGCTACTTAATCTCACAATAATTGCTTAAAACATTTAAGAGAAAAAACATCTTTCTCATATGCTGTCTTCTACTTGGTTTGGATTTGGAGCTTTACTTAAAACACAGTTTATGATTCGATGTTAAAGATGGTTTTGTGAACAATTCAGAGTGTTTGTCGATTGAAGAAGCTTCTGTTAACACTCAAGGTTCATTAGTTGTGACATTGAAAATATAAACTACCTTGTGTGGTTTTAAATTTAAGACCATTAATTCTCTGTGGCTTATTTTATTGTAGAGCATGGGCCTGGAATTGATATCTTTACACCTGGTAAGCCTGGAGAATATGACTTGGAAGGTGGTATATGGGAAGATGAAGATGCTCGGAATTTTTATGAGAACCTCATCGATTTGAAAGCTTTTGTTCCAGCCATCTTGTTTAAAGATAATGAGAAAAGTTGTCAGAATAAAGATTCCAACAAAGATGATTCCAAAGGTAAATTCTAGAGGGTAAATGTTTACATTAAGTGCTATAAAAATCGGTTTCAAAATGGTATTTGTAAAAGGTTTTTTTTTTAATTACTAGTTTTGCAGTATGAACACGAGTCATTAGATTAAATGAATGACAGAATGATATGCAATGGAGCATGAAAGGGTGATCATTGACATTTTCAAAAGTGCTAATAAAAGTTTCACATTTATGTTAATGTGAAATAATTTGAAAATATTTATTTATTTTTTTCATTTAAACATTTTTTGAGATGCTGTGAGCAGGGTAAAGGGTCTGAGGGGTCAGAGGAGAGAGAGAATCTTAAGCAGTCTCCATGCTCAGCGCAGAGTCCAACGTGGGGGCTCTGTCCCACGACCCTGGGATCATCACCTGAGCCAAAATCAAGAGTTGGGCACTTAACCAACTGAGCCACCCAGGGCAACCCTGAAAATGTTTATTTATAATGTAAGCAATTCATGTGAGATCTTGGTAAGATCTCAACTTCCCTCAGTTGGATTGTTAGGAGAAGTGTTAGTTCTATAGTACTCTTCACCTGTAATGCTCTTTCTAGGCCAGATATCCTTGACTCCTTGTGAGGAGGAGTTGCTTTAGAGAAATCACAGGCTTTGAGATCGTTAGTGGGAGGTCCTGAATGCCAGTCACACAATGTTTTCTAAAGGGAATTCTGCCAAACTGTAGAGATGGAGGAGAGATGGGAGGGGACAGTGCCAGGGATTTGAAGAGATAGCAGATAAAATTTTTTATTTTATGTTTGTTTATTTTTGAGAGAGAAAGAGGCTGAGCCTGAGTGGGGGAGGGGCAAAGAGAGAGGGAAACAGTGTATCTGAACCAGGCTCCAGGCTCTGAGCTGTCAGCACAGAGCCGGATGTGGGGCTCGAACTCCCAAACCTTGAGATCATGACCTGAGCCAAAGTCAGACACTTATCCAACTGAGCCACCCACGTACCCCTAGACTTCATTTTTTAGAGCTGTTTTAAGTTCACAGCAAAACTGAGCAGAAAGTACACAGTTCCCATATCTTCCTTCCCCCCACCCATGCGCAGAGCCTCCTTCCTGGGCAACATCCCTGCCTTAGGGGTGCACGTGTTACAGGTAACACATGTAATAACATCCCATTGTCATCCAGACACAAAAGGTTTTAACTGAAAAAATTTTTTAAAGGATTAGTTATGTTTTTTTCCCACATATATAATATATATATTAAATGGGAGATGGATGGTGTTGGTTAGAATACTGATTGGATGAAGAATAGTAAAACCATATCTTACTTTTTATAACATTCTTCAGAATCTAAGTTAAAATACACTGAACATGAAAATTAGGCTATTTTTATGAAGAAGGTAGCTGGGGTCATTCTATGGTGAAAACACTTTACAAGTGGCACTTGTGGTACTATGAAAATATAAAAACCTCTTGGTTGATCTCAAAGATATTCATACCTTAAGGTAAATTTTACTTTATATTTTATGGAGAAAATACAATATTAAGAGTAGTGTTAAAATATTTGAAATATGTCAAAAAATATAGGGAAAATATATATAAAATGCTCATTTTAGATACCTCCTACCCAGACTTGTCAGTTAAAATTTTTCAGAAGGCATCTCCTTGTATATACAGTTGAAGCCCCGAGTAAGGACTAGTTTCTAAAATATAAGTCACTTCAATATTTCTTACATTCTTAAGGATTCGAAAAATTTGTGATTTCTGCCATGGTCTAGGTTTTTATGGTATCATCATGCAAGTTTGACCTACTTGATGATTTCTGATGTTTGTTTCTCTTTGAGGAGCGGGTGTAGGGTCTCATCCTCTCATGTGAGATAATGTACTGACTGCTGGGTGAGACAAATACGAGCACAGGGTCTGTGGACTTTACAGTCACGCTAATGGGGAGCAGGCAGGGCTCAGAGAATTACAGTGTCAAAGAGAGTAGGAGTGGGGCCTTAGGAAGAGTACAAAGTACGTGGCAGTCAAGATAGTAGAGGCAGTAACCATGGTTGGAGATTAGGTAAAACTCTGGAAGAAATGGACCCTTGTGACAGACTTTGAAGTTTGGCTTGGATTTTGACAAGAGACGTTGGAGTGGACCTTCCAAGTAAGAGAATGGCATGAAAAAAGACATTGAAGCTGGAAATGATCTAGTATTCTTGGAGAGGAAGTAAGGATCAAATAATTAATTTTGCCTTTTTAGAAGATGTAATAAATTGGAGAGAAGGGGGAAATTGGTTTGGACTGTCTTGCTATAGACGGTGAATACCATCTAATTAAAGTTTATATAACATAGGTGCATCGATGTTACTCTGTTTTGTTACTTTCTGTTAAAGTTTTCTCTGTCAGTGGCACATAGGATAAATGAAAGTGGAAATACGGTACGGACCGGCTAGGTTTCTGTTTTAGTGATTACTGTAAGAGGTCTGTCACAGGAGCAGTAACAAGAATCGAAAGACGGGGATCTGGTCTCACATACAGATACGTGGTCAAGAATGAATAGATCAAATTTGGTGACTGACTAAATAGATGAACTTAAAAAGAAAGAAAATGCCCTTGTATTTGGTAGAGGTATTTTGTGGATAAAAAATTTTAGGACAGTTTCCACCAGTAACCGGTTTGAACTTAAGGAATCTGTCTTTGCCTTTCATTCTTACCAGCATGATAGAAAGTTAATCTTCCCAACTGCACCGCAACGAAATCTCTAACTTCAGTATTTCTCTGTCCTGGTAGCTTGCTTTCTTGGATCCCCTCACTGCCCCTCTTACTCTGCTTTGAGACCTCTGTCTAGTCCATTGCATGGCTCCCTTAATTTTTCTTTTTTTTCCCCCATTAGTCTCCACCTGCTTTCACTTACCTTCTTTTCTAGATTGCATTCTGGTGTACATCTTTAGTTTTTCTAAACTCTTCTCTTTCTTTCTCTCTCTTTCTGTCTTTCAGTCATATATGCCTGTCAAGGTCAGCCTTGGCTGAACTCAGTCACCCGCCGTATTGCTTTCTGTATCCAAACTGTTGAGCTCTCCTAGACCTGGAAGATCAATTAGATTGCTTGAGAACTTGATAAATCATGGTCGCCAGCCTCAACCATGTCCCCAGCAGTGCATGGAAACTTGACATCTCTGTCCTCAACTCACTCTCCCACACTCCATAACACATTTTCATTCTGTCTCAGTTTTCATTCGGCTCCCCTCCTTAGCAGATGATGATGCGTGGTACAGTGCTTCGTAGAGAAGACAGAAGCCATCACATTAGAACTCCCTCAACAGTGTGCCCCTTCTGATTTATAAGTCTACCTGTCTTAGGGCTTACAGAATGTTTCTTACCTGGGTGATAAGGTGAACTTTTACACCTTCTACTAAAGACTAGGTCATCTTTCTGCTGTGAATCTTGTCGCTTTCGAACGCTATTACAATCCATTATTCATCCCTGTTTGATCTCTTTGGTATCAAACCCTCTCCTTTTCTCTACTGGATCCTAAATCTCAGCATTCAAATATAGTTTCATCTTTTTTTTTTTTTTTTAATTTTTTTTTTTTTTAGTTTCATCTTTAAAAAACAAAATAGGGGCACCTGAGTGGCTCAGTCGGTTAAGTGTCCGACTTCGGCTCAGGTCATGATATCACGGTCTGTGAGTTCGAGCCCTGCATAGGGCTCTGTCTGAGCTCAGACAGCTCAGAGCCAGGAGCCTGCTTGGGATTCTGTGTCTCCCTCTTTCTGCCCCTCCCCTGCTCATGCTTTGTCTCTCCTGCTCTCAAAAATAAATAAAACATAAAAAAAAAACTTTAAAAAACAAAATAGATCAAAACAAGTTGTAAATACTCTGACACCTCCTGGGCCTTCCATCTATCTTTTTTTTAAGTAGTCCTCTTGAAAGAATTGGCTGTGTGCAAATTCTTCACTCTCTTCCTTCTTCCTTCTTTAGTCGGCTCCAATCTGGAGTCAGCCTCTCCTCTACTCTGTAACTCTTTTTTGCCAAAGTTACCAATCATCTTCACCTTGCTGTATATCATGAGCAGTTTGCAGTCTTTTTCTCATTTGATTTCTCAAACCATGCATGCATCCCTGGCTTCCGTGGCGCTTAACCCCTCCTGGCTTTTCTTTCTCTTATCTTAAGCTTCCACTTTCATTTGACCTTTTCAGTGTCAGTGTTTTTGGGGATCAGATAGAAGAGGAGGGAGCAGTCACTTTAGTAATCAAGTCTAGTTCATTCAACCTTTTAAGTGTATCTCAGATTGGTTTTATCCTTACAGCTACTGTTCTAACCTCAGGTACTATCACCTCTGAACCTGGGCCACTATGCTCTGGATTTGCTTTTGCTGTCTCTTTTACATTATAAAGTAATTTTACCCTCCTATCTTTCAGTGGCTTTGCATTTATTTGGAATATAATGTAAACTTGTTAACGTTGTCTCTTGAGCCATGCATAGTTTGCTTCAGGTCTTCTTTTCCAGTAGCCGATACCACGTTTCCTTTAACTTTTTTCTTCTTTTCCGTGTCTGCAACAGAACATTCCTCTTGCTTCATGGCCTTCATTCATTGTTCTGTTTTCTGCTTGGGGTCCTGTCCTCCCCAAACTCCTCTGACTCTGTCCTGTAAATTAGCTTAATTTCCTTGGAAAGATCATACACTGCTTGAAAGCGAGGGTCACATTTTAAGCTTTTTGCGAATGTTCAGCAGCTTGTCATAGTTTTGAATACATAGTAGCTGATCAGTTGGCTTTTGATAGGCAGACATTAGAGAACACTGCTGGGGAGTGACTGTGAGTGTATGCTCAGTATGGACAGAGCTTTCACCTGGTACAAAGTTGTATCCTTGTTGTTTAGAACAGTAGTTAGCATGTAGTAGGAATTTAAGTGTTAGTTGAATCAAAAGCTTAAGAATGAAAAAATAGTCTGTCTCCAACAGAGGCAGCAAAACCAGTCCTTACTAGTTAGAGCTTTGATTCTTCCAGATATGGTGTGGTGTCATATATCAGTAGAACATTTCTGCTTTCAATGCAGAAATCACAAGATTAGAGACTGTAGGAGAAGATGAGGCTGAGAAATACAATAATTTTAGTCAACACTGTAAGTCTATCACTCTTAAGCATAAAGTCTTGAAATCAGGATTTTTTTTGTTTTTTATTTATGAAAATGTTCAAACACAAAAGCAAGGCTACTGTAGTGAATTGGCAGTTAGTTACCTATCACCCAGAAACAGTGATCAACATTATGGTACTCTTGTTGAAATTAGGTTTAGTTCCTCCTTTTTTTTTTTTTTTTTTAATCTTTTTTATTTAGCCTTATTATCAACTGCTAGCCATTTTCCTTATTTCCTCTAGCCCCCGACATCTAAATCATAAGGATGTTTCCCTGGTTGGTCTTTTTACATCTAGTGTTTCTTTTTTTCCTGATTTATCGGGTATATTGTTGATAAGTTAATTTTCACATCACTTCACATTTAATTTTTTTCTTTAATGTTTATTTATTTTTGAGAGAGAGAGACAGAGCATGAGCAGGGGAGGAGCAAAGAGAGAGGGAGACAGAATCCAAAGCAGGCTTCAGGCTCCCAGCTGTCAGCAGAGACCCTGACATGGGGCTTGAACTCACAAACCGTGAGATCATGACCTGAGCCAAAGTCGGACACTTAACCAGCTAAGCCTCCCAAGCACCCCTTCACAACACGTCACCAGAAGGTATGCTACCTTCTGGGGGTGCCTAGGTGACTTAGTTTGTTGAGCATCTGACTTTGGCTCAGGTCATGATCTCACAGTTTGTGAGTTCAAGCCCCACATATCAGGCTCGCTGCTCTCAGTACAGAGCCAACTTTGGATCCTTTGGCCCCTCCCTTCTTATACTCTCATAAAAATCAAGAAACATTAAAAATTTATTTAAATGTTATCTCCTCGACTAAGTAAAGCTCATACTGCGTAAAAGAGAAAATCTGAACTAGTCATGGTGGAGTTTGGAACCCACCTTAATCTGAGTCCACTTTATCTAATCAATTTTACTTACTTCTCATCTTTACCACAGTTCTTCATGCCATGTATGTCTCTACCCATCCATCCATCCATCCATCCATCCATTCATTCCTTGAGTAAATAGATGGCATATTAAATGAAAGAAGTTAAAGTTTTTATTCTCAATGAGTATACTACATTTTACAAAATCTGAGTATATTAGATATATATTCAAATTTATTATCGTGTGTGTATATGTATGTATGTATGTATATATATATGTGTGTGTGTGTGTATATATATGTAGGTTCTAAAACAAGTGATACAGATTTTATGAATCCTTATCTATTTTTTGTGTCAGGATTTCAATACGACTTTTAATTCAGAGATACTGATTCTTTGTTTTCAAATAGAGGCAAAAGAACCTAAAGATAATAAGGAGGTATCGAATCCTGATGATTTGGAGCTTGAGTTGGAGAACCTAGAAATTAATGATGATACCTTGGAGTTAGAGGGTGGAGAGGAAGCTGAGGATCTTACAAAGAAACTTCTTGATGAGCAAGGTAAGTGCTATATTGCTAATTTAATTAAAAAATTTTAAATGTTAATTTTGAGAGAGAGTACGCATGAGCAGTGGAGGGGCAGAGAGAGAGGGAGACACAGAATCCAAAGCAGGCTCCAGGCTTTGAGTTGTCAGCACAGAGCCTAATGTGGGGCTTGTACTCACAAACTACAAGATCATGACCTGAGCTGAAGTTGGATGCTTAACCAACTGAGTGACCCAGGCACCCCGCTAACAATTTAATTTTAATTAATTAATTTAATTTTCAATTTAATTAATTAATTAATTAATTAATTTTTATACACAGAATTCTTGCTTAAGAGTGTAGATCTTTAGTCTTTAATTCCCTGTTTTCTTGTTTCTAGGCCAGGCCATCACTTTTTTGGAATTTAATTTAGAACAGAAACACCACGTGTCCATATAACGTGACTACATGCATTAATGATCATCTACATTCTAAATATCTTAATAGATATTTCTTACACTTCTTTACTTTCTAGTTTGCCCTGAATTTACTTTAATTGTATGATGTGATCTTTACAGTCTTAACATAAAGGTATTTGAAAGTTATTCTAAAATGGTTGTTATAAAAAAACTAGTATATTAGTTTATCTGTTATATTTTTATCTGACTTTATAATGGAGTAATGTTTTGTATTTAATAATAAAAATGTTATATTGTTATTTGTTTCCTAATTACTTCCTATTGAGTTTCTTTATTAGTTAGGACATTTTTAATTGAAATATAATTAACACATGGTGTTATATCAGCTTCAGGTGTACAATATAATGATTCAGTGATTCTGTACATTGCTCAGTGTTCATCCCGATAAATGTGCTCTTAATCCCCTTTATCTCTTTCATCTGCCTCCCCATCTACCTCGCCTCTGGCAATTACCAGACAGTAGTTCTCTGTAATTGAGTCTTTTTGTTTGTCTCTTTTGTCTTTGTTCATTTGTTTTGTTTCTTAAATTCTGCATATGAGTGAAATCCCATGGTATTTGTATTTCGCTGTCTTATTTCATTTAGCATAATACTCTCTGGGTCCATCTATGTTGCACATGGCAAGATCTCATTCTTTTTTAAGGCTGATAGTGTTCCATGTTACATGTGTACCACACCTTCTTTATCCATTTATTAGTTAGGATTTTTTTATTAGAAGGATACCTTCTGCCAGTATATTGCATATTTCTGTATTGGCTTCATTGTCTTTCCTCCATCTCCTGAAGGGAGGCTGGGCACGGCTGGAGGCTGCTCTAGGTCCAGATCCTACCTGCCAAGCTTCTCCTTTCTCACTGTCTATACCTAAGTGTCATGGAAGGTTCTGGCTGTGTCATGGCTGCCTGTGGCTGAGAGAAAGGTGGTGTGCTGTGCTTTGGCAGCGCCCTTCCCTATCACAATCCCATGGTTTGCCTTCAAAGGTATGCAAGTGATGGGAGTGCTGTCACTTGAAGACATGGGGGAAGAGATGCTCAGCAGATAAAAATAACTACAGGCAATAATGTGTAAGCTTTTGTGTCTGAAAGGCAAAAGTTTGCCTTTTCATATTCAATATCTGAAAGATTCTAGTGACTTTGGGTTATGATTCTAGAGCTATCCAAACTTTAGTGTAATAGCTCAAAAAAGGCTTTATTTTTTCACAAGTAAGAAAAGCTCTAGATTATCTATTTACCAAATGACTACAGTTGAAATGTTTATATTCTTAGATTGCAGGTATGTATTTTTTTAACCTATTTAAAAACTAATTTTATATTAGAACAAGAGGATGAAGAAGCCAGCACTGGATCTCATCTCAAGCTCATAGTAGATGCTTTCCTCCAGCAGTTGCCCAATTGTGTCAACCGAGATCTGATAGACAAGGTATAATTGTCTCTTTAACTTTATGCAAGCACATAAACCTTGTAGGGTAGCTCTAATTAGGAATGTCTTTGGGTTTTGGACTATTTTAGCCATAGAATGAACCATTTCTTCAAGTGGAGTCTAATTTGGAATACAAAATAAACAAAGAAGATTGGAGCCAATTTGTAAATGTTCTGTTGGAGTTTAGAACTGTTATAGTCTAGAACGGTTCTAGAATCCTGTTGGCCTGACACTTCTCCCCTTTACATAGGGACCCCAGAGTTTGAAAATACAGTTTTAGACCAGAAGTTCTTAAATTATGCTTTGTCATTTCCTGGAGTCTTCTGAGGTGCTTTCATGGGGTTTATAAGGTTAAAACTCTTTTCATACTAATACTAGGGTTCTACCTCCCACCTTTTCATTGTTTTTTATATTTGCAAAAGCAGCCGGCAATTTGGCATGAGTGGGTGCAGAAGTAGCAAACTGTAGCGTTTGTATTCTTCACTGCCATGAATTAAAAACTGAGTGCTACTTTCACTTTAGAATCTCCTTGATGACTCCCATCAAAATTTTTGATTTTATTTCATTTCAGTCTTTGAGCACACATCATTTTAATCTGTAAAAATGGGAATGGCATGTAAGGCACTTAATGCTGTCTCGAGGTTGTCTGAGAAAAACCACTTGTGTCATAGTTTGAGTCGCAAGCTCAACTAGTTGCTTTTTTCTTGGAATACCATTTTTACTTGGAAGAAGTACTTGAATAACCACTGGGCAAGCTGTGGTTATTCACCCTTGGGTATTTAGCAGACCATTTTCTAACATGAACAAGGTGCCGCTCTCAGTTAAAGGAAAACAGCGACGTATTACCAGTGAACAAACCTGAGTTTTCTTTTTTTTTTTAACTTTTTAAAAATGTTTTTTATTATTGAGAGGCAGAGAGAGACAGAACGTGAGCAGGGGAAGGGCAGAGAGAGAGGGAGACACAGAATCAGAAGCAGGCTTCAGGCTCCAAGCTGCCAGCACAGAGCCTGACGCGGGGCTCAAACCACAAACCCGCGAGATCATGACCTGAGCCGGAGTCGGATGCTTAACCGACCGAGCCACCCAGGTGCCCCCAAATCTGAGTTTTCAACAAAAATTAGAATTTCGGAAAACTTAATGTCTGCCACCATAAGCTTGATACCTTCCCAATTCTTTACTGCAGAGACTTTATGGCAGTGATATAAAATAATATAATTTAAAGATACCGTGTATGTGTGTGGAAGATCTGCACTGCTCCATGAACCATTGTTCTCAGTGACCCCTACACAGTGTTAACAGAATCTTGCTTGGATGTTGAAGATGCATTCAAAAGTGCAAGATAGACCAGTGGGTTTTAATCTAACATAGCATGAAAAATTGATTTCTGTGGTTTCAGTTCCACATTGCAGCTGGCCCTTAAGAAACTGCCTCTTGGTCAAGTTTTGGTGTAGTATCAAAAAATACCTACAATTACTGGAAGGTATGTTAAAATATACCTGCCTTTTCCAGCTATGTATATTTGTGAAGTTAGGTTTTCTTCATTTACTTCATCCAAAAAAACATATCACAACAGAATGAATGCATAAGTAGACACGAAAATCTAGCTAACTTCTAAAAAAAAATACCGTTTTTGTTACTAAATTATTTTTATCTTGAAAGTGTATAATTATTTCTAAAAAAATTAACAACTGATAGTTTTATTGGTATTGTTAATGAATTAATATTTTAAGTCATTCAGTTTTAATTTCTAATACAGTAAATGATAAATGTAATCCATATAAACAAAATTCTTTTAAGTTCTTAATAATTTCTGAGAGTATAAAGGGCTATTGAGACCCCAAGTTTGAAAATTGTTGCTTTAAGCCATTTTTTTGATCGAAATGTAATATAATCACTTATTTTTTTCCCATAATGCTTTGATGGGCTTCTAAGAGAACTATAGATAGAAGTTAGGTTATTTTTCAACTTTGAACTCGTTTAGTTCTTCAAATAATTTACATCTATTTCAGTAACTTCATGTAATCAAGCAGGCCTGAAAAACTGTTTCCAAATTGGCTTACTTCTTGGAGTGATTAGATCAGTGTATAACTTTCAAAAAGTTAGTAAGTTCGAAATATGATTGAATCTTTCCCCTGCCAGATTTTCATATATTCATTCATATGACGTAAACAGAAGATGAAACAGATCTTGATACTCCTGCTCTACCCCTGTACCCCATTTGAGTATCATCATGAAAATTGAAGGTGGGAAAGGTCTCATTGGTTTTGTATACTAGTACTGTTACTCTTCCGGGTGTGTATTAGAAAGTATCCTTTAGCACCCAGCTCAGTATTAAGAGTTGTTGCCAGTAATGACTGTTGACTCAATTCTAAGTTAACTCTCAAGTCAGGTGAAAAATAAGGGCTCCTCACTGTTGGACCCCAGTGGGTTCCCCTGGGAGTCTGCTTCCCCATGAAAGGAATTTCTTCCATATACATACATTCACAAAGGCCCCAGTTGCTTAAGACGGAAAGGTACTTGGGAAACAGGTAGAAAAATCCAAGAATTGTTTGGATTCAGTATTTACGTAAGAATATAGAAATCAGAGAAGATTTCTTTTAAGTAACTTTCTATGAGCAATGTCATTCATGGAACTGTATTTCTGCATACATTTGATGATTATAAGAATTTATTTTTACTTAATAAAATAAGAAATGAGTGGTAAATTGTCTTTCATTGACCTAAAATGTTTTGAAACAATTTTCAGAATACTGCTTATTGAATTGTCCCTCAGCTATTGTTACACAGACAGATACCATCAGGGCGACTCCTTTGCTTCTTTCTCCCCATAGGACGGGACTGGCTAAGTCTAGGAATTCATATGCACATGAAGCTTTTTTCTTTTTAGTTTACTGAAATTTATTAATTCTGGCAGTTTTTCTACTCATGTCATCTTTTGTTTATTTATTGCATATATTTATTGAACTCCTACTGTGTGCCAAGGATTGATAACCTGTTTTATTTCCTGAGTACATGACTTTGGGGTTTTTATTTGTTAGGTTCAGAATTTTTCAGTGTTTCATATGGGCAAATTGCTTGGAGGAAATATGTTTTTATCTTTTCTCTGTATTATTTTAATTAGCTATGATCTTTAATGTTATAAAATGTAAGCTTTGATGACATTTATTATACTCTTCTTATAAGCAGAAGAAAAATTTATTTTATTTTTTTTAATTAAAAAGGTTTTTTTAATATTTATTTATTTTGAGAGAGAGTAGTCATGAGCAGGGGAGTTGCAGAGAGAAAGGGAGAGAGACAATCCCAAGCAGGCTTCACACTGCCAGCATGGAGCTTGACGGAGGGCTTGAACTCACGAACACATGATCATGACCTGAGCTGAAACCAAGAGCTTAACTGACTGCGCCATCCAGGCGCTCTTCAGAAGAAAAATTTAAATTGATTTTACTCTCTTGACTAATGTTAATAAAAAATTTTGATCTTGGTGAATATTTCCAGTGTGAGTTAGTTTCCCGAGTTCCAATCTAATCGGTGTTAGTTGTGCCACTTATTTCATCAAAAGATTTAACCAAATTGGAGGTGTTACAGTGTATTCTGTCTGTAGTGAAGAGTAGAAATCCTTTTTAGTCATGGAACTCTGTGGATCCTCTATTTGCATCTGATAATCAAAAGATTATCAGATTAAAGATTGGGATTAATGATAAAATAATCATTACATTACATGTGAGCCTATGGAAGTACAATATTTGAGATCCTCAAAAGTATATTTAAAGGTAGTTTATTCCTATCTATTTTATTTATTGATTTGAGAGAATGAGAGTGAGAGTGTAGCAGGGGAGGGGAAGAGAGGTGGAGAAAGAGCATCCCTAGTAGGTTCCATGCAGACAGCAGAGAGCCTGATGGGACATGGGGCTCGATCTCATGAACTGCTAGATCATGACCTGAGCCAAAATCAAGAGTCTGATGCTTAACTGACTGGGCCACACTGGTGCCTCTGTTCTTTTTCAAATTATAACTTAAACTTGTTATTTTTCTTAAACCAAATATCAAATACTAAATCTAAAATCTTTTAACATTTTTGGGGCGCCTGGGTGGCTCAGTTGGTTGGGCGGCCGACTTCAGCTCAGGTCATGATCTCACGGTCTGTGAGTTCGAGCCCCACATCAGGCTCTGTACTGCTGGCTCATCACAGCCTGGAGCCTGCTTCAGTTTCTGTGTCTCCTTCTCTCTCTGCCCTTCCCCTGCTCATGCTCTGTCTCTAAGTCTCTCAAAAATAAATAAATGTTAAAAAAAAAATTTTAAATCTTTTAACATTTTAAAAATATACATGCCTATGTTTTAAAAATACCAATTACTCATATTTGTGTTTTCCACTAACTTTCCAGAATGTTCACCTCTCCTAGCTTTTCTTCTACGCTTATATGTTAGACATATTAATGGAATATTGAACACTTTTTTAAAATTGTAGCATAGAAATGGTGGATTGCCACACTAAATAATAGTTGTATTTATTAATGGTGGACATTTATTACAATATTGTGGTATGGTTTCTTTAAGTTGTCAAATCTGATTGTTGACACTAAACTAAACCTTTTTAGTCAATGTTGAGGCACTTATTCTTACATATTCCTGAGAATAATGTATGCCTTTCTCTCATTTCCAGTTTTTCTTTGCTCCTTTTTGATTATTGTTGTTAGCATTAGTTATTTTCTTGGCTCCTGATAACTATTATTGCTACTTTCTAATTCTATCAAAATATTTTTCTGATATTAACGTGATTTACTTGGCTTCAGTGAGGTCAAAGGCATTAATTACACATTTCATATAATTATTTGTCAGACAATTCATGGTAGGTCTTCAGTCTACCCACTTGGGGTTCTGTTTTTAACACTAGGTTGCAGTTTAAAAGTGTATGAAACTTGTATTTTAAGATCTAAAAGGAGAGGACAGTTTCAGCTTAGTGATCCTTTGCTTTGGCAGATGCTTAAATACCAGTGCCCTAAAGCCATTTTGAAATGTTTAGGAACACGTAGAAGTTCTTTGTAGCATGCAGGATTTTTGCTTTTATTAGCTAAATTAAAAAAAAAATTAAGGAAAAAAGTTTGCTTTTTCTCCTATAGGCAGCAATGGATTTTTGCATGAACATGAATACAAAAGCAAATAGGAAGAAGTTGGTACGGGCGCTCTTCATAGTTCCCAGACAAAGGTAGGTACTGAAAACAAAGAATAATTTGCTAGTGGTTTTACTCTGTAGTGATGATTTTTAGATAAATGTTCTTTTTAATTATCTCTTGAAAATATCTTTTGTCAACAGAGATGATTATTCTTCGGATATTTTCTAGAACTTGTTTCTCATTGCCTTCTATTCTTTTGATCATTAGCCCTAGCGGAAATACTTCTGGTGTTTACCTGTTATTTTAAGAGAAAATTTTAAAGAATGATAGTAACTTAAAAGAATAGTAATAAATTAATCATTTCTAAAAGCAGTTGGTTTATATTTTTGCCTTTGAGGAGAAAAAAGTAAAAAAAGGCATATAAGTTTTTTGAAGAGTTTTTATTTTGTATGGAGATCAGACTAAGTATATCTAATTTATACAGTTTATTTACAGTATAAATAAAAAATTTCAAGTTTTTGTAATTATGCTCTTTGGAGTTGAATGTCACATTAGCGATTATGCTGCTAGTAATTCAAGAAGCATATTTAATTGCATAATGCTTTCACAGAATAATGATGCTATAAATTACACTGAATTATTGGTCCTAAAATATGCAGGATTACTCAGACTATTGACCTTAGGAACCAGAGGAGATGCGCTTCTGTCTATCCAACAATGAATAAATAATTTTGTAAACTATTATGATGATTACATACAACATAGCTAAGATATATACTTTCCCCAGAAGATAAGGGTTCTGAGGGATTTAACTAAAGTTTCTTTAGCAGAATTTTAATTAGGCCCATTCGTTGGAGAGGCTCATGATCTCTTAATGTAAGATTTCTCAGTGAAACAGAATTGCTACTTTTTGTCTCTCATACTGGATTTTATCTCCTGTCACCATCATTAATATGAGCTTTTAATTTTCATGTTAGTGAGACAGGAGAGATGGAATGTGTTAATAATAGAGAGAATGAAAAATTATGCAGTTGAGAAAGTCATATAGATAAATATTATAATATTCACTTCATCAAATGTAAGGTGCCATCAGTTTTGAGGTGTACTATTATGCACATTATGCACAACTAGGAAAAAATATTGCCAGTTACATTTAAGACCTTAATTGTGAGACACATTCCACTTTCATGTATTAGTAAATGGGAAAAAGTGTACACCTTGAATTGATGAAAACTCAAGATACTTTTTCCTCCGTATCTTGGACTAGTTTTTTTTTCTCCAGTGATTCTTTTCTTTGCTTATACAATGGATTATTTATTTTCAGATATTTCTTTTCAACTCTTCATTTGCATGTAGAAACATGTATTAACATAGAATAAACCAAAGTCAGTAAAAATAAAAAGCCTTGTTTACAAAAGAAATTATTCAGTGGTGTTTAAGTAGTTTGCTTGTAAAAGACCGTGTCTCCTTACATCCCCATTCTGTCCTGCTCTCCCATACCCTTCTCTCCCCTCCTCTTCCCTCCCCAAGAAAGTCCTCAAAAACTACATCCAGTTACCTGGTCTTGTGCCAGTTGTATCTCTTACAACTCCGTTTATCTGTTTAGCTCAAGAAATAGCTGCAAATTAGACATACCTGGAATCTGCTAGAAACGTAGACTCAAAAGTAGTAGGAAGTGACAATTGATGGTTTGAGAGGAGAGAAAAAAAGCCAAGAGACAAGTACTTGAAATGTATAGCATTCTAGAGCCATGAGGAAGAGACCGCATAATCTATATACCTGCAGTGTATAAATGCAGTGATTTCGGTTTTTGATAATCCAACTGAGTGATTAGGAAAGATTAAATTATGTTCTACAATTTATTTATGCATTAGCTAATTCATTAAGGGTCTGTTGTAGTCTATGATTAGTGCTAGAGATAACAGTGGTGGACAGGACAGGTTAGGCTCTTGTATTCATTCATACCACTTACAGTTTGGAAAAGAAGAAAAGACAGAGACTTCCAAGTGCAGTTACCAAAAAGAATCACAGCATGCTTTCAAGTATGTAGCGAGTGGAACTGATGATTTAGTCTGAGGAGTCAGAGAAGGCTGCCTGGAACAAGGGTCATTTAATGTGAGTCTTGGGAAAGAAATTAGCTAGGCTAGCAATGGCTGGGGAGAGGAAATGCAGGGAGAGCATTCTGCTGGAGGCAATGGAGTATGTGTGAAGAGTTAGAGACAGGAAAAGTCATGGCATCAAAGTATTGTAAAAACTACTTTCTTGGTTTTCCTGGTGTTGTCCTCTAGCCTCAGCTGCAGGGAGGAGGCCGTGTTTACTTCTTTATCCCCAGCACTCAGCATAATACGGGACATGTAGAAGGTGATAAAATTATATTACATGGTATTTCATGCCTTTTCTTATCTAGCCCCCTTTCAGCTTCAGTCAGAATTCTAGACACTCTTCCTCTTGGAAACTCTTGATCTGTAATGATTTCTTGAATACCCTTTGCTCTCTTTATTTCCAAGCCTCTGTTTTCTAATCTGGGATGTTCTTTCTTTCTTTCTTTCTTTCTTTCTTTCTTTCTTTCTTTCTTTCTTTCTTCCTTTCTTCCTTTCTTCCTTTCTTCCTTCCTTCTTCCTTCCTTCCTTCCTTCCTTCCTTCCTTCCTTCCTTCCTTCCTTCCTTCCTTTCCTCCTTTCTTTCTTCTTTCTTGTTTATTTATTTTGAGAGAGAAAGAGAGAACAGGGAAGGGCAGAAAAAGAGAATCCCAAGCAGGCTCCACGCTGTCATCGCAGAGTCCAGCTCAGGGCTGGCGTTCACAAACTGTGAGATCATGACCAGAGCTGAAACCAAGAGTCAAATGCTTAACAAGCTGAGCCACCCAGGCACCCATGTATGGGATATTTTTTATTTTTCCACCAAAAATTTCTGGCTCGCCCTTTAAATCTTAGCCTAAGAGTCATCTTCCCTGAACAACATCCTCATTTCCATTGTGTCTGTTACAGCACTTTCCACATGTGTTTGCACGTAGGATCAGTCACATATTCCAAAGTTGCATTGTTGCTCATGTCCCTACCAAAGCGTAAAAACTACAGGCTTTTTAAAGGAGTTCTGGGGTTGCCTGACTGGCTCTGTCGGTAGATCATGCAACTCTTAATCTTAGGTTGTAAGTTTGAGTCCCACATTGGGTGTAGAGATTACTTAAAAAATAAAAAAGAGTTCTAGATCTTTTCATTTTAGGCATTTTTTAAAATTTTTTTTTAACATTTTTATTTTATTTTTGAGAGACATAGAGACAGAGCGTGAGCAAGGAAAGGGCAGAGAGAGGGAGATACAGAATCGGAAACAGGCTCCAGGCTCTTAGCCGTCAGCACAGAGGCCGACACAGGGCTCGAACTCACAGACCGTGAGATCATGACCTGAGCTGAAGTCAGCCGCTTAACCGACTGAGCCACCCAGGCGCCCCATTTTAGGCATTTTCAATACTGAATAGAGTTTTGGTAAGTGCTTGAAAATATTCGATGAATTAATGTTGGTCATATGCATATCTAAAGTTTTATTTTAAAAAATAAATAGTACATTTGCAAGACTCAAAACCCAGAAGTATAAAACATTGTGTGCTGAAAAATATCCTTCAGTATATCCTTGTCTCTCTAGACACAGTTTCTACTCTTTCCAGGTGGAAACTACTGTCTCGATGCTGATATATCCTTCCATAGTTTCTTTTCCATGTACAAGAAAATGCAATTATAGATTCTTATATTTCCTGTATTTTATACAAGGGCAACTTACTGTACTTACCATTCCGAACCTTCCTCTTTTCACTTAACAGTTATCTTGGAGATCTTTTCAAATCAGTATATAAAGATTTCCCTTGTTCTTTTAATGCTGCAATATTTCTATTTATGAATGTACTATATATAACCATTTTGGACATTCCAGTCTTTGCCATTACAAACAACGCTGTGTTTGTACTTCCCCTTTCTTTTTTCTCCTCTTGATCACGTTAGCTACTGGTTAATCCATTTGCGTTTTTTCCATCAATAAAACCCCTCAAGAAAACCAGCTTCCAAATTATAATGTATTTTACCATTTTACTATTTTTTACTCCTTATTTTTATCTTTACTAATTTCTTCTCTCTTGGTTTCTTCATTCTGTTATTTTTCTGGCATTTACTGTATTGTCCTCTGAGAAGGGTCTTAGTTCTGACATATGATTTCTGTTTTCTTCTTTTTCTAGGAATTCTCCAATTTTAGTTTATATTTCCTTTTTGTTTCTTAATATGTTTGAGAAGGACTTGAAACTTCCAGGTAGTAGGACTTCTTTGTTAAGTTTTATTTTGTAACTTGGTTAATAATTCATATCCTTACTGCACTATGAATAAAAAATACACGTTATTCTTTTTGGAATTTTTTGAAATTTTCTTTCTGGCCTTTTGTAGAATCATTATTGTGAACATTCCATAAGAATTTTTTTTTAAGGTTACGTTCTTTGTTTTGTATATATATATATATATTTTTTCAAGTTTTTATTTGTTTATTTTGAGAGAAAGAATGAGCGAGAGAGGGGCAGAGAGGGAGAGAATCCCAGTACGCTCTGCACTTTCAGCTTGAAGCCAGATGGGGGCTCAAACTCCTGAACCACGAGGTCATGACCTGAGCCGAAATCAACAGTCAGCCACTTTACTGACTGAGCCACCCAGGTGCCCCTAAAGGTTACAGTCCTTGTTTTTATGGTGCAGAGTTAAATGTATTTATCAGGGAAGTTTACAGTATTAAATAACTTTTATTAAGTTCTTCTGTTTGCTTTTCCTTCCGCTTGCCCAGAGGTCCTGGGCTGAGAGGTAAATTAAAGACTACTGTTGATGACGTGTGTTGTTTTCCTAGTAACTACTGTGATTTCAGTTTTTCAAATGTTACTGTTACTTGGTGTTTCAAATGTTGTATTACTTGGTGTGAAGATGAAACTTACACTTCATTGTGAATTTGACCTTTTATCATTATAAAGTGTCATTCTTTGTTTTATTTATTGATTTTTTGGCCTGATAGATACTACCTTATCTGGTATTTACATTACAATTTCTAATTTCTTTTTATTTGTTTTAATAGTATGCTTTCACCCTTTTATATTCAGTCTTTCAGAATAGCTTTATTTTAATTGAGTCTTTCTTGTATGTTCTTTTTTTTTTTTTTTTTTTTTAATGCACGTGCGAGAGAGAATGAACTGGGGACAGGAGCAGAGAGAGAGAGAGAGAGACAGAGGGCAGGCCTGGAAGAGGGACAGAGGGAAAGAATCTTAAGCACTTAATCTGAGTATGGAGCCTGACACAGGGCATTTGACCCCACGACCCTGGGATCATGACCTGAGCTAAAATCAAGAGTTGGACTGACAACCTAGTGAGCCATCCAGGTGCCCCTCTCGTATATTTTTGAATTAATTTTACTTTGAGATTTGTTCTAAAAATATGTTTCTTATAATTAAGTTAGGATTTTTACATTATTTTTTGTTTTTTATGATTATTATTAAAATTTTTCTTTTAATGTTTATTTTTGAGAGAGAGACAGAGTGCAAGCGGGGCAGGAGCAGAGAAAGAGAGAGAGAGATACTGAATCTCATGTGGGCTCCAGGCTCTGAGCTGTCAACACAGAGCCGGACGCGGGACTCAAACTCACGAATCATGAGATCATGACCTGAGCTGAAGTCTGACACTTAACTGACAGAGCCACCCATGTGCCCCTAATTTTGTTTTTTTAATCTTTATTTTATTTTGAGAGTGAGAGAGCGCACAAGTAGGGGAGGAGCAGAGAGAGAGTGAGAGAGAGAATCCCAAGCAGGATCTGCACTGTCAGTGCAGAACCTAATGTGGGGCTTGAACACAGGAGCCATGAGATCATGACCTGAGCCACAATCAAGAATCAGACGCTTAACTGACTGAACCACACAGACACCCCTAGGCTTTTTACATTTTTGGTAAGACGGATATGATTGGTACAAGTTCTGTTATATTATTTGTCTTTTGGTTTAATTTTTAAAAAGTCTTTCATTGTATAATTTGTATTTTATTTGCAGTACATTTTTCTGTTTTGAGGAAGGTGTGTATTTTCATTTTAATAGTTACCTTCATAATTCTAGGTTTGCTTCTTGGTCATTTATTTAGACAGTCTTCTTTGTTCCCACCACAAGTGATGATAAAATTAACTGTGTTCTCGTCTTTTCTTACTCCCTCACCTCACCCGTTTGGTATTGGTCCCTACTGTTATCTTCCTTAACATTTCCTTTTTTTACTGTTAAGTGTGCTTATGTTTGTATCACATGGTTTATCAGCTTGAATGTTAATTCGCTTGCAACCCTGTGAATGGGCAAGCGTACCAGACTTTCCATTCTCTTTTCCATTCTCCGTCCCCTTGTTTGTCTCTATGTTGGTAACACATCCTGATAGGGAATGTGACATTTACATCCTCATTTGCCACTCTAATCCCCTCACTTGTTTTATCTTAGTTTTACAGCTTAAAATATTCCATCCCCCCTGCCACTCTTGTTTCTCTGGTTTCCTCAGTTACCTTTGGTTTGCTGAAGTTTATCTTCTAATAATTTTCTGAAGGAGGGTTCTTGGGAAAAAATATCCCTTGAATTCTTGTACAGAGTGATGTGTCTGTAGATTTGCTACTTGAAGGACAGCTTTGCTGGTTATAGGATCTGTGGCTCATACCTTTTCCCTGAGTACTTCATAGGTGTTCACCCAGAGTCATCTGGCATTTGCTACTACTGTGGAGAGATTGGAGGCCAGCCTGCCTTTTTTCTTTCTGTAACTGACTTGGTCCTTCATATGGCTCCTCAGCTAATTTTTTTTCTATTAAGTCCAGTGGCTTTCCTAGGATGGAGACGCTGTCTTGCTGATCATTCTGGGTCACACTCCATGCCCGTTCAGTTTTCATATTAAATACTTCAGGGAAGTTTTCCTGATTTTCATCTTTAAATATGTTTGAATACTTATTTTGCTTTCTTGTTGGGGTTTTCTTTTTTAGGTACTTCATGTATGCATATGTTGAATCTCCTTTGCGTATTTCTAGCTGTCATATTCTCACTGATCACTTTTTTCAGTGTCTTCTTTTCCTATCCTCTGTCTCTTACTCAGTGTTCTGCACAGTCTGTTCTCCTCTGGGCTCCCTTCCTCATTTTTTCTTTTAGGATTCACTTAGTATTTTTAAAATCATGGCAAAATGTTTGGCCAGAATTTTCATATACTTCATGGCAGTATTTTTCTGGCAAATTTTGGTATTTTTAAAGGAACTGTTCCTTTTCTTTTTCTATTTTCTATCTCTATTTTAAAAAATTTTTATTATTTTTTCTTAAAAGTAATCTCTAAGCCGGGATGCCTGGGTGGCTCAGTCGTTTGGGCGTCTGACTTAGACTCAGATCATGATCTCACAGTTGGTGGGTTCAAGCCCCATCTTGGGCTCTGTGCTGCCAGCTCAGAGCCTGGAGCCTGCTTCGGATTCTGTCTGTCTGTCTGTCTTCTCTGCACCTTACCTGCTCATGCTCTGTCTGTCTCTCTCAAAAATAAATAAACATTAAAAAAAAAAGTAAGCTCACTAGCTAGCATGGTGCTCAAACTCCTGACCCTGAGACCAAGAGTTGCACGTTCTACTGACTGGGCCAGTTATGCACCTCTCTCTGTTTGTTTGTTTTTTTCCAGTTTATTTATTTTTGAGACAGAGACAGAGCATGAGTGGGGGAGGGGCAGAGAAAGAGGGAGACACAGAATCTGAAGCAGGCTCCAGGCTCTGAGCTGTCAGCACAGAGCCCGATGCGGGGCTCGAACTCACAGACTGCGAGATCACGACCTGAGCCAAAGTCGGACGCTCAACCGACTGAGCCACCCAGGTGCCCCTCTCTCTGTTTTTAAAATAAATTTTGGTTAATAATGTTAATAAATCGATTTCAAAAATTTGCCCCTTTTGGATTTAGCTCTCTGTTCACTTTTCATTTGTGGCTTCTGCTATAATTTACCTTGCATCGAATCTGGACTGATTTGGTAGCCTCAGTCAAACATTCTGCAACATTTGAGTTTACTCTGAAAAATGAAGTTTACAAACTTCATCTTAGTCATTGCCATAGCTTCCAAGACTGCCGTGGCACTGGTGGACAGTGTGTGGATTCAGTTCATTCTCTAGGTACCGTGGACAAAAAGCGATGCCTCATTTACACTCTGCCCGAAGCCTGAGAGGGATCACAAGGACATTCGGAAAATCTGAAGCCCATGAAGCCGCGGGCTAGCACTGTTGTCTTTGCTCCACACATACAGGGATTTGATTGGGTCACTAGATGTTTCTTTCTCTAGTAAGTTCTCTTCCTGAAAACAGTAAAAGATATTAATTATGGCTTGGCTGGTGGAGGGCAGTCTGCCCAACAATGGAATTTACATTGACTGTTCCCCTTTACTGGCATTTCTGTATATTATATACAGTTCAGATGAGCTGAGTTATTGAAAAATCTCTAATTTGTGTAAGAGCAGATGTCTCATCGGCCTGCTTTTCTAGTGTAAATAGTACTCTCTAGTTTCCAACAGTTTCAGTGTTTAGTTAAAACTTTGTCTTTTAAATGTTCTTGAGTGATTTGGAAAGTCAAGGCCTCTGTTTACACATCTATGAAATGGTGTATTAGAGTCTTGGACTAGGTTAATGTTTCCTGGTTGACTGTTTATTTTTACCGATCATAAAAGCCTTTAATTTTGAAAGGTTTTCTGTTGTTTTTGTCTTGATCCCCAGGCATCTTTCCACCTAACTGCAACATCTGGCTTGTCCTGAGGATTATAGCTTGGTCGCTAGGGAGGCTGGAGTAAAACCATAGTAGTCAGGAGTCAGTGAGTCTCCTCTCATTCTGTGTCTCCTTCCCTTTCTCCTTGCCCTCACAGATTCACAAACCCTTCTCCATCTTTTATTGATTTTATTCATTCAATCTTGAATAAAAGAGGTGACTGATCACCTTTAAGGGGTCTAGAATGAGCAGGCTAGCATATCCTCCTGGGTAGCCAGTTATTCTTTGAGCCTCTGGACTTAGGGAAAGCTGGGACGCTTTGGAGGAGAGGGGCAAAGAGATTCTTAATACCTTCTTTTAGCTCTTGCTCTTGTGTAGCCTCACTTTATGCCTGTGCACATCCAGACTCTGCAGGACCCCGGACCTCTTGGGTAAGGTGCACCTTTCTGTTGGTGTGTCATTTTCTCACCCCCACTCTCCCCAAAGGATATGAATCCTTTTGAGGGTCTTTATGGCCAGGATTCTTTTCTGTGGCCAGGATTCCTTCCTTTATCCAGCTCATCTTGTCTGAGCTAACCAGATAATGTGCTACCGAAATCAGAATGTATTGTTTAATAGTTACTTGAGTGCCTGCGCCTATGAGGGCCCAAAGGTTTTATATAGACAGTAGACCCTTGAACGACATGGGGGTTAGGTAAGGAGCACTAGCCCACTGCAGAGTAAGAAATTCATGCATAACTTGATTCTCCCAGAACTTCTCTAATAGCCTGCTATCGACCAGAAGCCTTACTGATAACATAAATAGCTGATTAACACATAATTTTGTGTGTTTATACAAACACATATTGTATATGTGATATATATAATATTAACAAGTATTTTGTGTGTTTATTATATACTGTATTTTTACAATAAAGTAAGCTAGAGAAAAAATATTATTAAAATCATAAGGAAGAGAATAACATTTGCAATACTGTACTGTATTTATTGGGGGGAAAACTCCACATATATGTAAGTGGACCTGCATGGTTCAGACTTGTATTTTTCAGGAATAAATTGTATGCAGGTTGCCACCACTATCCGGAAGTAGAGCATTCTTGCAAAACCTTTTTTAAGGCAAAATGTTGTAAAGTAAAGCAGTAAGTACCATAAATTCATACAGAAAGTTTTTGAATGTCCCCAGACCGAAGGAAAAACCTCTCTTAGGCTTTTATGATACCTTGGGACACATCATGGTAACAGAATCCAAAATCTGTCTAGGCGAGGCACAGATGCTCACAGACATAGTTCAGAGCTGTGGCGATTTGATGCTGAGATGCAGGGTTCCTGGGGATGGAGGAACCATCTCGCTGGGCCACTCTCACTGCCCCTGCTCTGTGCTGCCTCTGGAAGTGCTTGCTGTAAAAATAGCGCTGAACACTATTTTTGCTTTTCACCTTTTTTCATTAAAGTGGGAAATCCTCTTTGGAGTTCTTCCAGTTAGCAAAAACAAGTGCAAATGTAAGTCTTAAGGAAAAGCAAAGTGGCATAACGTGAACTTTTGAAAGGCAAGGGGTCCCTATGTTAGAGAATTTGACTGTCTTACCTAGTCTGTATAGCTCGGTTTAGGAAGCACAAAACTAGGTAAGTCTTAGGGTGTTTTTATAGTTCTTTTCCTTTAAAAAAAAAACACAGCTTTTTTGAGATAATTCACATACTGTACTATTATTTGAAGTATACAATTCTTCGTTCTAAACGTATGCAGCCATCACTACGATCATATTTTAAATGTTTTTGTCCCCAAGAAACCTCTTATCCATTAGTAGGTAATCCCACAATTTCTCTGCCCACCCTTTCCCCTGACAAAGAAACCACTAACTTATTTTCAGTCGCTTTGAATTTGCCTGTTCTGAGTATTTCATGTAAATGAAATCATGTAATATATGTCTTTTGTACCTCGCTTCTTTCACTTAGTATAATGTTTTCAAGATTCATCCATGTTGTAGTATGTATTTGAATTTCTTCCTTTTTAAAGCTGAATAATGGTCCATTGTGTAGATACACCATATTTTGTTTACCCATTTATCAGTTGATGGACATTTGGATTGTTTAGACTTTTTAGCTACTTGGAATGATGCTGATACGATTACTCGTGTGCATGTTTTCATTTTTCTTGGATATATATCTAGGAGTGAAATTGCTGTGTCCTACAATAATCCTTTAACATTTTCAGTAATTGCCAAACTTTTTCAGAGTGGCTGCACTATTACATTCTCGTCAGCAGTGTATGAGGAGTCCAGTTTCTCTACATCCTCACCCACACTTGTTAGTGTCCCTTTCCGGCTTATAGCCGTCCTGGTGGGTGAGAAGTGCTATCTCACTGTGATTTTGATTTGCATTTTCCTAATGGCTGCTGTTTTTAAGCATCTTTTCATGTGCTTATTGGCTTTTTGTATGCCTTCTTTGGAGAAATATCTGTTTAAATTTTTTGTCCTCTTTTCAATTATGTTATTTTTCATTGCTGAGTTGTAAGAGTTCTTTACATGTTCTTTGTGCGTGTGCCTTCTCAAATATAATTTGCAAATATTTTCTCCTTTGAGTTGTCTTTTCACTTTCTTGGTATCATTCGTAGTACAGACGTATTAAAATTTGATGTCCCATCTGTACATGTTTTAACTTTCAGTGTATTCTTCCTTCATCAAATAAATAGTTGGTTAAAAAAAATCATATAGCCTGGCATTTTATTTCTCAGAAGGCATCTACAGAAATGAAATCTACTAGAAATTCCCTTAGATACTTCATGTTATTTTATAATTTGTAATATAACACATATAATTGAAGTTGCATATGAAGTGTTCGTATCTTAAGTTTATATATGTATCCACCACGTGGCTCAGGCTGTAGATCAGACTTAGCACCTCAGGAAAGCGCCCCCACCTAAACTAACTTTTGGAATGTAAAGTCAGAATCAGGGAAAGCACCTAGGTATGGCTTAGTCCCTGTTCTGGTATACATGTACCCAGTATTGGTTTTAATGACTTCGAAGACATATAGATTGCCAAGTTTTTACAGATGAATCATCAGAATCTCTTTAGATTAATATAAACAAACTGTGCAGAGAATGAAATGCTTCGCCTGATTTCTCGAACAGCTTTACCTCTTAGTCTTTTGAAGCCTGTTAGCGTGTTCTACCACTTGATGGCACTATTGCCCTGGGAGCGTCAACATTGCTGAAAAGCCTACAACATTTGATGTTGATTTCAGAGTGAATGACTCCAATCTTTTATTATGTTTCATCCTTTTTGAATCATCATCTGCTTCATTGTTTCAATAGAGAAAATCATTTGTATTCTTTAATTGAATGGTAGCAGTGTTCTTTCATATTGGATCTTTTCCTAGGCATTTTTCAATAAGATAAAATTAATAGTTTCCACCAGTTAAATTCTTTAGATTTTAAGGAGGGAGAAAAAAACCTGGACATTTCTTTTAGAAAGCTGATTGATTATAAGAGAAAAACCTTTAGGAATTTCTTTTCTTCCCCTTCAGTAACAAAAGTATATTTATTTCTGCATTCTTGTTACTTGTAATTAATGACTAGATGTTTACTAGCTAGATCATTAACTGCTAGTGAGGTACTTAAAGTGTGTGATTCAGAAGATCTCGAAAGGTCTAAGCAAGGTTTTATTTAAGAAAAAAACAAGATTGTTTTTAAAATGGCTCACTCATTAACTATTGGTAAAAAATAGTCATTCTCTTAGAAGATGAAAATTCCGTTCTCAAAGGAAGAATTTGTATATGTTTATTTTCTAGTTGACTTTAAGTCTAAAATAACATATATGGCTAGCTTACATTTTAACACAGAAATTTGCTCTTTAGGTTGATTAAAATGTTTTATTTTGTGCTTAATACTTTTAATGATTGGTACAGCATTTGGCACTCCATTCCCTTGCAGGCTTGCCTCCATAGAGGAGTAGAAAAGACAGAAAAACACAGTTAAGGAGAACTAACATTTAAGAAATATGTATTACCTTATGTACAATGTAAAGAATTTTATTTTGTGAAGTAATGAATGAATGGTCAGAGTTTGAAGATTTAAGTAGGGCAGGGCGACATTTAGTATCAGGTATCCCGTTAATTATAAAGGTATAATGGAAAAAGGAGTTTTAGAAACTTGCTAGTTTGAGAAATATTTGGTTGGCTTTTTCGGAGTAGTGGATTCTGAGAAAATGGAATATCTAACTTTACTTTCACATGGCTGGCCAATCCCCAGCCATGGTTCAATCCTGAACAAAAACCAGGATTGCTAACTACCTGGAAAGACATACAAGAGTTAAGATCTTTCAGGGAATTCTTATAAAACGGGTTTTTAAGTCGCTGTGGAAGCTGAAAGCACTTAACTGTTTTATTAGTTCACTAATGTGGGCCTGAATAGGTAGCTCAGACTGCTTTTCTTTAAAAGGGATACCTGTATCTGCCTTTCTTTTGGGACTGGGAAAAAGCTTTGATGTAGATTGGGCTGATTTTCTAGAAGAAGAAAAAAAAAGGAAACAAAGTGGAAGTGACTTGTCCAGGAAAAGAAAATGGTAATGAGATAGGTTGGTTAACACTTTCGATGCTAAGTGAAGATAATCTCGGATTGCGTTGAAGAATACAGTGAGAAAGACAAGATTAAAATTGACTTTTAATTAATTTTTAATTTATTAAGAGCTGGTTCTTAATATCCAAATGGAGAAGCATTTAGAAAATAATATTTATTTTTTATTTTTTAAAAAAATTTTAAAGTTTAGTTATTTTTGAGAGAGAGAGAGAGTGCGCATACTCTCTTTGCGCACAGGAGATGGGCAAAGACAGGGAGATAGCATCTGAAGCAGGCTCCAGTCTCTGAGCTGTCAGCACAGAGCCTGACATGGGGCTTGAACTCACAAACGGTTGCAAGATCATGACCTCAGCCAAAGTTGGGTACTTAATCGACTGAGCCACCCAGGCGCCCCAAGAAGAACATTTTAAAAGTTTAAGAAAGGAGCCAGATGATAAGCTAAAAGTATTTTTCAAAACACTTGAAAATTTCAATGAAACAGAATTTTTTGGAAAAAAGATACATTTCCAAACTATTTCAAGACAAAATAGACCAGTGAAGTTATCAGTTAATTTCACCTTAAATAGTCCAAGGCTAGGCTTTATTGAGTTCTTTTCGATCTTTCACGAAACAAGTAATTTCTTTGGTGTCTTAGTTATAGAAAAGCAATCTTGCCATTTCATAGTATAAATAGGCGGAATCTGACTGCCTCTTCAATCTCACTTTTGAATGTCCATATAAAAATTCTAAGCAAAACACTAGCAAATCATATTTAAGTAGTATGTTTTTAAAAATCCAGTAAGATCAAAGGGAATTGATCTGAGGAATAAAAAGGTACTTTAGGGGCGCCTGGGTGACTCAGTCGGTTAAGCGGCCGACTTCAGCTCAGGTCATGATCTTACGGTCTGTGAGTTCGAGCCCTGTGTCGGGCCTGGAGCCTGTTTCAGATTCTGTGTCTGCCTCTCTCTCTGCCCTTCCCCTGCTCATGCTCTGTCTCTCTGTCTCTCAAAAATAAATGTTGAGAAAAAAATTAAAAAGATACTTTGTTTTTTAATGTTTTTATTTATTTTTGAGAGACAGCGTGCAAGCCAGGGAGGGGTGGAGAGAGGGAGACAGGATTTGAAGGAGGCTCTGAGCTGACAGCAGGGAGCCCGACGCAGGGCTCGAATTCACAAACAGTGAGATCATGACCTGAGCCGTGACCTGAGCCGGAGTCAGATGCTTAATCAAGCCACCCAGGCACCCCTAAAAAGATACTTTAGATAGGAAACATAGATACAGTTAAGGAAAAATAAACCATATGATTATCCTAATGCATAAAAGATAATTTGATAGGCTAGCTTTGATAAAATGTAAAACTTGAAGCTTAAACTTATTTTTGTAAAAGTATCAGACGATACTTCCTCACTATGGTGAAGAATATTTTAGACTGGGGGCGCCTGGGTGGCTCAGTTGGTTGAACACCTGACTCAGCTTCAGGTCATGATCACCCATTTGGTGGGTTTGAGCCCTGTGTCAGCCTCTGTGCTGACAGCTCAGAGCCTGGAGCCTGCTTCAGATTCTGTGTCTCCCTCTCTGTCTCCCCCTCCCCTGTTCACACACACTCTCTCTCTCAAAAGTAAACATTAAAAGAAATTAAAAAAAAAAGAATATTTTAGACTTAAAGCTAACCAGTAACATTTATGATGATACCATTAACATTTATTTATCTAACACATGTTTACTGAGCACTTATTATATTGTTGGCACTGTTTTTGAGTACAAATAAACTCTCTGTCATGGAACCTACATTCTAGTAAGAAAGAGTGACAAGATATATAAGCATAACTAGTAAGTAGATTATATAATAAGTTAGAAGGTGATAAATACCGTTTTAAACTAGTGCAGAGTGGGGTTGGGTGGATTTGCGGTTTCAATGGAGTATTTGGAGGAAGTCTCATTGAGCTGTCAATTGAAAGTAACACTTAGCTTTTGCGAGAGAGTAAGTGGTGTAGATATTTGGGGGAAGAGAAGAGCATTTTCCAGCTGAAGGAAGAGCCAGTACTGGCTCAGAGGCTCTGAGGTGAGCTTCCCAGCCATGGGAGGATTAGCAAGGGCCGCTGGGACTACAGATCACGCGGGTACTATTTAAGAGAGTTGGAACCCGAGCCTCTTAACTCCTAGCAGATTCCTCTTTGTTATCTTATAACCTCAGGTTTTGTATTCATTCAAAGTATTATTCATTTTTCTCATCTATAGTTGTGACAGTTGGGAGTGATAGAACCTAGGCATAGGTTTAAAGTTGTTTGGAGGCACTTGGGTAGCCTGGTCGGTTAAGCATCCGACTACGGCTCAGGTCATGATCTCATGGTTCGTGGGTTTGAGCCCTGCGTCGTCCTCTGTGCTGACAGCTCGGAGCCTGGAACCTACTTCAGATTCTTTGTCTCCCCCTCTCTCTGCCCCTCCCCTGCTTATACTCTGTCCTTCTCTCTAAAATAAACATTAAAAATTTTAAGTTGTTTGTATTTGGCAATTGGTTATAAACTGAAACAGAAAAATGTATTTTTTCCTGAAGTGCGTTTGAAAAATAAATGAAAATCCTAATATCCTAACTAAAATGTATTATAATTAATATTACATTTCAACCGAAGTTTGAAATTTTAAAAAGTATGTTTGCTACTAATGTGAATCCATTTGTTAAGCAAGAAAACTGAAGGTTCATTTGTCTTAGGCTTTTTTTGCACTAATAGACATGAAGAAAATTACTACATATTTATGAGAGTATCTTACAGGAATACTTCATTTTTGTAGTATCAAGGAGTAATGTGATCCACATGTGTGCATTTTCTGTGACAGGAACTTAACCTTCAGTTGATAAAACTTCTTAAATAATTTAAAGAAACATTTAACATTGTTGTGATGTAGACCATTACTTAATGGATTGAACTTTTTTTTTTAATGTTTATTTTTGAGAGAGAGAGCGCATGCACACATGAGCAAGCAGGGGAGGGGCAGAGAGAGAGGGAGACAAAGAATCCGAAGCAGGCTCCAGGCTCTGAGCCGTCAGTACAGAGCCTGACACAGGGCTTGAACCCACAAACTGTGAGATCATGATCGAGTCTAAGTCAGATGCCCAACCAACTGAGCCACCCAACTGCCCCTAATGTATTGAACTTTTTATTATTTTAGTAAAGAAGAATATGATGACTTTAACAAAACTTATTGAGATAATACTACAGAGCCACTGTTTTCTTGTTTTCTCAACATCTGTTACCTTATTTCTGAAATGGTGGCCAGAATATTCACCTCGTAAAATGGTTATTAGTATCGACACAAGTTAAATAATGTATATTAGATGCCTAGGACAGAGCCTGGCATGTTAGTAAGAACTAAGTAAGTGATCATTGTAAAAGAAATTCTAATGGTCAAGGAGGAATGCAAAGGTTTTCAGGCTCTTAGGTATGAACTTGAGCACTTTTCTCCCCTTTCGAATTTACCTCCATTCTTCCCTTTGCTATGCATCTTCTTCCAGCTGAGGCTTAGTCTGTTCATGTGGGAATTTTCCATCCAGATCTAAGCCTTGCACAGTGTGTAGACTTTTCTCGGATGATCAAACCATTTTCTCATATTATTCTATAGTGATGTATTTAGGGATAACTAAGGCCAGTAGGATTGTTTGTTTCTGTCCTCGATGGCTTTAGACTTTGGTAGTTTTTTGAGCTCTTGGGTTGAATTTGTATAGTTTTTAATTATTTTTTTATGTTTATATATTATTGAAAGAGAGAGAGAGAGAGAGAGAGAGAGTGTGTGTGTGTGTGTGTGTGTGTGTGTGTAAGTGAGGGAGGAGAAGAGAGAGAGGGAGACACAGAATCTGATGGCTCCAGGCTCGAACCCAAGAACCTTGAGATCATGACCTGAGCCAAAGTCATATGCTCAACTGAGTGAGCCACCCAGGCACCTCAAATTTATAGTTTTTAAACTTCCTTCTTCACTGTCAACTCCCCATTACTTGGTACTGTCAGTGCAGCTCCTGTTGTGAGTTCCTCACTGCTTCTCATCTACAGCATCTGATCTGTTCAATGTTGCATCATTGGGTAATCGAGTTTTATAAAATAATGTCTGTGGCAAGAATGCAAAATAAATTTTAACTTCTATGTTCATTCTGATTAGTAGTGGCCGCTTTGAGTGCTGTGTTTAAGCAGGATTCTGGAGCTGCATTCACGTTTTATGAGAAAGTGCTCTAATAATGGAAGGTGGCAGTGTGAATAACCACGTTTGCCATTTATTGTCTAGAGCAAGAGGAGATAGGCATTGTGGGAGAATCTGAGTAGGTTCCGTAACGAGGAAGGTACAGAAGTTAGTGTGTGGTTTTGTGGTAATCTTTCGCCTTCTTAGATGCCTTCTTAGTTACCGGTTACCTTTTCACTTTAGATGTTAAAGTTTCCAAATAACTTATCCATGGATAAATGTAGGAGATAGTTCTGAAAGGATTGTGTTTTATTCTATTTGAGTTGCCTTTAGGTTTGTTTACTCAGTAATTATGTGATTTAAAATTTAGGCCATGTCAAAACTTGGTGTTTTCTGTGCTCGGTATTTCATATTTTATCAAAATTGTATACGTAGTGAAATTGCAGATGTGCAGTAAATGCATGGAATAGAAAATGACAGTTATTAGTAAGCTTTCACAAAGCAAATTGAATTTCCATATGCTCCATTATGATGGCAATAATAGGCACATCTGTATGATTACTAGTTTTTATCATCTTTTAATGTGTCAATATATCTGAGAAACTTTAAATTTTAAAATGAATTACTTCTGGTGTGTCTTTCCTCTTACATATATCACATATAACTTTTGCAGGTTGGATTTGCTACCATTTTATGCAAGATTGGTTGCTACATTGCATCCCTGCATGTCTGATGTAGCAGAGGATCTTTGTTCCATGCTGAGGGGGGATTTCAGATTTCATGTATGTATTTAAGCATTTATTTTGTTATATACACACACACACATATATATATGCATGTAAGTTAAGAGGATTCTTTAGTTTAAGAATAAGATTATTGTATTGATAAGCATATTTTTGAAATTTGATAGTGGTATAACAGTTCAGAATGTACGGACTTCTAAGTTTTTAAAATGTATATTTTCTCAACAAAGCTTGAAACTGATAAGTGATGTTCCAGTTTGGAGATGAGCTGTTGCTGCTACCTTGTTTCCTACAGGTACTACACTTTTTGCTGTTGTAAAGTCAAAGCCTTCTCTAGGGTCAAGAGAGTCAGCAGGTCTCATTGGTGTTCCCAGGAGAAACCTAGGATTGGCCGTGCGAGTCGGGGCACACTGCCTGGAGGATGCCCATTGAGGTGTTGGGAGTCCAGATGTCTGGGGCGCCCGACGTTGCATAATTGCTCTGATCAGTGAATGCTGTGGTGACCCACCTTTTACTGATTCTTCCCTTAATAGCCTTTACCTTGAATAGTAGTCAAGGACCTGTTTCCAGACAGCGTCTTTCCCTTTCTAGTCCTCGGAGTCTTAACTGTCTGTCAGTGGCTCTCCGGATCCGTATTACCCAGTCACCTGTGCAGGTGATACAGATACAAGGTCGAAAGGAGTAAAATGACTCCTTACAAGTGTCTGAAAGTGAATATCGCATACTGAAAAGACATGAAATTCCAGTGGTTATGATAGCCAATGGAAAAATTGCGTTGACAGAATTTAGCTTTATAGCAAGTTGGTTGGAATGCAAATAAATGTTTGCTCTGCTCAATATGTACTTTACTGCACTCATTATACAGAAATTGGTATTGCTGAGCGCTCAGAGAACAGAAATAATTTCTGAGATCAAGAATCTCACAACATAGTTGGGAAGACAAGACATAAATACTCTAAAAATAAGAGTGAAATAAACATTTAAATTCTAAATATATTCAGTATTATAAGGAATGGCATGCTTAATTGCCAGATGAATTGTTCAAGAGTTAGAGCCTCGAGTTCAGAGGAAGGAGAGTCTCAGTGAGGTGTGGGTTGACCTCTAAAGGCTTCTTGCCATAGGAGCTTATTTATTTGAGATTTGTGGTTAACATTTTTCTGGGGCAGTTTTTGCTGAAGTATGTTTTGGATTTTTATGGATAGTATTAAGCAAGGAGGGGATTCTGTGTTTTAAAAGAAGTTTGGAAACACAGATCAAGAAAGTTAAATGGTTGTGTTTTGTTTTATTATAAGAATTCCCAAAGCTTTAATAGAGTAATGTGCACTGTGAACCTCCTGGAAGGGGTCAAATATGTGGTCACTCAGAGAACACACTTGGGAAAATGCTGCCAGTTCAGGGACTGATGCCTCAGAAGTTATGATGTCCTCGTTGGTTTATTTAATCCCATCATGCAAAACAGGAAACTGTTTTACTGGCAGGCAGTATGACTCTATTACATGAGTTTTATGATATACCCCTCAACCATATCCAGAATTAAACACACAGGTTACTGGTCCAAGCATAATTTGTGCTTTTGGTGAGAAAATTAAAATTAAGAATATTCTATTCGTGTATACTTCCCCTCCCACCCTTGATAATTGGGGTGGGAGTTGAGGGAATTGGCAGTTTTGTTCCTGATGTAATGCTCCATTACAGCTCAAAGACTTACCAGAATTCTAGGAGAATGCCGTGGGAACACTGCTCTCAGAGGAGGGAAGAAAAGGTACTTGAGGTCCGCCTCCTCCAGGATCTGTCTGTCCCCACCCCCACATCTACAGACTTTGCTGGCTGCTTGTTATCAGCCTCTCTCTCTCTTTAAATAAATAGAGAGGAGAGAGATCATTCTATATATATGCTTAACACTTTCCCGTCTTTAAATGAAAATAAAATAATAGCAACAAGAAAATGTCTTCCAGCCTCTCCCCCTATCCTCTTTCACTTGCTTTTTGTTCGAATTTTTTTTTGACTATACTTGCCTCTTCTGCTTCTTCAAAGACATTTACCTTTTGTCTTACCATCATAGCAACCCTGGCAGAGACCACCAGCATCCTCCTAATCACTTCCTGTTAGTTGATGTCCTCCCAGATTCCAAACTGTTGGACTGTTCTTTTTTCTGTCATTCTGTCTCCACTACTTGCTGGTATTGTTAACTTTGGTCAAGTTACTTAGGTGGCATATACTGGTATCTTTTTATACTGATATCTTTTTAAATGGCATTGTTCTTATGGATTAAACTAAGTGGAAATAAAGATTATCACACAACACCCAGGCATAGATATTATTATGATAATAAGTATCTTTTCTCTCCTACTACTCTCTCTTGGTTCTTACTGATCACTGCTATTGTCAATATCATATATCAATAGTAAAATATTTTTAACTTTTCTACAGTTGAGTTTATATATTTGCATTCACCACACTTTTCTTCCTTCAACCTTTATTTTGACAAGAACACATTTTAACCTGGGTTCAGTTGACATCGATTTCTTAGCAACCTCAAATACATATTTCTTGCCAGAACCTCTCTCTTGGTGCTTAGTAAGTTCTCATGTACTTGTAGCTAAATATGTCCATAAAAAAAGCTCCGTACTTCTTAAAAACATCTTTATCCTTCACTTCCTCATATCAATCTCTATTCTGTCTGTAAATTTGCAGTATTATTTTTATCTCATCACTAAGAGAAATACTTCTGCTTTTGCCCCTTGGACATTCAGAAGCCCTCGTTCACCAAATTCTGTTGGTAGTATCTTCTAAAACACCTCTTCAAATCTAGCATCTCCTCTTCATAGGCTGAATGATGAGAATAGCATTTTACCCACATTTCCCTGTCTCTGCTTTCTGTCTAATTTCCAGCATGTTGCCATAATCTGATCATATTTGCCCTCTTCTTAAGAACCTCACCTGAGAGGTGCCTGTGTGGCTCAGTAAGTTAAGTGTCCGACTCTTGGTTTTGGCTCAGGTCATGAATTCTCAGTTTGTGGGTTTGAACCCTAAGTTGGGGACTCTGTGCTGACAGCGTGGACCCTGCTTAGGTTTCTCTCTCTCCCTCTCTGTCTGCCCCTCCTGTGCTCATGCTCTCTTCCCTTCAAATAAACATTAAAAAAAAAAAAGAAGAAAAAAAAAACCTCACCTGAGGTTTAACTTGGTTAAAGCTATATGAAATCTCATATAGTAGTCAAAGAAATTCTGGTTTTAAAACAACAGATCTGCTTATCTGACCAACAGATTAGTAAAGGTAACAGAAATGAGAAACCACATATTCTTGAGGTCAGAATTCAGAGGATGAATTGGCAGTATGTTTCAAGATCCTTAGAGGCATTTATACGTTGGACAGCTTTGAGAGTCTGTCCTAAGTAAATGGTCTGATATATCCAGAAAAGTTTTACTCACATCATGAATTGTAGTAGGAAAAAAATGGAAAATACTCTTAACACCCCGACAGTGAATTAAGAAAATGGTCATATAATCACGATGCCAAAACGATGTAGAGCTGTCAGAAGTAATATTTACCAAAAATTTCCATAACCTAGAGAAAGTGCTTCTTTTGGGGAAAAAAGAAAAAAGGCAGCAAGGTGAAAAATCTTACACATAATAAATTTACAGTTGTTAAAATGCTTGGAAAGTAAAGAAGAGAAAAGAATTACATATCAGTATGTCAGCTGTGGTTGTCTTTAGATAGGGGCAATAAAAAATACTTTTTCCTTTCTAGTTTTCTATGCTTTCCAAATTTTTAACAGAGACTACTTCTTTAATAATGGAGGGATAGCTATTATTTAGATATGAGCATATCAGTCTAACTGACATTTTTTAAATTTATTTAAAAAAAAATTTTTTTTAACGTTTATTTATTTTTGAGAGACATAGAGACAGAGCACCAGCAGGAGAGGGGCAGAGAGAGAGGGAGACATAGAATCTGAAACAGGCTCCAGGCTCTGAGCTGTCAGCACAGAGCTCAACGCGGGGCTCGAACTCACAGACCGTGAGATCATGACCTGAGCCGAAGTCGGCCGCTTAACCGACTGAGCGACCCAGGCGCCCCTGATTGACAGTTTTTAAATTAGTTGTCTTTCAACTTTTTAAATCAAGCCTCTTTAGTGGTAAATAAGTTGACTATAGACCCCAGTTTGGCATATTTATATATAAATTATATGTGTTTACAATTGTATCAAATATTTTATGTAAATTTATAAAATAAAGACAAGTTCAAAAGTATGATATCAAAAACAAATTATAGTTCCGAGGTTTTTTTCAAACCACACTCTCGTGGATCAAGAGTCTTGCCCACCCTACCCTGGAGATCAGTGGTCCATAGCATAAAAGAAATAAAATTTTTGAAGGCAAATTCACTTTTTTATAGACTCAGTGTCTACTTAGTGCTTAGCAAATAGTAGATTTTACAAAAAATTAGAATGATGAAATAAATAAAGTTTATGTAAAATAAAATGAGCACGTTCTAGAGGACAAAGTATAGTATCTGGGTAAAGTTACAGAAGAGCCAGTTTGAGGCAGACGAGCTTCCTTGGATAGGCCTCTGAAATCTTTACTTTTTATATGTTGACATATCTGAAAAGTTTCTTTAATGTCTATGAATTTAGTTATTCAGTCGATCTCAATTTCATTGCTCATTAATAAATGTAAGGATTTTTGCTAAAGATGATTGATTATATAAGTAAAATTCTGTAAGAGACGTTGAACTAAATATATATAGAAAATTTTATGTTGTTTATTCATTTACTTTTGCAGAAGTGTTTTGACATGCCTTTTGATCACAAGGAATCAACAAATGAGATTAGAAAATAATGAATGAGGAGTCAGAATAAGTTAGTCTTTTTTATAAGTTATAGCCTTTTGAAAAGCCTTTATGTATTTCATCTGAAAATGAGGGAGTGACCTAATTGATTTCTCATACTTCATTTAAAAATTATATAATTTTGTCATGTTAGATTGCGTCTCATTAACTTTAGTAATATTTAAAATAATTATGGATGATACACTATGTTAACGTGTTTTGAAGGCTCAGTAATACTTAACGGTCAATTGTGTGATACTCCAGCCCAGTCGTTTAAGAGCTCGTGTGTCCAGAATCACCCAAAGAGATTTTTAAAAACATGTTTATATATTTCTTACCCCTACTCCCTTTAGAGATTCAGCTTCAGCATATCATTTCTGAAATGCTTCCTTGTACTTTTTTGTTTCCAAGTTTCTTCAACTGTAAAAGAAACACATGCTCAATGTGGGTTATTTAGAAAATATAAAATATATAAGTGAGAAAGAAGAGGGGAAGTCCCATAATTTCGTCACTTTAAAACAGACTTATTTATCTTGTAGTATATTTTCTTTACCTTTTTTCCTCTGTAGTTTTTTTAATGAATTTATAATGTATATACAATTTTCCATTCTTTATTTCTCACTGAGATGCATTTTGCAGTGATTTAAAACCTCTCATGCTTCATTTTGAAGGTTGTATAATCTTTTGTTCTGTACATTAAGTGCTTAGAAATCAAGTGATGTGCAGTTGTCAGGTTACTACCACCTCTGTCTCTGTCATCATCACCATCCTTATTTTTATCTTTATTTTACCAAGTGAGCTGACAGGTTCCGGGGATTTATGTGAGTTATCTTAAGATCTTGTACCCCCCAGAATTGCACAAAATGACCTCACAAGGGCTCAGACATCTGGCTATAGTTCATTTGCTCTTTTGCGTCACTACAATACATACATAAACATGAAGCATTTTCATTTACTTGTTTACTCAGCAAACATATATTTAGTGTCCACATATTAGTGATACAAACATACGAAGATGGATAAAATTAGTAATAGCTAATAATGGTCTCAGGCACTGTTGTGTGTGCTTTACATCAGTTCACTTAAGACAACTTTATGAGGTAGGTTACTTTTATTAGTTCCATTTTAAAGATGGGGAGATGAGACATAGAATTTAAGTAACAGCTAGTAAGTGATAGAGCTGGGATTTAAACCCAGCAAGTCTGGTCCAAGGTCTGTACTCTTAATGTATCCTAGATAATAAGCTAAGTCACTGTGAGGAGCTTTTCATATGCAGAAGTTAATAAACATGTATTTGTGAAAGGATCTTTACGAAAGCTGTGCTCTTTTCTGAATGGCTGAAACAGTCAAGGTTAAAGTTCTAGAAGTTGACTTATGATTTTATTTTTAATCATTGCAATTTTATTGATGCTTTAATAAATACTTGTAGTGAGCTTCTAGTTTGCTTATTTTTTAAATGAGTAAACATAGTTTTATTTAAAGATTATCTTTGAAGAACTAAAAAATCTAAACAGCTACCACTTCTTGCTATAGAAAGTAGTTCCTTAAAATTGAAGATGATAAATTTAAGTGTTAGCTCTCTGAGTATGTAGAAGTTTAGTATTTATAAAATGATTATCATGAATTGTCCCGCTACTGGTGAGGTTAGACCTTATTTTAAAATGCAGTACATTATAGTGTAGTGGAATTCTCCAGTACTAGTTAGGAGACTGGCATTTTAGTACTGATCCTTCATCAAGTCATTTGAGAGTTTTGTGTTGTTTTGTTATTTAATTATTAAATCAGAATTATAGCAGCTATGTGGTACAAATAGGATAGTAATCTAGAAACACAGAAAACACTGAAAAAACTTTGCAAGTCACCACTATATTGAACAATTGCAGAAGATAGGAGAGTATTTTGAAAAAGTAAACTAGTGCAAGACACCACCATGTTATTTTCACTGTCGTTCACATAGAAGATTTCTAGACTGTAAGTTTTCGATGAAAATGTAATCCATTTACATTTATCTTGCTATGTCTGTTTGTACTGTACTGTTTTACGAAGATTTTGTTGTACTGAATACTTCTTGAAATGTGTGGCTAAGTTAGAGGCCTTATATTTGCAAAGGATTTAAAATTTGATATACAGCTTTGGCTGATGATAAAAGAATAGTGATTATATCAGAAATTTCACTGTAATGAAATTATAATAAAAATTGCAAACTGTAGTTCATAAGTGTAATACACTAGGCTTTAATAATATTTTTGCTTAAGTGAGCTCTTGATATTATTTTTTTTAGGTTTATTTATTTATTTGCAGTGTGAGAACAAGTGTGGGAGGGGCAGAGAGAGAGGGAGAGACAGTTGGTACTTATTTTTAAAGCAGCATTTCCTAAAATGTGTTCCTTATTAATTTAATGGGATATTAACTAGTACTTGGTAGCATTTCAAAAGGGGGTTTCTATTGCTAATTAAATTTGAGATGAATTAAGTTAAACAGCCTTCATTTGAGAACCTGTTTAAACCTGATAAAGTGCATTGTTTCCCCAAATTATTTGACTATGGAATTATTTCAAATTGTATCTTAGGACTTGTGTTCCGCAGAGCTTATATTGCCTTGACTGAAAGTAATTTGAGTAGCAAGAAATTTACCCACGTTTATTTAAAATATTTGGAGGAATGCAGACTTAATAAAATAACTTTTCTTATCAGAGAGATTTCAGAATGTTAATCTCTAAGTCAACGTCTCTTTTCTCTTAATTCGTAGGTACGAAAAAAGGACCAGATCAATATTGAAACAAAGAACAAAACTGTCCGTTTTATTGGAGAATTAACTAAATTTAAGATGTTCACAAAAAATGATACACTACATTGTTTAAAGGTTAGTGCTACATTATTTGAATTGTTTTTAGTAGACAAATGTAAAGTTTTGGTTATAAATGCTGGGAAAAGTGAAATAAGTGAGGAATATTTGTTTACCTGAAGAAAGATAAGGAAAGGAGTAAAAAAGCATTAAACGATGAGCAGAGTAGAAAACAAATAATAATGTGGTAGGTAGAAATGCAGCTCTCATAGAAATTACCTTAAATGTAAAAGGACAAAATACACGAGGTAAAAGCCTAAAGAATATGACTTGATTAAAACAAAAACTGTAGGCTGCCCTATAGGAAAGATATCCTTAAATATGAAGACCGTAAGGGCTGAAGTTAAAAGGTGGGGGAAAGACACCAGGGAAGCACTAATTAAAAGTCACCTGGTTTCATTGGTATCAGGCAATGAAGGCACAAGCATTTATTAGAAATAAAGAAGGAGAGTTCATGATGACGAACAGGTAATTTTAACAGGAAAGTATTACCTTCCTGAATCGTTATGAATCCAATAAGGTAACTTCAAAATATATAAAGCAAAAATCAAGGAAAGGAGATATAAACAAATTCACAAACATAGTGAGAGAGTTGGAAACATCTTTCACTAACTGAAAGAAGAGGCAGACCAAATCAGTATACATACATACATATATATATATATATGTATGTATGTATACACACACACACACACACATATACATATACACAGATTTGAATAACACAATAAACAACCTGGATCTAATGGCATCTGAATTTATAATTTCTTGTTATGTACGTGGATCATTTACCATAATTAACCGTTAAAATCTAAGCAAATTAGGGGCACCTGGGTGACTCAGTTGGTTAAGCATCTGACTTTGGCTCAGGTCATGATCTCAAGTTCATGGGTTTGAGCCCCGCGTTGGCTTTGTGCTGACAACTCAGAGCCTGGAGTCAGCTTCAGATTCTGTGTCTCCCTCTCTGTCTACCCCACCCTTCTCAAAAATAAATAAACATTAAAAAAAAAAATCTCAGCGAATTAGAAAAGACTGAAATTATTCAGATTATGTTTTCTGTCCACAATGGAATTAAGCAAGAAATTAGTTCATAAATAATTGTATGTGGTAAAGAGGATACAGCACAGATGGAATAATTCTACATTTGGAATTGATCATTACTAACAGTAACAAATTTTGTATCAAATTGATTTCCTGGGGATATTGCTAGGTATATTACACAAAGTGGGTCTCATGAATTCAAGTACATTTGGAAAACCCTGAGTTAAACAATTTGCCCAGTTTCTTGACTGCTTGATTCCTTAAGAGTGTTTAAAATACTAATAGCCGTTGTAAATATTCAAGGGTAAGTTTCCTCAGCCTACTTGGAGCATCTCAGGTGTCCACAGGGTACATTTGGGGAAACTGGGTAGCATTTTAAGAGGATTGTTAAAGATTTCACAGTGCTGTAATTGGAGGGAGTCATACCATGGAACAATTTAGACATTAGTATATTTCTTCATAGTAGTTATTACAAACAAACAGGAAAGATATACATTTCTGTGACACAGAAATTCCATTTCTGTAAGTTTGTTACTTACAGGAAAGTAACAAGGAAATAATCATAAAGGTGTGCACAGATTTATCTACAAGGATGTTTAAGTATTGTTAAGTACTTCACAATTAACACAATTGTTGAAGCAATAAGAAATTGTAAACAGTTTTAATATTCAATAAATAAGAATCATTGAAGTTTTAGTGTAGTTCTATGTAGAAATATGTCCCTTTAAAATCATGCCATACAAGGATAAATAAGGACACAGCCAAATAGTCATATTAGCTAAAAAACACCAAGTTATTAAATGATGTGGTATATTTGAATCTGTTTTGGTTTAGGAAATATGCATAAGAAAAAGATTGGTAGAATAAATACTTAAATGCTGTGGTAATGTGTTTGTAAATTTCATACAATGAGCCTGTTGTAGTCAGAATTTTACAGGTAAATATCTATAAACCAAAACAAAAAAGCCATTTAGAAAGTGTTAGCTGTGTATGTTACAGATGTTTAAATACATAGCATCTAATAATCATTATAAAAAGGGCTTTGATATTAGTTTTCATGTATTTATCTGCAAGGAAAGGCATTAAATATATTGAAGTTTTTAGATTAAATATTTGTGGCTGAACCCAAAAGATACTTAGCAATGAATCTTGTCAAGCTAAAGTAGACCAGCTTTTGTTTTTCTTACTGATATTTTTAAAATTGTCACACACAGTAGATCTGTATTTTCTTTCTCTAATAGGACTGAAGTGTTGTCTTTGTGTTCTCTCATCATCATTATTATTACAGATGCTTCTATCAGACTTTTCCCATCATCATATTGAAATGGCATGTACTCTCCTGGAAACATGTGGAAGATTTCTTTTCAGGTCTCCAGAATCGCACCTGAGGACCAGTGTACTTTTGGTAAGGGCTTGAGCATCCTAGCAAGAGCTTGAGGTTCTCGATTTACCTCAGGGGTTGGAAATGGTATCGTGACCAGTGCCTGTGACCTTGCTCTGCATCATAAACTAGAACCTCCCGTATTTATGTGCTGAGGCCAGTCCAGGAGAGTTGCAGGAATTGGGTGTCAGTGAGTTCACACTGTTGTAAAAGAGGATTAAATTCAACCCCAAATAACTTTTGATAAATGATCCAGATGAGCAAGTACTCTGGATACTGTTGTATTAGAGCCATTGTTACGGATGTTCTTGCATAGTCAGAGAAGCCATTCTTAAGTGCCATAAGCATGTAAATTATAAGCTTAAAAATATAAATTTAAAATTTCAAATTAAAAAGAACTAGAAGCTTTAAAAATTAACTTGGGGTAGAAGTTATTTGTTAAGCTAATTAGGATACTGAAATGGCCATCAAGTTTTTTAAGTAACTAAGTTGTTAGACTTAGTGATACTATCCATGCATTCCCTTGCAGTCTTGAGACCTTTCGAAGTGTGGTGGCGGAGGGAATGTTGGTGTAGTGTTAAAGGGAGCTCAGGTTTAGGAATCCCCGGGCATATACTGTTGCTTTACAAAAGTCTGGATTGTGTCATTTTCTTTAGATAAGTCATGTTTTTAAAAGCTAGTTGTGGGCCTAAGCATTCTCTGCCGACGATATTTAAAATGAAGAAACACAAGAATTTATTTCTTTAAAAATTTTTGAAAACATTCATTCATTCATTCATTCATTTGAGAGAGAGGGAAAGAGAGACAGAGTGTGAGTGGGAGAGGGGCAGAGAGAGGGAGACAGAATCAGAAGCAGGCTCTGGCTCTGAGCTGTCAGCACAGAGCCTGACATGGACTTGAAGTCACAAACCACGAGATCATGACCTGAGCTGAAGTTGGACGCTTAACCAAATGAGCCACCCAGGCACTCCTAATGTTTGTTTTGGAGAGAGCAAGAGAGAGAGAAGTTTTGTTGGGAATAAGCATTAGAATGAAAGTATTTTGACTAACTTAGGCTTTTTTATTTTAGGAACAAATGATGAGAAAGAAGCAAGCAATGCACCTCGATGCAAGATACGTCACAATGGTGGAGAACGCATATTACTACTGCAACCCACCTCCAGCTGAAAAAACAGTGAAAAAGAAACGTCCTCCTCTCCAGGAGTATGTCAGGAAACTTTTGTACAAGGATCTCTCCAAGGTTACCACTGAGAAGGTAAATGTCATCGAAATCATAAAGTAGTAGTAAATTTGAGATTTGTGAAAGGGTTAAGATTATATAATATTCAGGGGCGCCTGGGTTGCTGAGTTGGTTAAGTGTCCCAACTTCAGCTCAGGTCATGATCTCACCATTCAGAGTTCTAGCCCTGTGTTGGGCTCTCTGCTGACAGCTCAGGGCCTGGAGCCTGCTTCTGATTCTGTGTCTCCCTCCCTCCCTCCACCTCTCTCCCTCCCTCTTTCCCTCCCTCCCTCCCTCTCTCCCTCTCTCTCTCTCTCTCTCTCTCTCACTCTTTCTCTTTCTCTCTCTCTCTGTGCCCCTCCCCTGCTTGTGCTGTGTCTCTCTGTCTCTCTCCAAAAGAAATTAAAAAAAAAAAAAAAAAAGGATGACATAATATTCAACCAAATTAATTCTTCATTCTAATGATAGTGGTGTTAAGAGCAATGCACTTTGCTTCTAGCCCTTGCCCTAAATTGTTTTAGGTCAGGAACATATCTCTCAGCTTCCTTAGATCAGTTTGTTTATAAATTGCTTTAGTGTTTGACAAAGTATGGATATGAAATGTAAGCAGCTTGTATTATTCACGTTTTGTAAATGGAGAAATTGAAGCAGAGCTGTTAATGTTCAGCAGTGACGTTTAGGAGAGGTAAGATTAGATCCCAGGTTTAATTATGAAATTGTGATTGATTCTATACAAGTCATCCTAAAATGGGATTCAGATGATACATAATATATAGGACATGTGCTTTGTTTTCCTTTTATGATTCTTGCTCTGAAGTGGCATTTCTTTTCATTTTAATTTTGGTGCTGTTCATATTTGTAATTACTACTCTGTCTCTCATATTCTGTAATCTGTTTGACTAAATATTTTGCTTCAGTATAGGGGTTCATAAGCTTGAGTGGGCTTTCAGAGGTCCATGGTCCTCTGAAATTTCACAATTTTGAATGTCTGGGACTCTGTATTTTTCTGGAGAGAAAAAATAGTCTTAGATTCCTAGCAGGGGTCAATTTCCAGAAAAGGTTAAGAACTACCAACCTCTTTTCTTAATTATTACAGTTACCTTGTTAAAAAACTTCACTTTTAAGTAAGATATGTTGAACGGAACATTTCAAGGTTAACTCTACAAGTTGAAACGACACAGTGTGGAACTTTTTTCTTTTTAGGAAAAAAATGCAAAACAAATTAACTTCTGGACAGTAAACCTGTGTGGGGAAGAACAGGCGGGCAGTAATACTCGCAAATATATGCGGCTTTGGGAATTGGACTGAACTTTCAGAGAGTCAGAGACAGTACTTGTTTCTGACAAGCAATTTGAAAGCTGTTTTAGAATTGACAGTTTAAAAAATATAGGTTGCTTATAGAGTTGAAACAGCATTACAGTTCTACTGAAGCTGATTGGAGAACATATTAAGTGCTTGAAAGATGGATTGTGGCTATAGTGTAGAGAAGGAAGGAGTGCTTTGCAATCTGCCAACTCTATCCTTTATTTATTTATTTATTTTTTTCAGATAAAAAATGGAAGGAACTTGATTATGGGTAGAGCTCTGCTCGTCATCTCATTACCACTAGAGTTTTTGAAATAGTGCTGGTTAACTTTTATGTGGTACTTACAATGAGCCATACACTTTTCCTGTGTATCTCACGTGTTTTGTCTAATCTTTACAACAAATGATGAAATAAGTGCTGTTATTACTCCCCCTTTTGCACACGAGGAAACAGGATGCTGTGGAATGTCTGCCTTGATGTTGTATCCTCCGTTTTAAGTAATCTTTTAATCAGTTGACCTTGAGTTTAATTTACTGGAAAATTTTGATTCATAAAAAGTATCAGATTACTTACATTAATGATACGCAAAAGACAATATTATTTTTGGTAAACTTGGTTGGTTTTTACAGTGATCTGATTTTAGTGTATATTTATTAGCTTGTGTGAAGATCTGGAAACTGTAGGAAATTTAGAGACTTTATGTGAATAAATTTTGCTAGTTATTAGGAAAAAAATCTCACTTTTCCTGTCTCTAAAGTCAGGTGGCTGGTAAAGGATCTCTAAAGTATTTTTCATCTTGAAAGTTGTATGACTGTGTAATCCAAATAGCTATATTGCTGGGTGTATGTCAATGCTGTGTGCTTTTATGTCAGTAATTGAAACAAAATAAATACTCTTCTTGTAGGTTTTGAGACAGATGCGAAAGTTGCCCTGGCAGGACCAAGAGGTGAAAGACTATGTTATTTGTTGTATGATAAACATCTGGAACGTGAAATATAATAGTATTCATTGTGTGGCCAACCTGTTAGCTGGACTGGTACTCTACCAAGAAGACGTTGGAATCCATGTTGTGGATGGAGTTTTAGAAGATATTCGATTAGGAATGGAGGTACTGAGTACTTTCTGTAAAGGCATCAAAGTGGAGTGTATGGAGAGTTTAAACAGCTTTTAAATTTGATGATTGAAAAATAATGATTTGGAAACCTTTCTTTCCCTTGCCTTTATGATGTCAGTTTACTATTACTTCTTCAGAGTTAGGGTTTTCTTAATAAACCCTGTTGGCTCAGATTTCCTAGTCTTGCAGGCTAATGCTGGAGAGTTTTTTTCCCTCTTTCTCAAGTTCAGTTAGGCTTTTGAAAGAGTGTAGTAGATTTTTATTTCTAGGGGCACAATTAGGACTCAAGTGATAGAGGTCTCTAAACCTCTTAATTAGGAGAATTGGTAATCATTTGATAATAATTTCTATAAACAGTTTTCTGTAAAGAATTTCTCTAAGTATATAATTCATGGGTTACAGAAAAAATAAGTTTTATGGGCTGATAGGGAGAATTACATTTAACTGTTCCGTCAACTCTTCTAATGATTGCTTAATACTGAATTTAGTATTTAACTTGTTGTTTTTGTTAAAATATTTTATATATCGCCATTTCTTAGAGAAAGAGGATACCCAGAGATGATCACCTTATTTAGAAAAGAAGGAAAGGACTTATTTTTCCTCTGTTTAGTGTTCTCTCAGTAATTGATACTATCAAGTAACAGAGGAGAATTTTACCTCCTTTCAAACACATTGCTATTCTTTAATGGAAATCTGTGTGGTTTTTTTCCTTTAGGTTAATCAACCTAAATTTAATCAGAGACGTATCAGCAGTGCCAAGTTCTTAGGGGAACTTTATAATTATCGAATGGTGGAATCTGCTGTTATTTTTAGAACTCTTTATTCTTTTACTTCATTTGGTGTTAACCCGGATGGCTCTCCAAGTTCACTAGACCCGCCTGAGCACCTTTTCAGAATTAGACTGGTGTGCACTATCTTGGATACCTGCGGCCAGTACTTTGATAGAGGGTCTAGTAAACGAAAACTTGATTGCTTCCTTGTATACTTTCAGGTATGTAAACCGAAAAATGCAGTTTGGCATTTAATGCATTGCTTGGGTTACAGAAACATTAGAGAAGAAATGCCTTAGCATTCACATATCACATTTAAGATGTGATTAGATTTATTCCTCCTGTAAGGATGCTCTAGAGATTAAAAAATTTATGGTGAATTCTCTTATATAAACATTCTACTTGCATTGTCATTTTTATCATTGACAGTAATTTATCATTCATTTTGGGGAGTTACTTCAGTATAGTCCTTAAACTTGGTACAGTAATTTATGGGTTATAGTATTTGGTATGGTAATTGTGGATTAAATTATTTATGATTTTTTTGTGCATCTGATAACATTTTTAACTCATCCGTGTTCTGTTTTATATCTAAAATTATTGTTTCTAAAGGATTTACCCTTTTTTTAGAAAAAAACTCATTTTTGGAAAATATGTTACTTTAACACAGGAAGAAATATTTGTTCATTCATGATGAATTCTTGTACTTTCCACATCTTAATTAGGTAAACTTACAATTTAGAATAAGTACAGTATATGTATGAATTCAGATACAAATATGGAGACAGTCCTATAACTTCTATAAAGTTGGTGTTCCAAAAGTTAACTTATAGGTTGGTTGGTTGGAACCTAATCACTGTTTCCCTTATAATTCAGTGTTATAAATACTGATTAGGGTTAGCTGTTCACTATTAAATTCTCCAGGTGTTACTCAAAAAAAGTACCATTCGCTTCTATATGATCATTCCATTCTGTGTAATCTTTTGTTAGTGTTTTCTTCATTTATTTATTGGTGAAGAAAATAAATTTAAAACTATATTTTTGAAGTATCAAAACTAGTTCCATAGAGTGGCTGGTGTTAGGTGGGGGTAAATACCCTCGGGGAGGAGCATTTGGATAACTTCGTTCTAACACCATACCTGTGTAGTAGAGGACGACTCCTGACTCCCTTATTTTCTCAGTTGATAAGCAGAAAACGGGGAGGGGAGTTTTGCAAATTTGAGAGTCCGATTGCCTGTTGTACATAAGGACTATCTTAAGTTGGAAACAATCTGTTTTGAAAAGGAGAGTTTTGCTACAAAATGTCAGCTGTAACTATCATCATCAAAAGTAAACTCTCTTTCAGAAATGTCCTTCTTTGCATTCACTCTGAAATCCTAGACTGAGAGAAAAAAGCCACTTAGAAAAATCTAGGAGCAGAAAGAGACCAAAGTATTTTCCCTATTCATTACTAGGCAGAAATGTGTAGTAGGATATACTTAGGAAATTGGGAGTAAGGAGTGAGCGAGGCCCGAGAGATGTGGGCAGCGTGTTCTCCCAAGACAGAGACTGTACAGTGAAGTATGGGAGGAAAGTGCCACCTGCAGCAGTGCTTCTGAACTTCAGTAGGCTTGTGGGCCGCCTGCAGGTATTGTTAAAATGCAGATTATGATTCATGTGGTCTGGGGTGGGGGCCTGAGATTCTGCATTTCTGACAAGCTCCCGCTTGAGGTCCACACTCAAACTGGAAGAGGAGAATCAAAGCACCCAGAAGAATACCTGTTTATATACAAGCAAATTCTTGGGTTGTGCTTTTTAGTTAAACTAAACTTTAGAATTAAAAAGTACAAAATAGAGTGAAGACACCTGGCTAGGAGAAGAAAGGGAAGATCTCTAAACAGTGCCAAATACACAGTAGATGTTCAATGAATGCCTGTTGATTAATGATTTTTATATATTTCAGAAACTGTATTTTCAGACACTTTGACCTTTTAAAATTAAAATCAAAGCAGGTAGTATAGAGAAAATAATGAAAACAGGTCAGAACTGTGCCTTTGAATCTGATTGTTTTGTAAAATCAGTATTTAAACCCTGTTTGGGGTTTGGGAGTGGGGTTTCTGCCTTGTGTCAGTACCTAGAAATTGGTATTTTATTTATGAATTTTCCTTGCCTTTAAAAAATTTTTTCAACAGTTATAATAAAGAAATCAAATTAAAATCACCAAATGGCTTAGAAAGTGGAATAGGATCATTGCTGTTGAACTATTAATAAAATGGTAGGTGTTTTGTACAACTTGTTAGCTTAGTTATTATAACTAGGTAAGATCACAATACAGATTATTATTTTAAAATATTTTTGTTAATAATTTCTTATTGCTAAATTTATTTTTCATTTGTTATCAGCGTTATGTTTGGTGGAAGAAAAGTTTGGAGGTTTGGACAAAAGACCATCCATTTCCTATCGACATAGATTACATGATCAGTGATACTCTAGAACTGCTAAGACCAAAGATCAAACTCTGTAATTCTCTGGAAGAATCCATCAGGCAGGTACACGACTTGGAACGAGAATTCTTAATAAAACTAGGTAAGCAACTAATTACAGAGAGAAAATGAAGATGATATTTGGCAGATCGTTTCTAGAATTTGCTTCATATTGTTATCAGAGTTTGCTTTTGTCTACTTTCTGTTTTCAGTGTTGAGTGTTACTTAATTGTGTTAGGTGAGACCTGGGTGGCATATTTCTTGATTTCATTAAATAATTCCAAGTTGGACAAGAGGGACTGGTTAGTCATGTAAGTAGTGACAGAAGAAAACACAATCCTGTTAGCCTTCCTTAATTTTAGGATTTTTGGTTGCTAATACAAAGCACTTTTGATTAAAGCATCTCTTACATGCACAGTATATATTTTCAACAAGCATTATTTCCTAAGATAGACCAGGCAAGACACTGTAGAGAGAAATATCTGTTAGAAGTTTGGAACTACCTTGTGGAATTTCAGACGTAATTCCCTGGGAGAATTGTCTGTTTTTCTAAGGACTAGAGAAAATGTGAGAAATACGTGCTACAGGAGAATTGGTCTATTTACTTTCTCAACATCCTTCTGCAGCTGTTTTGGAATAAGAGTTAGCTGTTAAAGAGTTCTCACAAGCTGACTAAATGAGCTGACTAACTTTCAGTGGAAATAACTGGAATGAGGTGTAATCTTACAAGTCTTGTGTGCTTGCTAATAGTTCTGAGCATGTTAGCATGCTTTATTGTAGTCATTTCAAAGTGACATGTTTGTAGGCTGTTAAGCTAGTATTTTATTTCCTGCTAGCACTTGGCACCCATATGTCTATCGCTAGAAGATCCTTCAGCTTTACCAGTTATACCGATTGCATACCTTTGCTATGTTGCATATCCGAAGAACTACTTTCCATGGCAAAGGCATTTGTGATTTTTTTCCTTTAAAACTGTTTTTATTATATCCAGCATTTTAATAGGATTTCTTTCTCTAAAGATCTGTCCTTCTCTGGAGAGTATGATTACTGTTACCTAATTGAGCAGTATTTTTAAAGGTGCTGTTGATTGTGCAACTATTGACTTTTCTACCACTCCACCCAGAAGGGCATATGTGATTCTTTTGTTCTTTGAACTTTGTCCCAGGTTAGCGCTTTATCTTCCTTTTCAGGTTTCCAATTGTATAAAATAGTCATTTCAAACAAAGTACTTCTTTATCTACGTATTGATTTCATTTACTTCACGTACTTTGATATAGTTAAGTCTTAGTCTTGTTTCCCAAAAACTTTTATGAATGGTTCTCTCTGTGTGGTGGACATGAGCTAACCAACACTAGTTTGACACCCAGTTTGGTAGTAGTGAAGAGTGTAGTATGTTTTATGCTTTGTAGAGCCAAAGGGTTAAATTAAAGGAACTCAGGCTTCTTTTGAGGAGTCTGTTCCTGTTTAGAATATGGCAAGGAAAAAATAGGCCACTGTTTGTGAATGAAACTCTAAAGATGATGGCAGCTAGACTCAGTATGCTCCCAAGTCCCATTTTTCTCTTTTTTTAGAGTCTAAATATCAGGAAGATGTACATGAACAAATATATATTAAATTTATTTCCTATTGATAGATAATATAGTATCTTTGATAGTTTTTTTGTTTTCAAGCACTTTGCAAATTCTTTATTATTTTAACATTATAACAACCCAATGTTAACCTAATAGTTAATGAGAAAGGACTACAAAATTCCGTAAGGTTTTTAAGTCATTTTTACTATTATTAAAAGTAGTACTTGTTCATGGCAGAAATCTTGAAAAATATCGAGAAAACAAATATCACATATTCCATACATAAGAATAATCATATGTTAATATTTTTTGGTACATGTTCTATTCTTTTGAAATTTTTTCATGTTTATAGTTTTATAACTGGATTTTTTTCTACCTAATACTTTATGAAATTTCTTCCTGACATGAAATATTTTTATCTTAATTTTTTTTAATTGACCGTATTCCTTTGTATGAATGTGCCATAAATAGTTTAACCTTATTGTTTGATGCTTAGGCTATTTCCAGCTTTACATTAATATTAATAGCATTTCTGTGTGATTTTTATGTGCATTTTGGTTTTCTCAAGATAGACACAGAATTATCGGCTAAGACAGTCTCTTCCAGTTTAAGAACAAAAAACAAAGTGTTACTATTTATATTATTACTAAATATAATTTAATCAGGCTTGGAAGTTCTAGATTGTACTATATTGTACTATATTGTATTTCCTTATGAACAGAAATGAGGGAAATAGAAGTAAAAAAAAAAAAGCCATTTGAGTAAATTATAAAGCCAACAGTGTATTTCATAAATTAGAAGCATTCAGGAGAACAGAATAAAAGGCCTCGAAGCATCCCCAATTAAATACAAAATTATTTAGTATATAATAAACTAGAAATCTTAAAGATAGCATAAGGGCTACAGATTAGCATTTGGGAGGAAAACTGATAGAGAGCCACATCTGATATCCTCAAACTCCAGATAGATTAAGGAGTTAAGTATTTATTTTTAAAAAGCTTGAAAAGAGATGTGATTATAAAATATTTGGGGGCGTTAATTTTCCCAAATTCTAAAACAGTTGAAGAAAGCACACACATGGCCACAGATCTGGGTGTTTAAGGCTTTTATACAATAGAATAACAACTGAAATTAAAGTGAAGATAATTTGCATTGTTAGGTTTGTTTCACTTACATAAAGGGCATAGGCAAATTAGTAAGAAATTAGAATATCCCAAAAGATAAATGAACATGACATAATCTCAGAAGGGAAGGTAGGGAGAGTTGATGTTTTTACTGAGTGCTGCCTGATGCCAGAAGTCAAAGACTGTACTCTTTCTGACATGTTAAGTATGGGGAGAAATGCTCACATGTCTAGTAAGCAGAGAAATAAGAATTAAAGCAGTCGAAAAGGAAGTATTACAGTTATTACTATCTGTTATGAGCAGGAAAACTGAGGCATCAAACAGCGTTTTATTGTTTGTATTTTGTATTTTTATCCCTATGTCCTGTGGGTATACATTTTTATCTACATTGTTTATTTTAGATTGACAGTGTTCTAAGGATCAGCAGTAGGATAGCTATTATACCCTTTAGCAAATGCAAAATATATTTATAAATTGATTTTGAAACTGACTTGCAATGCAAATGAGAATGTGTTAAAAATAGTATGTATTTTTCTTACAAATTAGAAGTACAACTATCAAAACAAAGCGACTTCCACATTATAGTTCTTCTGTCCTGCATGTTTTAAGTGGATATAACAAAGGTGTAAAGATAGCCCATGCCATGTGAATTTATCAGCACGTGGTATTTTTACCAAGAATGTTTAGATTTAGACGGTCGTGGGGCTCCTAACGTCGCTCAGTTGGTTGAGTGTCCCACTCCAGCTCAGGTCATGATCTCACAGTTTGTGAGTTCAAGCTCCGCACTGGACTCACTGCTATCAGTGTGGAGTCTGTCCCCCCCCCCCAACCCTCCCCCACTTGCACGCGCTCTCTCACGCTCTCTCTCTCTCAAAAATAAATCTTTAAAAAATAGATTTAGATAGTCGTGACTTTAAACTTTTTGCCTTTGGTAACTTAATTTTTTTTTTTTTTATTTTATTTGAGAGAGACAGAGACAGTGCTTGTAGGAGGGGCAGAGAGACAGGGAGAGAGAATCCCAAGCAGGCTCCGTGCTGCCAGGGCAGAGCCTGATGTGGGACTCAAAACCACGAAACTCCGAGATCATGACCTGAGCCGAAGTCGGACGCTTAACCGACTGAGCCACTCAGGCTCCCCTGCCTTTGATAACTTAAATAACAGTCCACTATTGTTTCTTAAAGTCTCTATAAATAAATAAGCAAATAAATAAAAATTATAAATATAAAATCTGTATTTGTATCTGTGAAAACTAGTAAGTGAGGAGAAAATATTTAATGGATTCTCATTCTGAGACACCAACTTCTTTTCTCAGCATTAATTTTCCTTTCTCTCTGAGCATTATCCATCTTTTCTTAAATTTTATTTCCAAATTTAAATGTACCTACTTTAATCACTCTGTACTTTCATTTTTTGTTAGTTCAGTTAATTTCTTAGACTTAAGACACTGGAATAATTCTTTTAATTTTATTGGTTAATTAACTATCGAAACTATCTAAACTTCAGTATTACTCATAGAATGAAAGAGTTAAATCATTACATGGTCGCTAAAGTTTCTTTTTGCCCTGATCATCTAAAAATCTGAATAAACAAGTGTTTATTAAACAATTACTGTGTGTTTGAGCCTGTGCGTTTATGGCCTCTGATAAGTTTTGAATGTATAAAACAAGGTCTTTGTATTCAAGGGTCTTATAATCTGATGTCATGTTTATGAAATCATTAGAAGTATTACTATTGCATTAGAAGTATCCTTAAATGTAAAGTGCCATGAGGAGAAGTTCTCTAAGCCTTAGGAGCAGGTAGGAGGAAGAGTAATAGATTCAGGTGCTCACTGTGTTTATTCAGGAAGTAAAATTTAGACTGAACTTAGAGAATGTATGGGACTTTGAGAAGAGTATCTGATGAGCAAGATTCCAAGGCAGTATGCTTTGTGACAAAAGAGGCCCAGCTATAGGAGAGGGCTCAGGAGAGACCAGGGGAAAGTCAGATCACATGAGGCATCATGAAAGTAGAGTCATTTGGAATTCCAGTGTTAATTAAGAAGAATTGACTAGACATGAATGTGACTAGATGTGAATGAACACGAGGAAATGGGAGCAAATTGAAGCCAGGGAGTTCCCTTAGGAGAAGCCTGTTACTGAAGAAAAAAATTAAGCTCTTTGGTGACACACCTTTCGCTCCTTCCCTTAGTCTTAATTTGCAGACATTCAAATTGATAGCCAAATGTGATTTCTCTTACATGGTGAAGGCTGCATTTTATGTGCTAGCACCTTTTGTTTATGTTCGTCTGAGATGGAGATAAACAGAAGCTGAAAAAGAAAATACATATGTAGTGTGTGTATATGTATATGTATAAACACATTATATATATGTACTTATATACATACACACATATATATGTATATGTTGGTTTATATATATAGTGTATCATTGCTTTTTTGTTGAAATGGAGGTCTCTTTAGTTTGTAAAATGTTTCTCAAAGTAATTTTAAATTGTATGGTTTTAGTCTGCTGAGAAAATGGCTTTTGAATGATCTTAATACATCTAAATTAAGTGGTATAATATGGGAAATCTATTCCTTTTTTATATACTTTCTCACTTTCTCCTCATTTCAAGGCCTAGTAAATGACAAAGATTCAAAAGAGGCTATGACAGAAGGAGAAACTCTTGAAGAGGATGAAGAAGAAGAAGAAGGAGGAGCTGAAACAGAAGAACAATCTGGAAATGAAAGTGAAGTAAATGACCCAGAAGAAGAGGTGATGACTTTTATTTATAGCAAATAGGTACATTTGTACAAGAGTATCTTGATTATTTGAGCCAAAATTTCCTTGAATGCATAAAATAAGATCTCCTTCCAACCTGCGAACTCCCCTGGATATAAATACTGATAAAAATTTAGAACTGGAATGTTACAGTAACTAGTTTCCATATAATAGTTCGACATTACATTGTTCTTTTAAAAAATGAGATTGTTGTTGAAACATTCAACCATATAACTTAAATTATTAAGTATTTTATAACAATAAAAGGAAATGAGAGTATCAGACTAATTTTATGGGTGTCTTTGGATTTCACTACTGCACCAATTAGATAAACAGAATCTAATAAACAGCCTTAGTCAATGTGACTTTAAAGAGTGACTTGCTTTCCTATAAATTTCTCATTTGAAGAGTTGGGATGTATTACATTTTCTTCCGTGAATACATTTCCTCCTTTTCAAAAGCAAACTTTGTAAATTTTAAAGTCATATCTTTAAAAAAAAAAAAAGTGCATTTATTTATTTTGAGAGACAGAGAGAGAGAGTTTGAGCAGGGGAGGGGCAGAGAGACAGGGAGAGAGAGAGATCCAAGCATGCTCCATACTGTCAGTCGCAGCCAGACATGGGGCTCCAACTATAAACCGTGAGATTATGACCTGGGCCGAAAACAAGAATCGGATACTCAACCAATTGAGCCACCCAGGCACCCCTGAAAGTTGTATGATTTTTAGCCATTGCTTACTTTGCCAGTTGCAATTGAATATCATACATGATACACTGTGTTTGATAAGTAGGAAAAAACACGATGTTCACTTGGCATTGCATGAGCCTTGTCTGGGAGCAAAAGTGAGAGAGATGTGGTTTAATAAATGAAGTTGGCGTAGTTTGCTTCTCCTCCCACTCAAGACCACCCTTTCCCATGATTGCTCTCTGAGCATAGGGAGGACATTGTTAAAGAGAAAAAGTGGGTTGATTAATAAGAGCAGCGAATAAGATATTCTGCAACTACTTGTTTCAGCTGAGGAAAAAAAGGCTAGAGTTCACTCTTCAGACAAATTGTGCTTTTTGTTTTCATCTTGGTCCTCAACTCATTCAAGTTCCATATAGCATTTGGAACTTCTTCCCAGCACCTAACAACCAGAATATTTCCTCCTCAATATCAGCTACATAAATTTAAGATAACTTTAAAGGTTAAGTGAATGTTCTGCTAAAATTCAAATTTTCTGTAGCATTTGTGTAATTAAGCAAGTTAAAGACAAGATTTATCATTATCATAGGAGTAATATTTACCAAGCATTCATTGTTCATACTCACTTTTTTAAACACTGTATTTACGTTACCAGTTCTCTTACCACCCTGTTGAAGCAGGTGAGAAAATAAGGGACAGATAGTTGAATTTGCCCAAGATCTCAGAGTTGTAAGTGGTGAACCAGTATTTGAACTCCGGCGGTGTGACTGGTGCTGTGCTGACCCCTCCTGCTCTCCTCAGCCAGCTTAGATTTTGTGGTCCGTTCACTTCTAGATCCCACAGGTTTTTATGTACCAGTATATTCTAAGGATTAGGACAATGGAATTCTCATTAGCCTTTTAGTTTCAAAAGTTAATCCATTCTGTTTGCCTGAGTAATATAAAAAATAAAGGGTAAGGAGAAAAAGTTAATGCAGTTTATTTTTTTTTATTTTTTAATTTTGAAAGAGCACAAGCAGGGAAGGGGCAGACGGAAAGGGAGAGACAGAATTCCAAGCAGGTTCCATGCTGTGAGCACAGAGCCCTACATAGAGCTCGATCCCACAAACTTTGAGATCATGACCTGAGCCGAAGTCAAGAGTCAGATGTTCAACTGACTGAGCCACCCAGGCGCCCCAATGTATTTTAACTTAAGTGTTAAGAAATGATTAATTTTTTTCCAAGGGCAAATTTAAGAGCATCTCTTTGCAAATTTGATTTTGAATTACAGAGTTATGCTTAAAAAAAAGTTAACGGATTTGAGAAAAGTAAATGCATTTCTGTACATTCCCAGAGTATTTCCACTTTTGAAACTCTAAAAGTCTCCAGATACCTGTATAGTAAATTATAATACACTATTCAAAATTTTAAAATAATTGTTACGTATACTAATAAAGTTGTAGCAAATTAAAATAATTCGTTTTCTCTTAGGAATTATTTCTCATTCTCATTCTTTCTCTTGGCACAATGAGAAGAGGCTGGATTTATTGTAGTCTTTTTTTACACTTATAAAACCAAGTGGGAGTGAGTTGTGTTGTTAGAAGTGAAAGGCTACACAGATGGGGCACAACTGTGTGCTTTTGTGTGTGTGTGTGGCCCTTTGAAATATCCTTTGGGGTTCTGTCCAGTCTTCTGTTTGAAAGGAAGTCTGTCTGATAGAAGAGGAGGTGGGGGTATTGACAAGAGAGAATGAGGAGAAGTGGTGAGGGGGATCAGAACGTCTCCTCCTGCTAATAGGCAGTGGGTCCTTGGGCAAGTTACTTCACTTATCCGAGCCTTAGAACTGGATAAAGCAAACAAAATGAAGTTTGTGAGAGCACCTTGCAAGCACTCGTGCTCTCTACAGTATAGCGCTTTATAAATCTACTGTCCTTGCCTTCCACTGCTAACCGGGTTAAATTTGAACTATTTACTGACTTTCATTCCAGAGTTAGTTGACTATTAAAGAACTGCTATGAGAAACTCAGTCTCGAAACAGCCAGGAGGAGAAATATACAAAAGGTTCAGGACACTCATTCCTTTTGGAATTCAAAGAAAAGATTTTCTACAAAGGATCTTTGTATTATTAGATTGGTGGAAGATAGTGAAATGGGTTTTCGGCTGCTGGTGTGCATTAGTTTTCAGCTAATGTTGCCAGCTGACTTTGCCCTAAATTGTAGGCAAACCACATAAAAGGCTGGAACTGGAGAATACTGAACAATTATACAGAAGTTTTTAAACCTTTTTAAGTAATGTAAAATATGGGAACTCATTTCACATATTTTAATCATCTAATGTTATATAATTTCAGGAGGGTTCTGATAATGATGATGATGAGGGCGAAGAGGAAGAGGAAGAGAATACCGATTACCTTACAGATTCAAATAAAGAGAATGAAACTGATGAAGAAAATACTGTATGTATGGCTGAAAATTTGCTTTTGAGGTCACACATCACTTTCATTAGTATTTCACTTTTAGCCACTGAAGTTGTGTTTCTTGGGATTATTGAAAAATATTCCTTTGGAAATTCATTTCAGTTTAAGTCCTTTACCCTATTAACAAGTTTTTTTAAACATGTAATAATGTTACATATTTTACTCACTTGTTCCTTGAATAATGTTGAACAAGTTATCCATACAAAAGACTCTGCCATCCAGAACATTGTGGTTAAAATTTCTGGTCTGATTTTTGTTTTGTTTTAATAAGGAGGTAATGATTAAGGGAGGTGGACTTAAGCATGTACCTTGTGTGGAAGACGAGGACTTCATTCAGGCTCTGGATAAAATGATGCTGGAAAACCTTCAGGTATGAGCAGCTGCCTTTTCTCTCTGAAGTCCTATCTCCGTTGCTAAGACCTTTTACTTACAGTTTGTTTACAATTCAAACTTGGCCAAAGATAAATATTTGGGGAAATTTAATATATTAAATTATTAAGCTTGATTTGAAATTTGAATAACTTGTATATAAATATTTAGAGGAATATGGGTTATTTGATGTTTAAAGAAATTTTGTTTAACCTGTTCTTGACATTAATACCCTGGATTTTATAAAAGGCTCCACCTTCCCAGTGATTCAGAATTATTATGAATAAACAAAATAGCTTGGAAATTCTGGAAAGTGGAGGGTGAGATACTCAGTAAGACAGTAAAATATTTTAAACACATAGTAATAGATTGGCACAAGAATAAATAGATTAATGAAATAGGAAAGTCTAAAATCGACCTAGAACATGGAAATTTAATAATACGGTAAAGATAACATTGCAAATCAGTTGAGGGAAAATGTATTATTCAATGAATGGTCAGTAAAAATAAAGCTGGATTTCTATTTTATATCCATAGCAGAATTAATTGCAGAATTATCAGAAATCTTAGTATTGTGAAAACTGTTGATTATTGCATTAAGACTTCACCTTTCTTCTTCATACAGTGCTGTCAGATACTGTTAGTATTGCCGTATTTCAGTTAAAGCCACGGTAAGGCCACAGAGTAAGTGGTGTAGTCTGTTTTCAACCATCTTGCTCTGTTGCTTTCCAGCACAGAATGCGGGGAGAAATGACAGACCAGAAATAGCCTATGTAATGCAGGGTAACAGTTGTACTATTCCAGGAGGTCCTACACACCAGTGAGGACAAATGAATGACCCAGGTTTTCTTTTCGTTGTTGAAACAATAAATAAAATTCATTGTAAAGCTCCCTGATAATCAAAAGATAAATTAAGAGGAGCCTTTTTATCAGATCATCAGATACTAAGATGTGAAAAGTGATAATACCTATTGTGGTTAAGTGTGGGTAAATATCTGTATTTGGAATACGTAAATCAGTCAGCCTTTTTAGAGAGAATCTTAGTAAACCTAGCAAACGGGCATGCCATTTAATCTAAAAATCACCCTTACTAATTTGCCCTCAAGTACGTGAAGTTAAATATATAAAGCTGTCATACTGTAATGGGGAAAAGTCTAGTCTATCAATAGAGAACCAATTATATAAATAAGAGCATATCCATAAAATTAGCTCTGTATGTACTCAGCTACAAAGATGCACATGGTATAGAATCAAAAAGAAGGAAAACATGTATAGTATAGAACAGTATGCACAGATGCAGCTTGTATGTATATTACTAGTATTTCCAAGAAAAACCTGGAGAATACACCGCGTTGATACTGGTTGTTGCACTTTGGAGCGGGGCAGAAGGAGGGGCTGGGATGGACACACTAGCTGATAACATTTTTGTATTTAAATAATTTACAAAGAGAATATGTTCATTTTATAATTTAGAAAAAAGTTAATTTACAAGTAAAGATTGATCTAACATGATCTTTACAAAGTTTAAGTAAAAGACTCTTTGTAAATCTTAGGAATCTGGGAGAACTTCAAATTCCAACAAATTGGAACTTACAAACTATAAAACCTTATACCTTTATTACCATTTTATTTGATTTAGATCTCTTCCAAATATGGAGCCAATATCAAAGACCATTAAATTGTGGTAAAGCAATTTCAAAACCCTCGAGGCCTTTTTAGCATTACCTCCTTAGATTTGAAGAATCACATTCAGCTCTTTCCTCAGTTGTGCTCCATACAGCCAATACAGAAAATTATGTGCAGTTCCCAAAATGCACCATGCTGTTTCATGTCCTTGCTTTTGCACCTGTCCCCCCAGAAACTCCCTCTATATCCCCCAGACTGCTCCACTGCCATCTGCTTACATGATGTCATATGACGCCTGCAAGACATTCTCAAACATCCCCTTTTTATTCAGTGTTCTGGGCTGTTTCAGCATCCATCCACTCCCAGCAAGGCCTATATAGTCACTTCACCCCCAACACAGGTTATACATGACTTGGATGAATTGTAATTAATTTCTCTATCTTAATTAACATTTTTGAGCTCTTCGAGGGTAGAGACTATCTTTTTAGTATTAGTATCTCTAAGCCCAGCACACAAGAAGTCTTCAGTGAAGGTTTGTTTAAATAATCGATTAATAAATCCAGTGTAAATCTTACAAACTTGATATTAGCAAAGTTAATCTGAATAGTAATAGATTCCATTCATTCCTAAATATTAATTGAGCACCTATGGTTTATAAAACACTGCTAGAGAATACCAGGGGAAGGGTATTCAGTGCCGAACCCCGCCAATGTTGTGGAGGGTTGTCACAGAGAAGCAGACACTTGTGACACACGATAAGTATGAAGGAAGATACGTGGTGTGGGTATGCATGTCAGGAACAGGCGAAGCCAGAGAACCTGCAGCGTTGTGTGTTTGGGCTCGGGAGAGGCTGCATCAGTAAACAGAGCCAGTCACACAGGCGCAGGGGACTTCCACAGGTCTTCCCAGCCATATGGAAGAGGTGGGGGCAGGAAGGGGGGGCGCCTCTGTTTCAGCCACCTGTCAGACAGATTACTTTGGCTCTAATGATCGTCGTGTTTTAAGAAATAATGGCGCTGAATGAATTGAGCAATTTATATTTACATATATCCTTGTGTACCTTGGAGTATTTATATTTTCCCATTTCTGTCTTAAGCAACGAAGTGGCGAATCTGTTAAAGTGCACCAACTTGATGTCGCTATTCCTCTGCATCTCAAAAGCCAGCTGAGGAAAGGGCCACCCCTTGGTGGTGGGGAGGGAGAGGCGGAGTCTGCAGACACCATGCCCTTTGTCATGTTAACAAGAAAAGGCAATAAACAGCAGGTAAGAGACTGTCCACCACAGGTGATTGTTACTTATCAGGTGTAAATAATAACTTTGTTTTATAAGTTGTAAGTTATCTTTTGCCTACAAGGGGAAAAGAGTTGGAAACATTTAAAATATTCAATGGTAGAAATAACTTTATTTTTTATTATGCATAGAAGACACAACTGACTTGTTTTGAATGGATATTTTTTAAAGGGAAGGACATTTAAATTTTGAATTCATATGTACTTGTTGGAATATATAAATACCTTGACTTTCAGGAGGAAGGTTTCATAAGTAAACTCAGGGTGGGAAAAGAAAGGAGAGTGATGACAGTTACATCTCAAGAAAATGTTCAGTTGTTAAGATTTCTCTTGAAAATCATTGGTTTTTGACCCCTAATCACCTCTTCATTGTCCTTATACTGCTTCCCCCTCGTTTCCCATGTCTTACAGATGGCCCTCAACATCATTTCCCTAATGCTAAGCTTTAACTTTAGGGATTGATACATTGGTGCATACATTCATTCATCAAATATTATTATTTTTTTTTATTTTTTTTTAACGTTTATTTATTTTTGAGAGACACAGAGACAGAGCGTGAGCAGGGGAAGGGCAGAGAGAGAGGGAGATACAGAATCAGAAGCAGGCTCCAGGCTCTGAGCTGTCAGCACAGAGCCCGACGCAGGGCTCGAACTCAGACTGCGAGATCATGACCTGAGCTGAAGTCTGCCGCCCAACCGACTGAGCCACCCAGGCGCCCCACATCAAATATTATTGAGCATCTCATGTGTGCCAAATACTGTTCTAGGTGCTGAGGCTATGGTGATGAAAGTCCCTGCCCTCATGAGCTCACATCCTGCTAAGGTTGATAGACAGATGTATTTGCAGAGAGTGAAAAGTGCTATGAAGAAAATAAAGCCCAACTCCCAGACACAACTCTAGGATATATCACAGATTATCAATTCTCTAAGAGTTTTTTCACATTTTAACATTTCTGAAATCAAACTGCCTCTTAGCATTTGTAACTGGCAGCATTTTTTTCTGTTTTAGTGATGTGTGATATAATGGTGTATCTTACAGTTAATGGACCGTTAGATTCTGTGAAATATGGCAGCCACCACAACCTAGAGACGAGTTGAATGCCTGGCTTCCATATTCATTCGCACAGTCATGTAACAGATAATTTGTTGTCCACTTGCTATGTACCAGGCACTGCCCTGTGTGCAGAATGTACAGCCGTCACCAGAGTCCCTCCTCTCTCGGGAGCTTTCATTCCGGTGCTTGGAGGCAAACTGAAGAAATAGATAATGTCAGGTTGGGGGAAATGCTCAGAAGGAAAATAAAAGAGAGGCTAGAGAGAGATCGGGGTGGGGGCTGGGGAGCCTGCTGTTCTGAATGGGACGACCTGCAGGTCCTTTAATGAGATGCCATCTGTGGTGGAAGGGATGGTCTGTTCCCTCCATCAGCACAGCTGCCAAGAGATGGTGCCCAAAGTGATTTTTATCTTTGCTTTTGTCGAGTAATTTCTTACATGCTTAAAGGATCAGAGTTGTCCGGGGTACATTTTTTTGTTATACTGCAAGTAAATCTTGAGGTACAGAAACTGTACACCAATTAGAATCCTGGAAGGGAGGACCAGAAAAGAGTTTGCATCATGCCGTATGCGAAGTTAACCTTGGCTTAGGCCCAGAGCACTACCGTGTCTTCAGACACTGCCTCATGATTCCTTTCCAGCCTAGCCTTTCCTCCATCCTGGCCTCTGGAGTTATTGCGCTCTCTGGAGAGCTCTGCCCTCACCTACCCTCAGGCCATGGTTGAGCTCTGGCATTTTCTCACTCCCCCATCCTCCACTGAGTCCCTAGGCGAATAAGGGGGGGGGGGGAAGGGGGGTTGATCCAGACCCTAAAGTGGGTCTTGAATTGAGAGCTTTGCAAAACTGCTCTCCACATGGGACCTGAAACTGAGTTCATCACGGTTCCCAGGATTCTCCAAGCCCAGAGTTTTCTCCTTTTCTTTTCTAGGGACTGCATTGCTCTCTGAGCTTCGCTTTTCTATTTCAGTCATTACGTTTTAGATCTCTACATTCTCTTTTTTCTTTAAAGCTCTCAGCCCCTCCCTGACCCCATCACCAGATGTTCTTGGCATGAAAGAGAGGGGTTTTTCATTGTGAAGGCCCGTATCTGACAGCTTCCGTTCACCATCCCTTGGTCTCCATTCCCGTAGCGCTGCTGGGCATTCGTATTGCTGGCGTACTTCTTGAACCCTTTTCTTCTAAAAAGGGGGCTTAGGAATGTCTTCTGCGAAGACCCAGTCACACAAGAGGAAATAATCTGTTTTCTTCATTTGTCCCTCCCTTTTGTGAGGCGCATGTGTAAATTCATTTTAACTTGGTTTATACCCCATTGGACCTTTTTAGACCATGTAGGCACAGATTAACCACAGCCTATCTTAAGAAACTCCTGAGCCTTGAAAAATAAATTCATCTCAGCAGTCCTAAATTCTAAATTGTATCAGGCAAAGTAAGACTGTGTTGATTTTGTAGAAGGAATATTTTTGGTTTAAAGTAGATAAATTATATACTGTAGAACCCATGTAACTATTATAAAAACGAAGAGTGGAAGTCCTTGTTTCTTAAAATGTGGAATTCTGTTTAATTTTTAAGGGAACACATTTATTGAACTTTATTAAAATATTAGCAAGCATGAAATGAGAACTCACAGTACTTGGTTTTTAAGTAAAGTTTCAACTCATAAACTTTATTTGGAATTTTGGAAAATGTTCAGTTTTAGGAACATTATTTGAAGAAACATCAGTGGTATTTTGTGGTCTGAAAAAGAAAGTTATTTTGTTCTGATTTTTATTTCTTTATTTAACCTTTGGGTGTTGGCCCTTCTGGTGCAACGGTTTTTCTAGAAATGTGAAATGTTTTGCCTTATAGTAATCTTTAGTTCCTAAGTCAAAGATCTCTTTGTATACCAGATTTGTGCTCAGAAATAACTTTCTTCTGTAGTCATAAGGAAAATAAAAATTTGCACCAACGAAATGAATAGTTAAAAACAAAGAGGATAATGCTATTCATAATTTATTTCCTTCTAGATTTAAATATTTATGAATTAGAATGATGAATTGAAATAAAATGTGATCACTTAAAACAAAAGTTTTAATGTAATAGGAGCATCGTTTTTGATTGCTTTAAACAAATGTACATTATAGCCTGATACTTGTAGACAACCCATTTTTTTTTTTGGCAGTATTTTAATACTTATAAGGAGTCATCATTTGTTTTATATATCATTTAGCTGGGTCAATTGATACTTACAGTAACCAGGGATTATGTAAGTGTGTATATGTGTGTGTATTTCAATTTCAGCTACAATTATGAGGTAGCTTTAAAAGGTACGAAGTAAATCACCTTTATTCTATTATTCTATTCCAAGAAATCTAATTTGAGTGACTTTAGTCTTTTTGTCATTTAATTTGCCATAAAGTGGTGATCTCTTAAAAATGTTTTAGCAGCTTTATAATAAAGGCACTGATGAGGTGGCATCAGGAAATTTGTCTCTTGTGCTGCCTGTATTTATTACTGTCTCTTTTTTCTTTTTTTTAAGTACATAATATTTGGAACACTTTCTTGTGTCAGGTCAGTTAGTCTTATAAATGAATAGAAACCTCTATTTTTCACATTTGTTGATCAAATCATTATGCAGTTTCTTTTGTGATGTTTTATATTGTTTCATTGGTGTGGTAAGCACCATCACCATGAATCTTGACATTACTGAATTATGAAGGACAATTCAAATATTATCAGGAACTCATTAAGGGGAAAAATGGACACCCTGTTTTCTCTCTGAGTGTGTTAATGTAGTGACAGAAGCCCCTCAGAATTGCAGCTTTGATTTCGTGGTGATCAGGAAATTGTGTGCTTTGCCTTTAGTATTTCGTGAAACAGTAATATGTCCCTCGTTCTACGTTTGCATGTATTTATACACATTTACAAACCAGTTTGTAAAGCCCCTGAGGTAAAACCAGCCAGCTGAATAAGTCAGAGCCTCGTAATACTGTAATCTGCAGTTTACCTCAAGAGACTCAGAGTTGTCGCTTCTCTTTGCCCTCACCATCTCAAATAAGGTATCTTATCTGGTATTAGGAACGGAGAATGACTTAAAACTTAGCTGTGATTCTTGAAGCCTGATAGGCATTTTCTATTTCTCTGAGACAGTACTCAACATTGCCCATATTTCTTTACGTCAGTGAAAAACAAAGTATTTATGGTAATAGCTAAATAAAATATATTGAATTCCTACTATGTTTCCAACATTGTTCTTTTGTATGTAATTACATCTTTAAAATTTAGGTGTTCATTTATGTAACGTCATCTTTATTGATTTATACTGACTGGTTAAATTTTATGTAGAGTATTTGTACCTCTGATATATATATTTGCTAACCAGATTTCACAACTGTTCTGTTGAAGGAGGATTGGAAAACTGCTTCAAATCATCATTCTAGAGATTGTTCTCATAGTCGTGGTCTTTCTAGAATTTGACATCTCTGTCTCTGCTGTCATAGTAATTTGGCCTGCCTCTCTGTGTACAGCGTCTATTTTAATTCAGCTTCTCTCTACCATTTGTTTTTTTAGCACCTGGATTTGGAAGTGCAGGTGCAACAGCATGCTTTCCTCATGAATAGTGCTGAAAATTAAAAATTTCATTATGAGTTATTGTGACATCTCAGTAATCCTGCTGCTTAGGAAGAGTAAATTTATTGTGAGGTTTTTGTTTCACATTAGATACATGTTAAGAGTCTGGCAGAAAGTTCATTTGGACCTGAACTTTTTCATTAACTTAACGTTTGTGTATCTTCCGGAATTGTAAGGTTTATTGGAGGGAATGATGGCCATTTTATTTTCAGTTTGTTTCCGTTGTTTTTGTTAGTGGAAATAAGAGACAGCTGGGGCAAGTCCCATCTGATACAGACATTCCTGGTGCAGCTGCTGCACGGGCCCGAGGACAGTGCGCAGAAGTAGTCACGAGTCTCACTTTTTACTTGGTGGGTGTCAGTCTCATTCGGCTAAGAAGGTGATTTTTTTAGTTGACTTGTGGTTTTATTTTGCTGCAGTTTTAGTTTCAGAATGTACAGTAAGTAATGAGGGTGACTGTCCTTCTCAACTTTGTTATTTTGGCACATGATGAGTAGGTAATATTTACGAAGAATGTCGTGTGTGCCAGGCCCTGTCCTGGGCACTGTACCTACTTATCTTAATTCTCACAGCAACCCTCAAAGGTAGTGTGGAAATCGTCCTTGTGTAGTTGAGAGAAAGAGCTGTGAACCCCGCCTGTCTGACTGCAGAAGTCCATGTTCTCCGCAGCGCTGCTTGGCAAATGCATATTTCACGAAAGCACTGACTGTAACGTGGAACTGAAAGGAAGTTTGGGGAAGAGGCAGAAAAAAGATAGCCCAAAATTCATAGTTGTGGATGAAGGGAAAAACAGGACTATGATCAAACCATGGATGGCAGAATTCAGCAATAAACAGTCCACAACCTGCGGTTTTTAGAGGAGACATTGTTGAGAGGATATGGAGATCCTTTTTTTTTTTTTTCTTTTGATGTGTAGCTGATGTGAGGAAGTTTAGGGTCATAAGAACAAAGAAGGGTAATCCCACCGCTTGTGGAGAGATTTTGGAAAAACAATAGCTATTCATTTTCGTCTTTATCAAGAAGGAAGATTTCAGGGCACCTTGGTGACTCATTTGGTTAAGCACCAGACTTTGATTTTGGCTCAGGTCATGATCTCACAGGTTATGAGTTCAAGCCCCACATCAGGCTCTGAGCTGACAGTGTGGAGCTGCTTGAGATTCTCTCTCTCTCTCTCTCTCTCTCTCTCTCTCTCTCTCTCTCTCTCTGTACTTCCCACTGCTCGCTCTCTCTCAAAAATAAACATTGAAAAAAAAAAAAGGAAGATTTCAACCAGGAGGGGTAAGTTGAAGATTGGGTAAAATCAGATGGTGTCAAAAGGGATAATTTATCTGCTTTAAATGAGTTCCAGTCTTTGTGCAAAAATAAATGTTATACGCAAGGACTGAAACAACTTCTGTATGTAATTGTGGAGCAGTTGTTAAATTTAGAAAGTGTTTCAGAATGAGACAGTAGTCAAAAGATTGATAAATGAGCAAGTCATTTCCTTGTTAAAAGAGCAAGGAAAAGTATATTCTGAAAACTATACAGTACAGGAAACTTGATGTCAACTTTTAGCATAATTCTAGATTGAATTTTAAAACAGATGATTTTAGTCATTAGGAAAATGAAAATTAAAACCAAAGTGAAAAATACCACTATATACTCAATAGAATGTCTAAAATTAAAAAGACTGACATAAATAGATAATAGGTAGATAGATAGAAGACAGACTGACCATACCAAGTGCCGGCAAGGGTGTGTCAGAACCAGAACTCTTACACATTCTTAGTGGAATGTAAAATGGTGCAACTACTTTGGAAAACATTTTTATAGTTTCTTAAGAAGTAGAACACACCACTGGGTGCCTGGTTGTCTCATTCAGTAGAGTGTGTGACTCTTGATCTCAGGGTCATAAGTTTGTGTCCCATGTTGGGTTTAGATTTCACTTTAAAAAAATTAAAAAGTAAAACATACTAGGCATTCAGCTTTTCATCACTAGCATTTCACATTTAAGAGACATGCAGACATATGTCTACGTAAACGTTTGTTAAATTTATTTGTAATAACCCAAAATAGATATCTCAAATGCTATCAACAAGTGGGTGGATAAACAAATTGTGGTGCATCAGACAAGGGAATGCAGCTCTACAATAAAAAGGAAACGAATTGTTAATACACACAGCAGCATGGATGCATCTGAAAATTATTGTGCAAAGTACAAGAAGCTGGACAAAAGAAAATGTGTGTTGTATGATTCAACTTACATAAACTTTTAGAAAGTATACACTATTTGGTGGTGACAGAAATCAAGCCAACAGTTGCCTGGGGGTGGGGTAGAGACAGAGGTGGGTTACAGAGGGACAGAAGGAGCCTTTGGAAGCGATGGACATGCTCATTATCTTGATTGCAGTGAGGTTTTCTTGATTGTATGTGCGTGTTATTTTTTTCTTTAAAAGATAGTTTTGGGCTCATAAAATAGAAAGGGATAGTTGCATGGAGTCGTACTCAAGCCCTCAGAGCACATTATGTCAGACTCAGCTCATCGGGGAGAACAAGTGAGGTCTGCTAGGCTGGTAGCCAAGTGGACTGTTGTTGTTTATAATGTTTATGTTTTTGTGAGAGAGAGAGAGAGGGAGAGCGCATGAGTCGGGGAGGGCTAGGAGAGGGGGGCAGAGGGTCTGAAGTGGGCTCCATGCTGACAGCAGAGAGCTCAAACTCATGACCAGGGCCAAATCGGCTGAGCCACCCAGGCTCCTTGCCAAATGGACCTCCTTAAATAATATTTTATTTTGCTCTACGAGACATTTAGTTCTCTACTGCGGAAGGATGAAGTGTCGTTAGTTGGGTTTGTATATGTTTCACACCCACACTTAGTATTCTTCACCTTAGTGTGTCTGGCCTAGAGCAGGTAGTGTTCGGGGCGTTGCGTTTTAAAAGGAATATTGGCTGCCTGAAGAGCATCGTATAAAAGAGAATACCAGAAGAGGACATCTGAGATAATACAAAGCATCATATTGTCAAGTCAGACTCAAATGAATCAGAATTCTTACACAGTGTTAAGCTTTACTAATAATTTCAAGATTGCAAGCCTCAAAAGGGCATAGATCAAACAGAGAGAGGTCTGGGATCCTGAGCACAGCTCCCTATGCCCTTTCTTTCCTCACCAGGCGTGCCGTTGAGCCAGAGTATTAGAGGAGGTCTCTTAACTGAGGTGTGCATGTTACACATTATGAAACGTTTTCTATTTTGTGCTCAGATAGTTACGTAGCTTACTCATCGATTTCCAGGGAACCATGGCCCTTAAATTCATAGATTGCTATCTAGGTTTGTTTACCTTGCACAATCCTAACCAGGGACATCCTGCTAAAAACAAAAGCATTTCACAGATAAGGACTCACAGGGCAGTTGCTTAACTCTTCCCTGTTCTAACATTGCGTTTTATCTTTAGAAATACGGTCTATCAATACTAAAGGGGGAATAGATTTGTTCTGTTATTGTTGGGGAGGCCAGAACTGGTTCCAGAGGATAGAAATGAAAAGGATGCAGGTTACAGCTTGTTACATGAAAGCCTTTTTTGACAATTGCCGGTAGTAATAGGGTCTGTATGATGGAAATTGATACCCTGTTGCTAGATGTGTGCCTCCAAACATAGTGCAGGAGAAGAGAGGCTTCTACTTTTCTTGAGGTTGAACTCTATGGTCTTGCATTTCCTATCCAACCCTAGTGGGTTTGTCTCTAGTAGATTAAGACTATTACCTGTTTATGTTCTTAGATGATACTGTCTTTATTGACTTACAGGAAAGAAATTACTGTTTTCTGAGCTCATTTAATTCTACTTAACTTTTATTTGAAATCTCTTTTCTTTTCTTGATTCCCCCAAGCCATTTGTCATTTCTTTTGTTATTTTTTCTCAGTTTAAGATCCTTAATGTACCCATGTCTTCCCAACTTGCTGCAAATCACTGGAACCAGCAACAGGCAGAACAAGAAGAGAGGATGAGAATGAAAAAGCTCACACTAGATATCAATGAACGGCAAGAACAAGAAGATTATCAAGGTAAACGGTCATTTATCGGACAGAAGTAGAAAATGCCTCTTGGGCTTTTTAAATATAGAATATCAGAGTTCTTATCTTCCCCTTCTCATGTCATCTTTGCAAATACTTAGCCTGAGAAGTTGATTGTTTTTTTATTCCATTCTATGTTTTACTCACTCACTTGCAAAATAACAATATAATTTTTATCATACTTTGCTAACTCTCTTATTCAGTTAGATCCCATACTATTAGAACTATGTTTGCAAGTGAGATGAGGACCAATTTTTAACTGCCTCATGTTGCCAGTCATCTGTGAGCAAATTAAATCAATACATACTTATTATCTCATTTTGTCTGTTCGAGAATCCTGTCTCAAGGGCCCCGTGCTTTTTCAGATTTGAGAGTATACTGAAATTAGGATTCCAGGTTTATGCAGATAAACCCAATACTCTTGGATTAACTGGAACCTTATGTGTATAGAGTCCATGAACCCCTCATAAACCAGCCTCTTGGCATTTCTGTGACACCCAAATTTTAGAGCCATAACCTGGCTGCTTATACAGCACTGTGCTGACACACTACTTACTTTCTGGGCAAGAGGTTGTTGCATAAATATTTGGTTTTCTCTCCCTGAGTCTGTCTTCTAGAATCTCTTCTGGTTGATACCCAACATTTTTAACAATAAGTAAGAGTAGCTAGCACTCAATGTGAAGGGCTTAACTGTGGGCTGGAAGTTGTCTTTATGTACTTCTACAAAGCAGGTAATCTCATCACCTAATGATACCTAATGATAAAGGCCTGATTATTAGCAAAATAGAGAAGTCTTTGAGTTGTAGATAGTTGTAGATAATTGAAAAAAGAAAACCTATAAGTGCTTAGAGATAAGTGCTTATTCTTATCCCCATTTGACATGTTGGGAAACTGAACTGGAAGACTCATGGCTAGTAAGTGGCAGAACTGAGATTTGTACCAAGAGTGTCTTGTCTGGCTCCAGACAGTATGCTTGTAGCTGTTGAACTAGACTGCTTCTCATACTGTTTTTACTGCCTCACAAGACACTTACGTGGTGGCCAAATTGACAGGATGGGGGACATTGGATGTTAAATGATATTAAAGAGCATGTGTCCTCTCTTGATGTGCTCTTTCAGAATTTCTCCATCATTGTGGACGGTGTAATGGTTATTTTTGTGTGCTCACCTACCTAACAGAACTAGTAAACTCCATCTCCCTAGGGTTTTATTTGCTTCTGGGAGGGGAGTTAGCCATCTTTTGTGTTCTGCTCCTGCTTACAGAAATGCTGCAGTCTCTCGCCCAGCGCCCAGCCCCAGCAAACACCAATCGGGAGCGGCGGCCTCGTTACCAACATCCAAAGGGAGCACCTAATGCGGATCTAATCTTTAAGACTGGTGGGAGGTAGGACAGTCCGTTTCTTTTTCTTCTCCTGTAGCTGTTTGTTTTTCATGACGTCCACATGAATAGATAGTTTTGGAGTACACCTAGTGATAAAGCCCTGATTATTAGCAAAATAGAAAAGTCTTTGAGTTGTAGATATTTGGGAAAAAAAAAACCTATTTATAAAATAATTACAGTTTTTTGTTTTTTTTTTAATTTTAGTCACATTGATCTTGGCTTTCACTCTCTCTGAGTGGACTTTTTTGGATTTTTAAATTTTCTTAGAGATGACTAGTTATAGATCATAGAGATGAGTAGGTATAGAGATGACTAGTTATAGATGAGTTTGAGAGAAATCACAGGTTTTTGTGTTAGAATTTCTCAGATCAGTGTTTACAAAAACTCAAAATCTCTTCCCTAGACTCAAGCTTGCAGGTTGAGTTTGTTTTTAGGTATTTTGTTTGTTTTTAATTATAAGATGTCCTGCTGGGATCTATGCCAGTTTTACTTTTGTTTTTAAGTAGGCTCCAAGCTCAGCCCAGAGGCCAGTGCAGAACTTGAACTCATGAGCCTGATATTTGAGTCGGATGTGTAACCCACTTAGCCACTCAAGCGTCCCCCCAGCCATGCTAGTTTTATTGAAACTTGAGTTGCTTAAAGTAAAATAGTTAAAAACCCTAGAAGGAATTTTATATAAATGTTTCCTAATGAGATCTTATTCATCTTTTAAGGGAGAAAATTATTTAAAGTTTTTCTCAGATCTGATCTCACGACCCGTACCATCAGTTCAGTTTTCTGTCTTGTGGTTGAGTTACGATCAAAGGTGTCATTGGCTTTGCTGCTCTTACTGATGTCCTTCAGGGTATTAGTGTTCAGCTAAGGACATACATTAGTCCCAAGGCGTCACCTTGTTGTTAGGGGTGGGCAAGTTAGGTATCGAAGGGAGTGTGCTCAGAGGGGGAGCAGAAGAGTTCATTATCGTGTAGAGCAGTGCTGGGGAAATGCACAGGTCTCTGTCCTTTACTCGATCTGTGTTTGTGTGTTCCCGATAACATTTTTCTTTGAACTATGTGCTCAGACAGCTGTAATCAAATTGCTGGTTAGAACAGTGGTTTGTCACAACAGCTTAGGGGTCCGTTTTTTAACATCTATTGAGTGTAATGTTTTTAGAAGTCCAAGTTAGAGCTGATGTACAAATCCATCTAATTAGGCATAAAAAGATACTAGGTAATTTTTATTATCCAAGCTTCATTAAAGTCCTTTAATAAAATCTTTTATTGCTGCTCAGTTGTAGAAACCAGCTAGTTTTACAGGCCATGCAAATTTTAGTTTTTGGCTTTTATATCTTCGTACATAGCTTTAAATATATTTCAGTGTTCTTGATAATACCTGTTTCTCTTCTTGTCTCATGATTGGTGAACAGAACTATTAGAATATTTTATCTTGAGGTGCGCCTGGGTGGCTCAGTCATTTGAGGGTCCGACTCTTGATTTCACCTCAGGTCATGATCTCACAGTTCACTGGGGGTCGAGCCCCGCATTGGGCGTTTTGTTGACAACATGGAGCCTACTTCGGATTCTCTCTCTGTCTCCCTCTCCCTCTCCCCCTCTCCCACTTGTGCTCTCTTTCTCTCTCAAAAATAAACTTTTAAAAAAGTAAAAAAAAAAAAAAAAGAACTTTAAAAAGAAGAATATTCTATCCCCATGTTTTTCATCAATTTCACCTGTTTATATTACAACTTAACATCTCTGAACAGCATTATTTCTATTAATACCTAATCCCTGCTTGAGTATAATGCTGGTATAGTATCTTTTCCTAATTTTTAAATGTTTGGGTAGATTTATAGAATCAGTCACTGTGACATTTGGTGCATAATGGATATCTCCAGTATGATTTGCTCCTCTCAGCATCTGCCATGGGTTCAGTCCTCCTCACTATGATAAATTAAAAAGTACGAAGAGACAGTCTTCACCCTCAAGTCTAGTGGGAATACCAAGTATGGGTCCTTGAAAGAGCTAATTCTGTCCAAGTCATACATTTATTTAAAAAGCCATTGAGAGTTTATTAAGTACCAGGCATTTCTTAAGCAGTAGGAGGAACAGTACTGGAAAACAGATGTGTGAACTTACATATGCTAATAGACGAACACAAAGGCATACCTTTCTTAGTTTGCTGCCAGCTCTGCAGCTGTTTTTCCTAATCCTCTTTGTTAACTTTTTGTTTTCCTTCCCTCCTTCCAGCCCCTAGTTAACCAAACTTGGAAGAATTGGCCATGTTTGCCCTTTCATCCCCCCAATCTCTCCCCAACTGGTGTGGCTGAGTGCAGTCTGCTGCCCTCCCCAAGCCCCAGCTGCCCCTGCGCTTCAGCTCTGTCTCTTTCAGGCTGCCTCAGCAGTGCTTCGCACGTGGTCCCTCTTTTTCTTGACATGTGCTCTCTTCCCCGGACTTCTGTGGCTCTCCTGTCTTCTGGTCTTTCTCTTCCCTCCTTGACTCTTCCTCCTGTCTCCTGACTCCTCTATGGGCGTGCCTCTGCCTGGAGATGCTCTGTCCCTCTGGGTCCGTCGTAGGCCCTCCTGTCCTACCCTTGTGCACTCTCTGCAGGAGGCGTCCTTCCCTCCTGTGGCCCGGTTCCCTTCCAGAGCTCCAGGTCAGGCCTCATAGTTTAGTGTCTGACTGTATGAACCACCGTGGTTCTAAACAACCATCTAGAAAGTATGTCCCTTGCCTCCAGGCCTCTCTCCTCCTCTGTTCTCCGGCTCCGTGAGTGGAGCCACTGCTGAGCCAGTTGTCCAAACTGGAAATGGAGGTTTTAGTTTGGGCTGTTTGTTCCCTCAGTTTTCATGTCTAGTCAATTGACAAATCCTTTGATTCTACTACTGACTGGCTCTCACCCTTGCCTGTTTGATTCTCCCTCCGCCGTCAAGACCCAAGATCAAGCCACTGTCACCTCTCGTCGGATTGCTGCCCGCAGCCCCCACATCTGCTTCTCAGTCTCCATGGTGCCAGCCCTTCCAGTTCATTCTCTGAGCTATACCCGCTTTGTTCTTTCTCAGATGCAGTCTGCTGTCTGAGTAGGTGAACTCTTGTGCTTAAAATCCTCGGTGGCTCCTCATGGCTCGTAGGATAAAGTCCAAACTCCTAAACTTGGTTACCATGACCCCGCATGGTGGGGGTATACTTACCTTATTGGCTTTATCTCTTTCTCTTCCTTCCTCTACTCCCAGCCAAGTTGGCCTTTTAGTCCTTCTGATTATGTTCTTTTTACCACCCGCGTGTGGAACTTTCTCATGCTTTCCTCTGGATATCTCCTGCTCTTCCTTCGGGTCTTACCTTGATATCAAGTCTGATGTAGGTTGGTACACATATGCTGCCCTTGTTCACTGTATTTCTACAGGCCATGTCCTGTGTGATCGCCCGCTAGCTTGTCTCTCTCCCCCATAAGACTGAGGAGTGAAGGCAGAAATGAAACCTTATCTTGTTTTCTGTTAGGGCTCCACTGTCACTCTTGTGCCTGCCGTAGCATGGATGCTCAGCTAATATCTGTTAAGTGGACAAAGGGCCTTTTAAAAATCTGTATTTGGGGGCTCCTGGGTGGCTCAGTCGGTTGAGCGTCCGACTTCAGCTCAGGTCATGATCTCGCGGTCTGTGAGTTCGAGCCCCGCGTCGGGCTCTGTGCTCAGACAGCTCAGAGCCTGGAGCCTGCTTCACATTCTGTGTCTCCCGCTTTCTCCGCCCCTCCCCCACTCATGCTCTGTCTCTCTCTGTCTCAAAAATAAATAACATTAAAAAAAATCTGTATTTGGTCATTTAATAAACTTTTTCCCTAAGCTCTGCTCCCTACGAGCTCTTCTTTCCTCACTTCCTGATTTTGTGAAAGTCCCGATTCTTGAGCTACTATCTCTTCCTGTTTTAAATCTCTTCTTAAAATCGTAACTCAAAAAAAAAAAAAATGCTGACTTGTCCATCATTCTTAAAAGTGGCTCTCTTTAAAGTTTTAAGGTATTCTCAAAGCCAACGCTCTTAAAATACTGGTGTGAGTGAACATAGTAAGAGGAACAAGCAATCACGTAAACATGAGTTTTTGAGCCTTTTGAGCACCGAATGTTCTTGGCCATTTTTTTAAACTTAAGTTTTAAGTGAAGAAATGTAGTGATTTGAAAGAACATAACTGGTGGGGCGGAGTCTCCTAGTGGTTTGGCACCCCTTTATTTTTCTATTTTTAATGCCAGGCCAGACAGTGGAAAGATGAGTATCTAGAGTGGTGGTTTGCCCGATCCCTCAGGGAGAACGTGCCTCGAGGGGAGTTCCTAAGCAGAGGAGGGAAGAGAAAACTCGCCAGGTCTGAGACACTGTTTTCAGTTTGACTTTTAACTTGGCTACTGCTTATTTTAAAAATTAGTTACTAACACTGCCTATATTCTATGGCAAATGAGGGGAAATTCATCTGGAAACTGGTTATTAAAGCTGTTGATGTTTTTCTTACCCATGGATTTTGATAGGTTCCCAGACATACAATGACTTAAGATTTTTCTAATCACAAGGCGGTCCTTAAAATAGACTGTAAATTAGTAGCTGTTCTCACTGGGCAGTGATGCCCTAATAAAGTACAAGCCTTTGTTTATAATGTGTTAAAAGGGCAGTAGCTTTCTAAGTAAAACACTCAACCAGTATAGAGCAGGGTTGTTTTCCATTCTGCTGGTGTTGCAAAAACTGAAACTTTGTTTCTCTGGCAAGCGTTAGTGCTGATACGGTTGATATGCTAAAATTCATATTAATTAAACCAATGCTCCTTAAGCTTAATTTTTTATTTTTTTGATTTTAAAGTTTTTAGTTAATTTAGGTAATCTCTACACCCCATGTGGGGCTTGAGCTCATGACCCTGAGATCAGGAGTTAGTTCTCCAATTAAGCCAGCCAGGTGCCCTTTCTTATACTTTAAAATCTGTATTTTAATCATCGTGACTCTTACTAAAAGCAGCTGGTTCTGACTTGTTTCTAACAACATCTCCCAGGTGATGTCCAAGCTGCTGGAACGCGGATCACACTCTGAGTAGCAAGCCTTCGTTCTCCTGTCAGGCCTTAAACCCATCTTAAGGAGATGGGCCTTTTCTGTTAGGTATTTTCTTTATGTCCTTATTATAAGGTTAAGTAATTGATACTTTTGTTGTAGGGTCCCTTGTAGAATAGCACTTAATCCAAAGCGTATATTTTAAGTCCTTTCTGAGCTCTTAAATTTTTAAATCTCTGAAAATGCTTGTTTGTCTGTAAAGCAGTCAAATGACATTTCTACACTATATACAGGGATATATTTCTTATCAAAGACTGGACATTTTTTTTCTGTCATTAACTGTATTTATTTAAAATACTCCCTTTTAGGGGTGCCTGGGTGGCTCAGTCAGTTGGGGGTGTCTGGCTCTTCATTTCGGCTCAGGTCATGATCCCGTGGTTTGTGGGTTCTAGCCCTGTGTTGGGCTCTGTACTGACAGTGTGGAGCCTGCTTGGCCCCTCCTTTGTGTGCAAAATAAATAAACTTTAAAATACTCCATTTTAGAACATTGCTTTGTCTTGACAAGAAAGAGACTTTTCGTTTCTCTCAGGGAATACTTGTATTCTTGACTGTCTTCCGTTCATTTCAGCCCTGGTCTAGATACATCCAGCCAAAGAGACACTTTTCCATATTCACATCTTATTCTTTGAAATCAGTTTCTTGCTAACATAACTTGTCTTGTGAGAAGCGAACTGCGTGTTTGCTGGCGCTGCCATAAGAAGTACCACCGCTGGGTGACTGTAGTGACAGAACTAATGTCTCAGTCAGGAGGTGTCTGCAGGGCTGCTTCCTCCTGAGGGCTGGGAGCGAGAGTTTGTTCCGGGGCCCTCCGTCAGCTTCCGGTGGTTGGCCACAGTCTTGGCATCCCTTGGCTTCCCTTTGTCGATCCAGGACCTCCACCTTCACCTGGCATTCTCCCTGTCCGTGCGTCTGTGCCCAATTCCCCCTCCTTAGGACACAGACTGGATTAGGGGCCCATCCTACTCCAGTGCAGCCTCATCTTAACTAATTCTATCTGCACTGACCATTTCCAAACAAGGTTGTATCCTGAGGTACTGGCAGTAGACTTCAACACGTGACTTTTGTGGGGGGACACAGTACAGCCGTTGTACAAACCCGAAACACTCAGCACCTTAGAAAGTAGTTACAGGAAAGATTCCAGGACCACCCATCTGATCACCATCAAGATTGCTCTTTTTAGTGCCTGCCCCTCTGTTCCTGTTGTTTCTTAGTCCATTAAGAGTTTGTGTGCTTTTTTCTTTTCTTTCTTTTTTTTTTTTGTTTTGTTTTGGAGTTTCATTTGTTCTGAGTGAGAGTGTGGGATTGTGAGCAGGGGGAGGGGCAGAGAGAAAATCCTAAGCAGTCACCGGGCTCAATCTCACAACCTGAGCCGAAATCCAGAGTCTGTCACTCAACCGACTGAGCCACCCAGGCGCCCCTTGTGTGCTATTTAAGAAGCACTGATTTGCCTGGGAGATGGCAGTAAACAGCAGTTGGTGGTATTTAGGGCACCTTTTCTTGCCGCAAGTTTGCCCTCAGTACTAGTTCTCTTTAACGTTGCCCTGTTTATGCCTCCAGGAGACGTTGACCCAGCAGCACGTGTCATTTCATTAGGTCCTGTATCTGATGTTGTGGATAGTGGAGTCCTCCAGCAATTGATGAGAGCAGTGGACACATCTCAGCATGTCGGTCTAGAGAGTTGCGAATCTAAACCTGGGACAGGCTGGGGCCGTGAGGCGGGAACAGCAGCCTCTGCCAACACCGGAACAAGCCGACGCTTCCAGATAAGGCGGAAAGGCCTTTTGTAATGGAAATCACGTGAGGGTTAATCTTCTCTTGAGAATGGCAGTCAAGAAATGAGATGGTTAACTTGACTACTGAGCAGCTACACCGAGAAGAGCGTCAGTGAGATGACTGAGCCAGAGAAGAAACGGTTGTGATGGTAATGGTATGGGGGAAATGAACTTGAGTTTTAAATTTGATTTGAGTTACAGTGTCTCTGAATTGAACATCCCATGTTGGAAGAAGATACATTTGGGGGCTCCAGGACTACAGTAGAAAAGTATAGAGCAAGCAGTAAAATCTTCTAGTAAAAACTTACATGCAGGACAACAAAATGATGAAAGATATCCAAATACCAGATAATCCACCAGGAAGGGTTCTGTTAGGAATTTGTTTCAAGAGGAACAAGGGATGAGGGAGAAAACTCAGTTTTATCCATCAGAGTCAGTGATACAAAATTGCCTATTAGGGTAAAAGAAAAATGTGAAGACTTTTAGTACACAAAGAGCATGAGTTCAGATGGCTTAGCGGAGTCTGACACCAGCCCGAGAAGGGAGAGGTGAGCCCATTGTAAGTATCATTGAAAACAGACAGCGCGCTGGTCAGCATGTCACAGAAAACGGACGAAGGACAACAAGAAGGGGATCAGAAGATTTTGTTGACCTTCATGGGTTTACAGCCTCTGTCTCTAAACAAAGTATGGAAACAGTAGAGCTTTTATTTTGCGTTTGTTCTTGTTTTGTTTTTTGTTTTGTTTTGTTTTCCCCCCACTAAATAGAAATGAGGGTTCTTAGTCTGTTTCTGGCAATCTGTTAATTTATTAGGATAGTTGTCTTTCGTTTGCTTTCTGATAGGCATAGTAAATTTAGTTAAAGAGCACATCTGTATGCTACAACTTGATTACATCTTTTTTTCCTAGCTATTTTGCATTTTTTCTTTTACCATGTTTCAGTTTCTGCATGTAGAATTAAATAAGAAACAAAACTTGTAAAGTTGTAACATTTCACATGGAAATGCTGCCCGATCTTCACCAGCTTCAGAAATCTGACCTTTGCCGATGCTGCAATAAAGTGTTGTCATTTAGATTTGGCGTGGTCGCGCTTTATTTGGCTTGGGTTTTGGAGATGTATTATCGGGTCGGTCCTCCGCGTCCTTTCTGGAACAGCTTCAGAGTCGTTGTCTTTCTTCGGCCCGGCCGTGCTGGTGCCGCTCTCCTGCACCATCCTGTGTCCGCATGGTTTTGCTGGGTGCCTGAGTCAGCTTGCCCACAGGTCAGCACAAAAGGGAGCCCCTGGATAGAATTATGCATTTCTGGAACAGGCTTGAAGCTGGTTAGGATGGAAAAGGTTGTGACACAGCCTGGCCCAGCGTGAGGCCGCATTTATGGTTTTACCTGTGTGCGCAAGGCAGGATTGGCAGAGGCCTCTAAGCAACTCGAAAGGAATCACAAGAACCATTGTTTTCAGCTTCTTCCCAGGTGTTCATTTCAAGGCTGCCTTATGCAAGCCACAGTCTGAGAATTCAGTAGAAACTGAAAAGAAATAAACTTTTAGTTAAAAAAAAAAAAAGTTGTTTCAAAACTCCATTCTAGTAACCCATTTTTCCAACCCTCATCATCATCTTTATCATTGTTCTGTATGCCATTACCTGATTCTGTGTCAGGGAACATGGCTTACAAGTTTTATTTTATTTATTTTTCTGTTCTTTATGTTTGAAGTTAGTCAAGGGAGCCGACGGTGATTCTAATGTGTACTGTGCACGAGGCAGAGGATATCTGATCCACCGCGATCGTTCACCTTCAGTCTTTGATCTGGAGAGACTAAGGTCACTAGGAGGTGTGACGTGTTTTGGGAACCACAAAGGAAGTGGACCACCTGGGGTCGTGTGCACCGTTGGTACTGATTGGAACAAAAGTAGATTACTGGGGACCAAAGTGTAAGATCGGTTCTGTGTCACCACCAAGAAGCTTGCCTGTATTAGAAGTAAATAAGGGGAAAGCCTCCTGAATTTTGGGAAACATTCTGATTCTCATAACTTTGTCTCTCTTTTGGGCTTTTTCCCTCTTAAGATCCACCAAAGGTAGACAGATGTTAATGAATCAGATGTCAGACTTCGATCCTTTAATTCCTTTTTGGGGACTCATGAACCAAAAAAGGCTCTGGGCAGCCTAAAGGTTCTTTCCGGGTGAGTCCCTGTACTTTCCTGTGCGAGCTGCCCACACCTCACATGCTCTGACTCTCCCCATAGTCATTACAAACACGAGCCATGTAAATCCCGTGACCAGACAGAAGGAAGGGCATAGGTCATGAGCAGGAGCTCGAAGCGCTGAAAAGGAGCAAGACTAGACAACTAACACCACGAAAGCAAGACGAAAAAACACAAAAGAGGAGAGAGCGTGTCGCAGACCCACGGCCGGTGGGGTAGTAGTAACCCTGGAACCTGTGGAATGTCAGTCCCGGAGAGTCTGCAGACGGTGGGAATCACCCTGAAAGGTACGGCGACTTCACACCATTTAACGTGGCAAGATCAGTCAGTGGTGGCATCAGAGTGTCATCAGCAGGAATAAGTGTCTTATAGGAGGGAAATGAACCCAGAGTGGTGAGGCCAGTGGCAAAGAGAGGCAGACCTCAGATTTCCTAGCGACTCTCATCGTAGTATGTAATACCTTCATAATACTCATAATGGAAAACCTGACGTATTGTTCCAAAAACAGCAGCACAATCTCTTGTAAAAGGCAGAGGTGAAACATCTTGCGTCCCCTTCTGAAACGGTTTTAAAGTTTTTTGCATTTATGGGTGACCTTCCAGCTATCCGGTGTGTTACTTAACTGCAAATGGGAGATAATCCAATTTGAATTTGCTTAAATTCACAGGAGACTGTGAGGATCTTAAGTTTGAAATCAGCACAAGAGTATTGTTTACTGCATTTATACATAACTAAATGCAGTCAGAATTGGCACGGATGTTTTCTTCTCAACTTTATTCTCCACCACCCTGGAGGGTGGAAAGCCCAAGGTCAAGGTGCCAGCACAGTCAGGTTCTGGCGAAGCCTCTCTCCCTGGCCGGCCTTCTGACAGTGTCCTCACGTGGTCTGTCTTCTGTGCATCCCCCGTGTCATGCTCTTGTAAGGACACCACTCCTATCACGTCGGGGCCCCAGCCTATGACCTTTATCTAACCTTAGTAACCTCCTTAGAGGCCCCCCTCCAAATAACAGTCACACTGGTGGTTGGTACTTCAACCTATGAATTCGGGGGAGGGGGCCTGATTCAGTTCGCAGCATTCATTGTAAACTTGGCTGCTGACATCTCCTGAGCGACATCTGCAGCTACAGAGATGACCCGATGGACTCTGCAACCAAGTCTGCGCATGCAGAACTACTGGCCCCTTTTGGCACAGGCGTCTGACCTTGGGCCTGTGAGCTGTGGTCAAGGGTCAGGTCTTGCAGAGTCATGGGCAGTCTTGCACCCTAACCCTTAGAAATTCTCTGGGGGAGGGCCAGTTCCTACACTAAGTTTCCCAAAATGGGGGTTCTCTCAGATTTTAAATGTGAGGTTTCCCACACAGCTGTAAGGTTATTAAAGAACCCCAAACGTTTTATCTATGCAACCTCTCCTTAAAGGGTCCCTTTTACTTTGTGTACGGCTCTATCCAGGTGTACTGTCCTGCTCTCAGTCTGGTGCTTGTCCTTAGACTTGTTCTGAATGAAAACGAAATGGGGTGGGATCCATTTAAAACAAAATTTTAAGATACTTAGCATGCTGTAAATAAATCACATTTGTGGCCTTCTCATTTAAATATTTTTTCTTCTTAATCTTTGGAAATCCAAAGAACATTCAGCCACCTTCTGTTATCTCAATAGATATGCTTCTTTCTAGAGGAATAACTTTAAAAATTGTTGCACTATTATTCAAATGTTTGTTCCCTTGGAAGTGGTTCTAATTTTGTAGTTTTTGAGAAGAGCATATCAAATTTTGTTGAGTGTATGTGTGTATAAAAGTACTTGTGTTTTTATGTCATTCTGGTTCTATGAACCATTGGCTTTGTAATCTAAGAGATAAACTCTTTGTAATCTAAGAGGGGTTTGATGTGTTTCCCCTCCCTCCCAACCCCCAAGAGCTGTGTGCAACTGTCTACACTTGACATTAGGAGGTGCTCAGGTCTGGAACATATTTTCAGGAGTGGCCCAAATGTCTGCTGTATCCAGAGGGGCCGTGAAGGCGCCAGACTGACCACTGGTCCCTCACTTACTAGTCGTATATAGACATCATCTCCAGTGCTTTCTTCCTATACGACCTTAGGTAGTCATTAAGCTCTGGACCTTAGTTTTCTCATCTGTAAATTGGGGTAACTTATCGGGGTTATAGGAGGAACTAATAGGATAGTGGGCATGAGGGTCCTCACACCGTGGCTGAGGTGTAGTAAGTGCTCAGTGTGCTAGTGGTAGTACCACAGCTTTCGCGTGCCAGATGCAGTTGGATACAAAGTTGACCGCCATACTCTACCCTTACCGAACTCCTAAACTCCTCAAGTGTGCAGAGAGTGAATATCAAATTCAGACCTGGGTGGCCAAAATCACAGGCATGACTTCCAACAAACTATACTGCCCACAAAAAGATGCACATGAAAAGCAATAGGAATGCTATGGTTCACATGACTGTGGCCTGAACTAAGTCCTGTTTTCTTGCCAGGTAGAAAAATAGCCCGTCTATCTCCCCAGAGAATACTGGCCTTAAATTCAGAAATGAGCCTTTTCTCATCAATTTCTTCCCCAACAACAGAGGGTTGGTGGTTGACTTGAATGTTAAGGAGAACTACATGGTGGTTCTAGTTCATACGACTCCAGAAGTATCGCGGGAGCTTCTGAGTCCTCCCAGCATTCCCAGGCAGGAATGGGTTGTCAGGTCAAACCACTTCCAGTGTTTTCCCAAGGCATTATCATGGATGGCGGGGGTAATAACACAGACGAAATTCCCGGATGCACTTTGAAAGAGGTGGGGATGCTTGAAACTCCATAGGCTGGTGGTGACTTCTCTTCCAGCAGACGGAGGGTGGGCCAGGAAAATACTTCAAAGTCATGTCAAGACTGAGGTGGGTTTTTGGTGGGCTGCTTCGAGAGGGTGTTGACAATGAGAATTTGTAAAGGGGGTGAAATGGGAAGCAGTTTTGAAAAGAGAAAGTGGAGTTGTTCCTTGGTCTAACCAGTTCGACTACCTGTCTGCGTGGGTAGCACAAGGGCATCTGGGTCTTGGCTTTCGAATCTGAGCCCACGTTTCCTACAACTTCTGTGTGCACAGGGGCCTTGGTGACGCACTGAGAGTAGGAGGAGTTGTAAGGAATGGCCCAAGTGCTCCCGAGAAGTGTAGCTTTGACCAAAGCTGCACTCAGAAGGTGTACCCTTCCACGCCAGCCGGGGACCAACGACCGCACCCCTCCCTTCTGTGACCCCAGTGTGGTGGTGGAATGCTGGACAGCGCCCGCTGGAATTCCGGTCCCACCCTTGTTGGGTAAGTATCACAACCTAAGCCCCATTGAACTCATTTATACAATGAGACTCCAATTCCGAAATTTCCAGCATGGTTTCGAAAGCTGAAGGTACAGCATTCATTCAGCACCTGGTGTGTGCTAAGCTGTGGTGACAGGGATGCACAAGGCAATAACATAAGGAGCTTACATTCTAAGAGGGAGAGAGAGGTCATCAAAACCATTAAGGAAAATGTCAGAGTAGCCATGAGGGCTACTGTGTTGCGCCGCCTGGACCGCCTTGGCTAAAGGCTTGTTCTGGGAGCATTACCAGCAGGGAGGCCTCAGCAGTCTGTTCCTCCTGTGATGGGCTTAGCCGCAGATGTTTCTGGACGCAGCCTGGGAAGGCCTGCAGGCAGAGACTGCTCAGTGCAGGAGTGCCAAGGCCTGGCCATCCTTACCCGAAGTCAGGATAAGTCCAGGGCCTTTCCAACTGCAGAGCTCCCCGTGGGAGTACCGTTGGACTCGGATCACAGCCGACTTGCCCTCTCCCCATCCATCCTGCCCTCTTTCCACAGTGGTGGATCCTAGGATTCCTTCCTGATAAACATTTCGTGCTGTAAACTCCTCCTGGAGTCTGCTCTCCCGAGACCGCGCTGTAAGCCTGGAGCTGTGCTGGCTGAGGCACCGTGGCCGGTCGGCTGCTTGAGATGGGGCCTGTGGAGAAGGGGCCCTCCCTGCAAAGACAGCGGCCGCAGCCCAGGCCCAAATGACCAGGATCGCCCCTTGGAGACAGGGGAACATTCCAGATGAGATCGGAGAAAAAGACAAGACCATGGCCCATTGAGGAACTAAGGGGGAAATCAGTGGGAGGCAGGGCCCATATTGGAGAGGATTTGTAAGCCAGAGTGAGAAATTTGGATTCCTTTTTGGGTGTGATAGTACTGATTTGATCTGGTTTTAACGGGTCACTCACTGCCGAATGGAGACCAAGATCGTGGGGGCTAACGTAGAACTGGGGAGACCTATGAGGCAGGAGCTCGGACAGAAGACAGTGGGGGTGATGGGAGGAAGCAACCGGTTTGGACGTATTTCCTGAGGACAGCGAGGGGACCGGCTGGGGGGGTTCCATGGAGGAGGGGTGGGGAGGAGCTGTTGGGTCCCCGACATGAGCGGCTCATGGTGGGATGCTGACAAGGAGGGAGCACCGCGTTCAGGGATATCATCCATGGGGAAAGGGAGCTGCACAGAGGTTCCTGCTTGCTCTGCGTGACTAGTTTGCAGAGCCCAGCCCCGCACCCAGTGTGTTTACCGGCCACCAAGTGGACCTGGTTTCTGGAGACCTCGCAGTCTGTGGGTGGGCAGGCAGAGGTCTTGGCCAGAGAGCTGAGATGATGTTGCCCTGGAAAAGGAAAAGGAGGCACCAGGGGCCTCTTCTCCAGAACTACTTCTCCACCTGAAGTTCTGAGAGCTCAGGTCCTGCCCATCCTCTCGGGACCCTTGGGCCCGAGCCTGGGGCTTGAGGAGTAAGGGAATGGTCCCTGCAGGGCTGTGCAGGCCAGTGAGAACAGGGCTGATTGCAAACTAATCTCTCTCTGTGTGTGTTCTGCGTGACCTGGATTTTCCTTTCCGTTTAATTTGACTTCTGTTTGTTTGCTTTGCATTGTCCATGAGAGACTCAGGAGACATCACAGGCAGCCAGGCTGGCGGTGGTGTTGCACACCTGGATCAGGCCAGAGGTCTCCCAGCCGCACCTGGCCGTGAGCCTCTCTGAGGCCCGGGCCTCAGCAGCAAAGCCCTAGTCTTCCTAAAGTTTCAGCACCAGGCAAACCACTCCCACCCTGGGCCTTTGTTCCCTGCCTCCCTCTCCACTGCCCACAGAAATAGGAACCAGGAGAAGATGCCATTAGTTGACATAGTCCCCATGGGAGAAAGGCTTCTGCTTACTCAGAGCCTTGGGAGAGAGGCAGAAGGTAGGAGAGAGGACCCGTGCCTGGCAGAAGCGCTCAGGTTCCTAGTGCCAGCTCTATGTGACGCTGCCCCTTCCATAGTCAACCAGCGTTTCCACGTGGGCCCCCAGCACTCTCAGTTTCTGCTCTCTCGAATCTGAAAACAAATGTGGAGATTAAATGCACGAAACATGGGCAGCTCCCTCGTGTTGCTGAGGAGGAAATCCAAAATATGTACAAAACCCTTAATATTCCATTTTACTTTTTAAAAACGTTGCAGCTGTAAATAATTAAAAACTCAAGAAAGGCTGCAAAAAGAACACAGAGTCCTGCAAGCCCTTCGTCCAGCTTCTGCCAACAGTGGCATCTTCTGTGACAAGAGCACAATGTCAAAACCGGGAAACTGACATTATTAGTTCAAGACTGATAGAGGACAGACTTTGTTCAGTTTCCACTAGTGTTTACATACGCATTTGCGCGTGTGGTTCTATACGGCGTGATTCCACGTACGGATTCACGTAACCCCGCCACAGTCAAGATGCAGAACAGTTGCATCACCGCAGAGGCGCTCTGATGTGCTACCTCCTGTCACGGGTATATTAGAGTTCTCCAGAGAAACAGAACCTATAGGATAATACAGACATATACGAGGACATTTATTACAGGAATTGGTTTATGCAGTTATGGAAGCCGGGAAGTCCCACCACTTGTGTCTGCCAGCCAGAGAAGCAGGCCAGGTATAATTCAGTCTGATTGCAACAGCCCAAGCGCCACAAAGCCCTTGTGTCTGAGGGCAGGAAAGGATAGCTGTCCCAGGTCGAGCAAAAAGAGCAAATTTGCCCTTCCTCCACCCGTTGCTCTATTCAGGCTCTCAACAAATTGGATGATGCCCGCTGACATTGGGAACGGCGATATTTTTTACTCGGTCAATTCAAATGCTTCTCTCTTCCAGAAAGTCTCTTACACACAATCCCAGAAATAACGTCTATCAGCGATCTGGGCATCCCTTAGCCCAGTCAACTTGGCACATAACATTAGCCATCACACCTAGAAACTACTAATGTGGTTTCATCTCTATATACCTTTGCCATTTTGAAAATGTTATACAAATAGAATCATACTAGTATGTGGGGGCCCCTGAGTGGTTCAGTCGGTTAAGCGTCTAACTTCGGCTCAGGTCATGATCTTGTGGTTCATGGGTTCGAGCCCCGTGTCAGGCTTTATGCTGACAACTCAGAGCCTGGAGCCTGCTTTGAATTCTGTGTCTCCCTCTCTCTCTGTCTCTTGCCTGCACTCTGTCTCTTTTTCTCTCTCTCTCAAAAATAAATAAACATTAAAAAAAGAATCATACTAGTATGGATCTATGATGCCCTAGAAATCCATCTAAATGGTGCTGTGTCAATAGTTTTTTGTTTTGTTTTGTTTTATTGCTGAGCAGTAGCCCATTGAATGGATATACCACAGGATTTTTTTTAACCATTTACCCACTCAAGGAGCTTTAGTTTGCTCCCAGGTTTGGGCTGTTCTAAATAAAATTGCTATGAATATTTGTGTATAGGTTCTTTTTTTATTGTGGTAAAATATACACAGAATTGACCATTTTCACCATTTTTGAGTGTATGATTTAGTGTATGTACAGGTGTTTGTGTGAATGTAAGTTTTCATTTCTCTGAGCAGATGCCCAAGAATGCACTTGCTGAATCGTATGGTAAAGGAATGTTTGGTTTCATAAGAAACGATTGCCAACCTATTTTCCAGAGTGACCGCACCAGCAATGTATGAGGAGATCCAGTTTCTCCACATTGTTGCCGGCATTTGGTCTTAACCACTGCTTTTTATTTTAGTTTCTGTCATAGGTGTGTAGTGGCATCACCTCACTTCTAATTTGCATTTCCCCAGTGGCTTATGATGTTAAACATATTTCCGTGTGACTGCTTGCTAATCATATCTCCTCTTTGGTAAAGTCTGTTCATGTCTTTGGCCTTTCTAATTTGATTACCAAGCCACTCATTGGTGTTTTCTCTGCATTTGTGTTCTTGAGTTTTGAGAATTCTTTGTATAGATTCTGGATACAAGTCAGATACCCAGTCTTTATATATGTGTGTGTGTGTGTGTGTATATATATATATATATATATATATATATATATATTTTTTTTTGCCAATTCATAGCTTGTCTTTCATCTTCCGAATGGAGCTTTTGCTCAGCAAAAGTTTTAATTTTAATGAAGCTCAACTTAACCTTTTTCTTTTCATAAATTATTTTGCGTCCAAGAACTCTGTTCTTTGCCCAGCCCCAGGTCTCGAAGATTTTCTGCCATCCTTCTTTCCTAAAAGCTTTATGGTTTTACCTTTCACATGTAAATCTGTGATCCATTTTGGGTTTATTTTGGTGTAAGGTGTGAGGTTTAGGGGGAGGATTTTTTTGCCTTTGGATGTTTAGTTACTCCATGTTATTTGTTGAAGAGTTATCATTCTTCCATTGGACTGCTTTTCCATCCTTGTGAGAAAATGCACACACACACACACAGAGAGAGAGAGAGAGAGAGAGAGAACATACTATGCAGGTCTGTTTTTCGTTTATTTTCTCCCATTGATGCCTGTGTCTATCCCTCTGCGAATATCACTCTATCTTGATATAATAGCTCCAAATAAGTGTTGATATCAGGTAGAGTGGTTCCTCCCATTTGATTCTTCTTTATCAAGATTGTTTTAGCTCAGTCTGGTTCCTTTCTGTGTAAATCTTAGAATAAACATCTGTGTCTATAAAATATTTTGCTGAGATTTTGATAGGAATTAGTGTTTATTTTTGAGCTGTTGTGAATAGAATTATTTTAATTTCATTTTCAGATTGTTCATTGCTAATATCTAGAGATGCAGTTGATTTTTTTTTTTTTACATTGATCTTGTGTCCCATGACATTGTCTGAGCCTATAATTAGCTCTAGTGGTTGTTCTATAGATTTGTTTTAGGATTTTCATCATACGAGATTATGTCATTCTGCAAATTCAGTCTTACTTGTTGCTTTCCAATCTGGGTGTCTTTATTCTCCCTTTCTTACCCAGTCACACTGGCTAAGATCTCCAGTACAATAATCAGGACAATTGGGAATGGACATCTCGCCTTGCTCCTGATCTTAGGAGAAACCATTCCGTTTTTCACCATGGGTATAATGCAGAGAAAACCATATACTGACCAAGTACTAGTGTCTGGAGGAAGGGGGTGGCTGGGAAAGAAGGCATCTGGAAAGGCTTCCCAAGGAGAAGAGTTGGGCGGATGAGCTCACCCAGATCAGGAAGTCTGAGTTTGTCCTGACACTCCGGTACTGAAGCCGGTAGCTGAAGAGGTTGGACGCGAGACTGCCGATGTTGCAGGCATGGCTGAGCTTCCCCACCAAGGCAGCTCTCTCCTTCCCACTATACCCATGGCTGAGACAGCCAGACAACACCCAGAGCGTCCTGTGCCACCACAGGGTACGTCTCATTCCCCCTCACTCTACGGTGTGGGGCAGACTTGGGGTGAACGGGCAAACTGAGATGCTCTCTACTGTTCCAGGGAAGAAATCCAGAAGCCAGCGCATGGAACTCTTGTACTGGAGTGGCTGGGTCCCCTTCCACCGATAGGGACCCGTGGGCCTTCTCCCTTTAGTAGGAAACTGACCTTTGTTTGTTCCTTCCTCCAGTAATCCCTTCACTTCTTGAATGCATTAGTCCATCACCAGCTAGGTCCAAGGCATCTTTTGAGACATGGTATGGGATGAAATAGACTAACAAGATCCTTATTCACCGGATGTTTGTAATTTACAACAGAGACAGAAGTCTCAAATACTCAGGAACAATGTGAACTCTGAGACAAAAGAGACATAAACCAACTATTACGGTCATTTTGAGAAGGGAAAGAGTCCGTGTGTGTAGGCGGTGTGTTAGGGTAGGTAGGATCGGGGAGTCTCATGTAGGGAAGGCACATGAGCCTTAAAAGATGCACAGGATTTTGAAGGATATCTGGCAGGAGCTTTGGGGACAGACTACTGATTATCAAACTTTCATGTGGGCGTGACTCGAGATCTGATTAAAATGCAGATTCTGACTCAGTAGGCCTTGGATAGGGCTTGAGAGTTCTGGCCAGCTCCCAGGTGAAGCCAACGCTGCAGGTCAGAGGGTGGCTCTGAGTCGCAAGGGTGTACAGAACATCCAATAGGATTTGGCTGGAGACCGGTGGGAGAGAAGGACAGAAGTAGACAAGTGGGTAGGGGCCAGATTTTCGCCTGAGGAGTTTGAGCTGTCTTTGGCAGGCAGCACACAACCGCTGAAGGTATTTGGGTCATGAAGTGAGCCAATCCAGACGTTAGGAAGGTTTGCCTGCAAATCACCCAACGGAAAGACAAAGGAGGGCAGCTAGAGGCAGATTGATTTTCTATTCATCCATCCCTCTCCCCACCCACCCATTCATCCACCCATCCATCCATCATCTGTCTGTCACCCACTAACATTCGTTAGATGTCTATTATGCTCCAGACCCTGGGGGAGGATGAGGAAGGCTCAAGATTTCCTCCTACAGATCCCCTAGCCTCGTGGGCTTGACGAACCCATGTTATGTGTGCGGGTTGTATGTGAGCACAGGCGAAGGGCATGGGGAGAGGCTTCCTGAAGGAGGGGACTCTTGGGAGCTTTCAAAGAGCCGTGGGAGTTACTTGGATAAAGATTAGAGGTTGCTGCCTGAGCAGAAGTCAGCCACAGCCGCGTGGTGTGTGTGGGCGTTTGAGTTGACAAGGGCTCAAGAGGTGTAATTGGGTCCCTGGTCACAAACAGCAGGGACATGCGTGCACACACACACACACACACGCACACACACCCTCTCTTCTCTCTCCCTCTCCTTCTGGTCCCCTCCGCCTTCTGCTCCTCACGGGCTCTGCGAAAAGATTGGGGTGGTGCGTGGGGGCCGGTGGAGGACGGCAGATGATTCGGACCTCAAAGAACTCTGCAGAAGCAGACACTCCCTGCCAGAGAGGACATCAGAAACAGAGCGCCTGCTCAGAGTATTTGGAGAGCCCGGGGTCGCTGGTTTACCCACCCCGGGTCAAGCCGTCATAATGTCTCTCAAAGGAGGGAGCGACCACAGAGCCGACCTAGGTTTCGCTCCCGGCAAAGTCTGGGGCGCAGAAAGAGCAGACCCACTTAGAGACCCAGGAAGACAGGGGGGGAAGAGCCTGCCGGCCTGGGCTGCCACAGCCGAGTCCCACGGACATGAAGTTCTCACAGCCCTGGACGCTGAGGCCGCACCAAGGAGGCCTCTCTGCTTGGCTTGCAGAAGGCTGCCTTCTCACTGTGTCCTCCCGTGGTCTCTCCTCTGTCGTCTGCAGGAGAGGGAGAGCGCGAGCGAGCGTGCTATCTGGTGTCTCTTATGAGGCCTCCGGCCCTGGAGGATTAGGATCTCATTTAACCTCAGTTAGAGGCCCTCAGAGCCCCTGTCTCCAAATACAGTCCCGTGGAGAGTTAGGGACTCAACATATGAATGGGGGGGGGGGCATAATTCGGTTCATAAAAGGGCTGAAGAGACCCTATAGTCCAGCCCCCTTATCTTACTGATGAGGAAACAGGCTCACAGAGGTCTCGCTGTTTGCTAAAAGTCATAGAGCTGGCTAGCTAGCATCACGGCCAGAACCGGGAGTCAGGCCTGGCGTCTCCTAGATGTGTGGCGGGAAGGACACATGCCGATGTGGCTGGGGTGTGGCGAGGCCTGCGGCAGGCACGCCCTTGACCAGCAATTCTCTGTGTCCACGAGAGAGAAGAGCAGGGGGGGACAGGCCCACCCGAAAGCTGAAGGGTTGAGTGTAGACCTCAGGAAGACTTCCTGTTTGACAAAGTTCTGAGTCAACGTTCTGAGTGTGTCCAATGGCAATTACGGGTTTTTTGTTCTTTTGTGTTTTTTTTTTCTCAGAAAATGGGAGAAAGTTTGGCAAAGGGCAAGAAAATGGTTTCTATGCCGATTAGGAAACTATTCCACCGAAATTTCCCGAATCCAGAAGTCTGGCCAGGAGGAAACGGTCACGGAAAAAAATCTCCCTGAGCATACCTTTGGCCCAGCAGCCCGACCCTGGGGGTGAGGGCAGGGACCGGGCCTGTGCGGGGCTGTTTACTTGGGTTAGGCAATGCAGATAAGTCGCCCCATTCGTGTTTGCAGATGGGGGCTGCTGTTAGGGTGGACAAGGTCAGGCCGGAGCCGGCGGGGGAGGCTGTGGGCGGCCGGCAGCCAGGGCGGCGTTCAGGGCTGAGGCTGGGGGTGCAGAGGGAGGGCAACTGCAGCCCCAGCCAGGAGGGTCCATCTCCCTGCAGGCGCCCCTTCTCTGTCTACCTTGCACTCTGCGTGCAGGTGTGGCAGCCTTAACTCGGATGTTCCTTCCTCTCTCTCTCTCTCTCTCTCTCGCTCTCGCTCTCGCTCTCTCTCTCTCTCACCTCCCAACACACCCCTGATGGCAAAGTTCTGCGCTGACCCAAGCCCACAAGATTTTTTTTTTTTAAACTGGTGTTTTCATTGAAAGATGAATTGGCACAATCCCTCTCAGGAACACAAATGTCATTTTTAGGAGAGTAGGAAGATTCTGGAACCCGCCTTGTCGGGTAACGTGAGCGATTGGCGTTCTGAGCCAGTCACTGCCGGTTTGCAGGGGGAGAATATGGTCTGTGGAGAGAGCGCACGAAGGCGCAAGAATGAATCCGGCTCTTCTTACTACAGCCCGATGATGGGCTTGCTGTGCTCAGTGTAAGGAAGCCTCCCCCCCCCCCCCCCACCCCCGTCAGAAGACCAGGAAAGAAAGGACGAGGCGCCCAAGCCTGCTAGGCCACCGCTAACATAAATAACATCCTCTCTTTATAAAGAGTTTCCAAAGACTCTTTTTTTGTTTTGTTTTGTTTTTAATGTTTATTTATTTCTGAGACGGAGAGAGAGAGCTTGAGCAGGGGAGAGGCAGACAGAGAGATGGAGATACAGAATCCAAAGCGGGCTCCGTGCGGACAGCAGACAGCCTGACGCGGGGCTCGAACTCACAAACCGTGAGATCGTGACCTGAGCCGAAGTCGGACAGTCAACCGACTGAGCCACCCAGGCGCCCCACAAAAGACTCTTTACCGAACACGGATCCCTACTCTCGGAGCCTGCCCTTGGGTCGGGAGAAAGTCACGCTCTGTGGGACCCCACGCTCAGCCCCTCTCCACAACTGTGCTGGATGCTTTGTCACCATCCCACCAGGCTGGTGGAGGGACGTCCGGGCTGGCAGTTCGCTCTGTTTCCTGCGGCCGCGCCCTCCCTTGGTGGGCGAGCAGAGGTGCGTGGGCGAGGAAGGAGGTGGAGCGTCCAGAGACCCCAGGTTCTGGTTCAGTCCCGATTTCAGGCGCGCGGCCCCACTGTCCCTGGAGGAAGCTCCGGGGGAGACTGGTGATTCGGGAACTGTGGTCAGTGGGCACCCAGCCCTTCTTCCACACTGTTTGGTTTTCTAAAGAAATGAACGCATTTCGAGACCGGAACGGCCTCTGCCGAGGAAGGCCTGGCTTCCTGCTGATGTGGCGGAATCGGCTTCCATTCCTGGTGCTCCGTCGTTAACCCGGGGTGGGTGCGGATTCTTCGGCCCGTGCGCCCCCGCAAGTGTGGGCGTGACTTAGCTCTCAGGGCTGCAGGGGTGGAGAACGTAACCTCTTCCAAAGAGCCCTGGAATGACCTTGACCAACATCCTACCCGGCTGGACAGGATATTTGGACGGTGCCCCTGACCCGGCCGTCTGACCTCAGACGTGTGGATGGAGCCTCACCAGCCTTTTGTGTGCCCTGGAAGGATCTCATCCCACCCACAGGACGCCGGTGGGGCGGGGCGGCTGGCGTCAGGCAGCTGGTGTGGTGCCCGGTCTCTGGTCGCTTGCCGGCCCTGTGACCTTGGGCCTTGGCCTCTCTAACCTTCAGCTCCCTCATCCTTCGGGGCAAATAATAAAGGAAGCCACTTCACAAGTTCGTCACAAGGAGGAGTTATGGTGACCCAGATTCAGCTCCGGGCACGGTCCCTGGCACAGAAGTACACACCCCTGTGGACTGTCGGTCACGAGTGACCGGAGGGGGTCCGGACTCAGTCCAGGACGTGTGCTGCAGGAGCACCGTCAGCGACTGTGCATTTGGATGTGAGGGGGTCCACGGGGCCTTGTCCAACTGAGTCTCGGGCACTTGGTTTTGAAACAGCCTTACCTCAGAGGGGGTTTGTTGACCTCAAATGACAAACTCAGCTTGAATAATAGACTTCATGCTGACCTCCTTCGCACCCTGAGGCCCAGGGGCGTTAGTAAGACCCGACAGGTCTAAAGACCTCCTAAACCGAAAGGGCTCCTGGGGCCCAGCGGCTCCCCGGACAGGCTGCATTAACCCCGAGGAGCCAGCTCAGCCACCTTCCTAAGCCTCCCCTCCCCCACATCCTGCCCCCCCCCCCCCCCCCCCCGTGGAAAAATGATATGCAGCCAGCAGCCAGTGACCAGAAGTGAAGGCATTCCAGCAACCCATCCTTGGGGCCCGGGGATGGGTGGGGGGATGGAGGAGGCATGATGTCATTTCTGGCCTCGCCTGTAAGTCACCTTCCGGCTTCCTCCTCCCCACGGGTGGGGCCTGGGCGGCCCAGGAGCCGAGACTGAATGAGGAGCTGAATGAGGAGATGAAGGGATCTCCCGAGGAAGCCTCCCAGGTTGGTAATTATAGTGGCCTGAACTCCCAACCAGGTCCCAGGCAGGTCTTGGTCTCCCTGAGGCTTCCACACAGCCCTCTCTTGGCAAGGAGCCTCAGAATGGAATGTTCTGGGACCAGCAGGTGTGTAACACATGCTACAGATGCCTGTTCGGTGACATCAGAGGATCAGGGCTGGCCCAGATGCAGAGAGGTAAAGGCTGACTTTGCTAATCCTGGCTTCCCTCCTCCTCCTCCACCCCTTTGGCTGCTCCTTCCCACCCTGGTCCTCCTCCTTTCTCTCCTCTCCTGACATGAAAACTTCTCCTCAGGAAAGGTAGACATTAGATTACAGCATTTAGACTATAGTGTAAATGACTGGCAGCATTTTGGTGCTCTGCCATCTACCTTTCTTTGTCTTTTTAACAGGCTTGTCATGGCCTTTCTTCTGGGCTTTCGAAACTGGGATCGTGACTCTCTGGGGATACTTGGTATACCACTGGTATACAAGACCATTCTTTTCCCAGCACTTACAAAATATTTTTGAGATTAAGGTTAGACTTTTCTGTCAGCATAAACCCGCGTTACCCATTCCGAACCTAACACAGAGCTTAAAGGGAATTCACAAGAATGTTCTGCTTTCCTGAGCATGTGTTTACTTAAAGGCTTACAAGTTTGAAGAAGGACAAACATGACTGAACCAGCTGTAAAACTCTGCGAAATCGCAAGGGAAAACCTTTAATGAAAACCTGGGAGAGAGCACGGGCTGCAAGGACGAAATGAAACCACACAGAGCACTCAAGGACACAGCTGAGAACATTAAAGAACAGGGGCGGATGCTTGGAAACCAGGAGGGACAGGCCGCCACCGGGCAGGGCGAACAGGCGCTGGGCGGAGAGAGCCGGGAAGCCGTGATCAAGGCCGTTAGGAGCGAGCCGGGCCCCTGGCCTTGCTCTGCGCCCACACTCAACACGCTTCCCTTCCTTAGCCTTTCCCTCGCATGGCACCGTCTCAAAGTCAAAGCCACAGGGACTGACTTTTGACAGTATCTGCTTCTAATTCCAAACGCTGATCTTTGCTCTCTGATGACTTTTGGTCTCAAGACCTCCAGTATCGTAACTAGGAAAAGTATGTTGGAAGGATGAGGTTAGTTGCGTCTATGGTGAGACAGGTGAATAAATAAATCAATCAGTCAATCAATCAATAAAATGCATTGTTTTGGTAAGGGCTCCATCCTATCTCACTTCTCACGGGGGTCTCTTCCTAGAACTAGCGTCATCCTTTGGAAACCTTCCTCTTTCCTCCTACAATCCCCTCGCATCCCAGTGCACCGCCTCAGCATCCATGGGCTCCAGGAATGATGGGGAAGACATTTTTCGTGAAGCCAAAAGGGCCTCCCGGATCACGGGTCCCAGCACTCACCGGGGTGCCCTGCCTGGGCGTGGAAAATCATTTTCGCCCTCCTTTGGATGAAGAAGCCAGACTCCAGAAAGCAAAGAAGGAAAATGTATACAGAGAAGACCTTCTACGGATACAAGACATTTTCGCCCTTAATGTGCTACGCGGACTGTAGAATTCGTCTCCTCGTTTCTGTGCAGGAGGAAACTGAGGCTCAACGAGATTAGCGAAGAGGAGCGGCTGATGCTCGCCACGGGCTTGCTGTGAGCCAGACGCCGACACGTGTTACCCATTTCATACTCCCAGCCTCACCACATAGGCACAGCGATCTCCGCTTTACAGATGGGAAAACAGGACGTAGAGACACCAGGTAACTTACTCATGGTCCCAAGGTAATACACATTGGAGCCAGGACCAGAGTCTAGAAATTCTGACTCCAAAGCGTGTGTCTTTCATCAGCACTGCCCTCCAGGTCACGGAGTTGTTAGACACAGGACTCTGCGTTCCCGTATCTTCGCCCTCTGCTGAAGCTGTCCTGACTGTCCTGACTGCAGGCGCATGGCGCCTCCCTCAACACAGACGGATGCTCCAGAAGGGCTCAGCGGAGTAAGAGAGGCACGTCAGCCTGGCCTCTGAGGACAAGGATGCCTGCTGTTCTTTGAGCGTCTGCCGCTGGCACAGGATACGCACATCGGCGAGGGTGGTTTTTACTTTTCCCCGGGTGCCGGCAGGTTGGCTCGGACTCCTGCCCGCAGCGCAGGCCGCACTGGGGGCTGGTTGATCAGCTTGAGCAGTCACCCTCGGCCAAGGGAGGCTTGGTTCTTCCGGGGGTGGGGGGAATCACCACTCCCTGGCCAGATAGAGGCAGGTGAAGTCTTGATGTGCAGAAAGAAGGAGAGGCAGCTTCCCCCGGTGACAGAGCGGGAGGCCCGGGCTGTGCCCACAGCACATAGCATGTGAAGAAGACAAGAGGGAGAGCGTGGAATGTCAGCACCGATTCCTGAGAGAGGCGAGGCGCGCACGCTGGTCTAGCCTGGCTCGGGTCCAGCGTGCGCTTCTGAGCAGAGAAAATTGGGTCCAGCTTGGGGCTGAAAAGTGTGAGCGCTGGAGAAAAAGGCTTCTCTGTTCTGAGCTGCTGAAATGCATTACCCCCGTGGGGCAGAATTGCTAGCCAATCCCCCCCCACTTGTACTTATGACATAGCTCTGTATTGCATCACATACTATTAGTATTACATTGTACCTGGTACTAGAGTTGCTAGGTTCTGAGCCTCACCTTTAGCTGGCTGGGACCACGTGACAAAGTTCGGCAACTCCATGTGCGTGGGAATGAGGTGTGTGCAAATTCTGGGTCGTGCCTTTTTAGAGGAAGTGGTGTGCCCTTGCCTTTGCCATGCCACCTTCCTCATGGCTGGAACACAAACACGATGGCAGGAACTGGAGCAGCGATTTTGGGCCTGGATCCTGATAGATGTGTGGCTGCCATGCTAGCTCTGTCTGCTCATTTGAACTTGAACATGACAGAGGTACAGATTTCTAAAAACCTGTATGATTTGGGTCTATTTGTTACAGCAGGCAAGTTGATGACCTTTAAAGATTTTTTTACGATTATTTTTAATGTTTATTTTTGAGAGCCAGAGACAGAGCGTGAGCAGGGGAAGGGCAGAGAGAGAAGGAGACACAGAATCTGAAGCAGGTTCCAGGCTCCAAGCTCTCAGCACAGAGCCCAACACGGGGCTCGAACCCACAAACCCAGAGACCATGACCTTAGCTGAAGTCAGATGCTTGCTTAACTGACTGAGCCACCCAGGCGCCCCAGACAAGTCAATGTCCTACTAATGCAGCTCAAAGCAGCATCCTTTGGGTGTGATGGTTTTGTAATTCCTCATGCAAACCTCATGAAACACCACGCTGTAAGGGCTCCGTACACGCCAGACCTCATCGGTCTGGGATCAAAGGGGGCAAATTTTGGAAGGAATTTATAGGAAAACAGAAGAGAAGGCCATTCTGGGCAGCCTCCTTCTCTGCAAGCCTGTGGCCATTTTCAGGCAAGCCAACTGGTCATTGTTTCTAGAAACATGGGACAGACCCACTTCTGTTTCATTCACACTGAGGTTATTTTGATGAAAACAGCTGGTGGGGGAAGAAAAACACCCCAAGGGCAAGGGGAAGGATTGTGTTCTGGTTCAGGCGCTGTGGTCACCAGGTGGTGGAGTAGTTTCTTTCTTCGTAAAAACAGAGATTAACAGTGGCTGCCCTCCACGGGGCTTGGCCATCGAGGGCTATCTCTCAAGAGCCGGGCAAGGCTTTTTCCATTCATGTCCATGGCAGGTTGTGGTTGTTTTAAAGATGAGAGAAAGGGAGGCACAGAATCCGAAGCAGGCTCCAGGCTCAGAGCCGTCAGCACAGAGCCTGACACGGGGCTGGAACTCATGAACCGTGAGATCATGACCTGAGCCAAAGTCAGACGCTTAACCGACCGAGCCACCCAGGCACCTCTATTGTGTTTCATTCTGGCATCCAGCGCTGTCTGCGCCACGCGATATGAGACTGTCTCTCACCATCAAAGTGCCATAGCGGGCCAGGCGACCTCCTGGGACAGCCACGTGTCCTCTATTGCCTTCCCCTGAATGCATGGCCTTAGCGTCTATCTCTTCACGTTAGCTCTTTTGAGGGACACCTCCCTTAAAATAAACATCCTTGTCTCTCCTAAAATAAGTGTCCCTTTCATAAGCAATATCTACCTCTCTCCTGGAGAAGGCTTTTCCTGAATTCCTTTCTCCACCTGACCCCTGTCCCCGACGGGCGCCCGGGGCCTGAATGGGCCGCAGACGTAGCTTTTCTTCTTGAGAGGAACTTAAAGATCAACGGAAGGTCCCCGCCATCCGGATTTAGCCCCGACCATCAAGTCCACACTTAAATCCATTATTTTTTCCTCTTCTGATTTTAGTCTGGAAACTTTCTGACCTGGAGAGGGCCCCACGGCATAATGCAGGGTCACGTGGGAAGGGGTGCTCCATGAAAAGGTGCGGGGCCAGCCTGGGCTGTTCTGTGTCTGACTTCTGCCACGCCTTCCTTCAGCCCCATTTATGAAATGAATGGCCAAAGGCCCATTGCACTTCCTGCTCTGTCTCAACTATCTCTTCTGTGAAATGGGCAAAATAAAAGCCATCCAGTCCCCAAGACAAGGCTCTGGACCACCTGATCTCTTGAGCCCTCTGCCATCCCTGAGAACTGCAATTTTATTTAAAAAATTTTTTTAGATGTTTATTTATTTATTTGGAGAGAGTGTGAGTGAACAGGGGAAGGCCAGAGAGAGAGGGGAGAGAGAGAATCCCAAGCAGGCTCCACACTGTCAGCATGGAGCCCGACATGGGGTTCAACCCCACAAACTGTGAGACCATGTCCTGAGCCAAAACCAATAGTCGGTCACTTAACCCACTGAACCACCCAGGTGCCCGAGAACTGTGATTTTATTAACTTATTTACTAACTTGTTTGTTTGTTTGCTTTTTAAAGTTTATTTATTTATTTTGAGAGAGAGAGAAAGGGTGGAGGGGCAGAGAGAGAGGGAGAGAGACAGAATCCTAAGCAGGCTCTGCACTGTCAGCACAGAGCCCTACGTGGGGCTCGACCCCATGAACCATGAGAAGGTGACCTGAGCCGAAGCCAAGAGTCAGACACATACCCGACCAAGCCACCCAGGTGCCCCCCACCTGATTCATTTAGAATCGACCTCAGACTTGTACAGAACAGTTGCAAAAGCGTGGCATAAATCTTTGTCCAGGTCCGCGTGTGAGCAAAGTGCTGACGTCACGCCCCATCTTCCCCTGGACATTTCAGCATGTGATCGCCGCACACAAGGACGTCTGCTGTGGGGCCACGACACAGTCGTCAGGTCGGGAGGTCTGTCTGCTCCGTTCCTACCGCCCAGCCATCCTGGCCCGCTCTGACTTCCCCTCTCTCCCCAGCCGTGGCTTTTCCCAAATGGCTCCAGCAGAGAATCACCCTCAGCTGTCTTCAGTCTGTAACACACTCCTCCGTCTTGTGCTGCTCTCATGGTGTCCAGACTTGTGAGTCCTGCAGCCCCGTTGTTTGGGGGGTGGCCCTCAGTATGAGTGTTCTGATGCCTCCTTGCATCTGGATGCAGGTTCGGATCCTTGGGGCGGGAGGGCATGGACGCGGGGCTGTGTTCTCGCCACCTCCCATCTGGTGGCACACGGTCTCTGTTTGTTCCGACACTGATGCGACGTTGGTTCCTTGTTAGAGTCTGCCTGCCATGTTCTCACGTGAAGCCAGTTTTTGTTTGTCCTGATTCAGTGTTTTGTGGGGAGGTACCTTCAAACTATCTAAATATCCATTTACTCATCAGATAGTTCATTAATTCTAAATACGATTATGATTATAACTAACTGACATAATTAATTAATTGGCATATGTGTGGCCTCGTGGTTTCCTACTCCCTCCTGTGGGGTATGACTCATTATTACCATCATTTATCTTAATGCTCAGATTGTCCCCTGATGTGGTCGGTGGGAACCCATTCCCGCTGGCTTCTGTGTCCTTTTGCTGTGTCCCCGTCACTCTGTGAGCACTTCTGGGCTCTCTGGTGCAAAAATGCCTTTCAGGCTGATCTTGTTGGGTTTCCCGTCCCAAGCTCTGGAACTGGCCATTCCTCTCGAAAAAACCCCAAGTCTTTTTGGCAGACAATGGGCGGTGACAAAGACGGTCCGTGATCAACTTCCCTCAGGCTCCTCTGAGCCCTCTGCTCTGCGGGAACCACCGTGGGCTCTGTCTCTGGCCTTGCAGAATCCAGTTGGAGCAAGAACCGTGCTAAGTCGGTTTCTCACCCCTCTCCCCACCCCTGACCACCCTCGCTGTCTCACCGAATCTCCAACCTGGACACCTTTCAGCAGGAATTCTGTCGAGCTGTCTAGCAGGAACGCCCTTTACGCCCGTTTTTCCCCTTAGAAATTTTCCATCCTCTGCCTCCCCGCCTCTCCTGGGGTGTGACCCCGCTTTTCATGGTAGGGGTTGGATCCGGTCTGATGGCTGTCCCTACCACAGCCCCCCCCTCCCCAGTCATCTGCCTTCCTGTCCCTAAGGACCGTGGCGATCCATCTTCCCTTCACGCGGGATTCAGAAGTGCTCGGGAACTCTGTCATGTTCTGGGCAGAACGCAGACACGCGTGCCTGTAAATCCGCGGCTGCACGCATCTACATCCGGTGAATCCGCGCTGCACGCATCTACATCCGGTGAATCCGCCTCTGCACGTGTCTACATCCGGTGAGTCCGCCTCTGCACGCATCTACATCCGGTGAATCCGCCTCTGCACGCATCTACATCTGGTGAATCCGCGTCTGCACACATCTACATCCGGTTCATTTCTACTTCTGTTGACGTAGATTGAAAACGCTGAGTGTGTGGCAACGTCTCCAATTCCAGCCCGACCCCCAAGGGTTCATTCTAGTTTTCTCCTTTCTGGCACTGTCACCCCCTTTTCAGGGACAGAGCTGGCTCCCATTGTCCTTAACCCCTTGACTCCTACTGCTTGTGACTCATCTCTCATCACGCTGCCCCCTCATCCATGAAGGTGCCATCCCCCCACCCTCCCCTGCAGGCTCTGGGGCCCTGTGCTGGGCCACCCACCCTTAACAGCTCTCTCCCCCTCCCCTCCACCTTCCCCCCACCCCGCAGCGTGGCCCCTCCCCCATGGAGCCTCACCTTACCCCCCTCCTCATGGCTTTTGGCTGTCCTTGTTAGGGAAGAGAGAGGGAGGAAGAGCTATGAGAGTCTTTGACGATGGAATCTTCCACTGGGGGGTGATGGTCTCTGAAGCTTAGGAACCTAAGATAACCCTTGGCGATACTCACACAGACCGTTCCCTAGAGACTCAGGCTTTCTGGCTCAGGTCATCTGTGACCCTGTCTGTACCTCTTAAAAAGAAGAGCTGTTTGTGGCATTCAAGAGAGAACAGGTCCTTTTTCCCTTCTGTGCTTCCAGATTCGCTTCAGGCTACATGGGTGACCTTGGATAGGTTACATTTTAATGATCCCACCAGCTTCAGGTCTGGTCAGAAAATTTTCCACGTCTTTCCCCTGGTCGTTCATGCTTTTGGGAAGCTGGCTTCGTGCCAGCAGCTTCTGGTCTGAATCTCTCCGAGCGGAGCTCCCAGGCTCTAGCGCTCATCAGGGCGTGGGCTGAGCAGGGTGTGGGGCTATTTTGGGTGCCCCTCCGACCCCCTTGCAGATTCCCCTTCCAGGGCAGAGGAAGACAGGCACGGTGCCAGGGGACAGGAGAGACTTCAGGACGCCCTGCAGTGGGTAATCAGAGACTAACAACCCCAGAGGTTACAGGGCAGGGGCCCATCCACCACGAGGCCACCAAGGCTTAAAATGCAGGGACTGTCACTTGCTCAGCCTCTTCCATAGCCTGTGCGATTTGCAGTCACAGTTTTTTAGTCTTCGTCTTAAAGAGAGGCCCCCAAATTGTCTAAGCTGTGGGCCCCACAACCTGGATCTAATGCCATGAGCAACATGATTCCCAGCTCCTGTGTGTGTCCCAGAGGGGTGGGAAAGGCCCAGTGACAGGACCCCCTGGGCTTGGGCTTAGTGTCTCGTCAAGAGCAACACTGCCTGGGTTCAAATCTCAGCTCTGATATTCACCTGCTGAGGGATTCTAGAAGTCACCTAATCTTACCAGGCCTCAATTTCCTTAGTACTGCACACCTCACCTCCTAGAACTGGTGTGAGGATAAATACACTCATTCGTGTGTGAGATCGACTGATCTATCTATCTATCTATCTATCTATCCATCCCTCTCTCTCTCTCTATCCATCCATCTCTCTCTCTCTCTCTCTCTCTCTCTCTATCCTATCTATCTATCCATCCATCCATCATCCATCCATCCATCCATCCATCCATCCATCCATCTACCTACTTACCTACCTACCTGCCTACCTACCTACATATCATCTGAAACCATAGACCCAGAAAGAGTCCCCAGAATAGCACTGAAATAAATTATCTATCCACTTCGATCTTTGTAAAACACTGCCATGAAGATACTTCATGGTATGTCATGCAGCCTGGAGAGCCCTTAATCTTCCCGTCATTCTTCAAAGCCAGAGATTGTTCCCTAACTTCTTTGCCTTATTCTGGAAGGTTCGAAAGACTCATAAAGGTTTCAGAACATTTGGAACTGGGGATTGTGGTCTTGGGCTGCTTTGCCAGAGAGCAGTCTGACCTCGCCCTGACACACGGACTCGGGCGCCCACGTCAGCAGCTGGGGTCAGGCTTTAGGGCATTCAGGAGGGTTGCTGGCTGGGAGCGAGGACGATAGGAACCGGCTTGTGGGAAAAACCACCAACACCAGCGCCAGAGGATCTTCTTACTTGGGAGGTGCTCCCGCTTTGTCCTGGGAGTTTCAAGCCTCCCATAGGAGACTGACCACGACCACGTGGGGGACTGTGACCCCCTTGCCACTGTCCTGCCCACCTCTTCTCTTATTGTTGGAAAGCCAGGGGCTGGACACTTGAATTTCATTTGCATTTCTTTCTTCTTCCCTAGCCCACTATAGTGAGTAAGGGGGCAGCTCTGGTCCAGGCTCTGGGACCTCCTCCTCCTCCTCCTCCTCCTCCTCCTCCTCCACCCACTGCTGCCTGGCTTCTCTGCCCACCAACCAGCCTTTCCTCCCCCACCCCCACATGCATCCCGAGGTTCTGGCGTCCCAGGAAGCCTGCATCGCTTCACTTAGTTTAGGGAAGCTGTATCATTTCAGTCCCTAACAAAGCACTTTTGAAAATAAAAGGGGACAGTGAGCACGGGCAGGGAGAGACTGTCCCTGTCAACAGGGCTGTGTGGCCACCCTGTCCCAACACTGGTCATTTCATACTTCCCCGGCTCAGCCGGTGCTCCGACCAGCCTGCACGGTCCTTCTTCCTTCCCCTTCTGGAATAAACACAACGCGTGCTTCCCCTCGGCTCAGGCAGAGCGCCTGCCTCCTCTGACCTGCCTCTGACTATGGGCGAGAGCTGGCTCATCCTGGCTGGCCAGACTGTTAAGTTTTGGGGAGTTTTACAGGCCAGCTGTTAAACACAGCCAGCATCTTAAAATTAAATGATACGAACTTACAATTAAATAAGGTAATACATACCCTAAATTCCTCGCTTCCTAAGTACATCGCTATTTCCTATGCCCTTGATATTATTTATGTCCACGCTATGTGTTTCGCAGAAATACCACAGGCAGGTTTGCTGCCGCAGCTCGCCTTCCACCTGTCTCAGCGATGTCAGGTTGGTGGCTGGAAATTGGCCACAGTGGGGGCAGCTCCCCCACTGCAACGGCCCATCCTCTAACCCAGGGCTTGACCGGCTGTTTCGGTGATTGTCTCTACTTCAGAAAGTGGCGTGAGAAAGAAAACCCGAGTAATTTGAATTAAACGTAAGAGCGTATTTTGTGTCCCTCACTTTTACATTAGGAATCATACAAAAAATGGAGGGGGCGTCTCTCAGCATTGGAAAACTCACCTGATTTAGCAAAGAAGTTGCTCATGTGAAGAGGTTTCAGCGTAGTAGATATAAATGAGTACAAAAAGGAGAGAGAGTTTACAAACAGATCACATATCCGATTTAAGGAGAATAAATTTATTGGGGGGAGAGAGGATCGGGATGCAACACTGCCGGTCAACCCGTGGTTGGATGCCAGGGTCTGGCAAACACCAGGGAGCGCGTTCTGTGAGGATCAGTTGGCTACGTGGGATTTGCAGTGTAGAGTATTGTGTATTTCAGCAGTATTTCTAAATCACGTGCCATATATCCTTTCCGTCAGGAAAATTCGTAATAAACGTATGTATGTGTACATAGGCGCTCGTGACTCTTGCACATACCGCTGCCCACCGGGGCCCAGGCCGGGTTGGGTGCCTGTTTTGCTGCTCCCACAATAAACCGTGTAATAAACTGTGTAGTCTGGGGCGCCTGGGTGGCTCAGTCAGTTGAGCGTCCGACTTCTGGCTCAGGGCACGATCTCGTGTTTCACGGGTTTGAGTCCCGCATCGGGCTCTGTGCTGACAGCTCAGAGCCTGGAGCCTGCGTCGGATTCTGCGTCTCCTGCTCTCTCAGCCCCTCCCTGGCTCATGCTCAGTCTCCCTCTCTAAAATAAATAAACATAAAAAATAATAATAAAACTATGTAGTCTGTCTCACCTACCAAACTCCTTTATTTTTTTTTTAATGTTTATTTTTGAGAGAGCGAGGGACAGAGCACGAGCAGGGGAGGGGCAGAGAAAGGAGACAGAATCCGAAGCGGGCTCCAGGCTCTGAGCTGTCAGCATAGAGCTTGATGTGGGGCTCAAACCCACGCACTGTGGGACCATGACCTGAGCCGAAGTTGGGCACTTGCTTCACCGACTGAGCCGCCCAGGCGCTCCTCCCCTACGGAACGTCTTGAGGACGAGGACATCTCTGTAGCTCTAACACTTAATGCCTGGTGCATATTATGCACCCCTCCCTACAAGGAATGAAATAATTTACAGATTTAATAGTTGAGCAAATGAAGGTGACGCTCTGCCCTCTCCGTGCATTTTCTCTTCCTGGGGAGGGACTGCGTTCCAGGCCCTCTTGCACTGGGGCGTGGCCATGCAGTGAGTTCAGCTAAGTTGTGTGTGTGTGTGTGTGGTAAGAGTAATGCTAGCCCCTAGCAGACAAGGCCCTCCAGAAGCCTCCTCTTTCCCTGCTCCAGGACCCTGGAGGCCAAGTGTTCCTGGTCAAGTACCACATGACAGAGGAGGATGCTTGACCCACAAAGTGACTTTGGGTAAAAGAAACTTTTATTTTGTTCAGTCACTACAGTCATGGGGTTCACTTGTTACCGCGGCATCGCCTAATCTGTCCTGACTAATGCACGGGGGAAGCAGAGATGTGGCAGGCGACTTGGATCAGGCCGTATAACTGGTTGGTGGCGGGGCCACGCCAAGAGCCCGTCTTCATTTTCCCTGTGCATTCGGCCCCCCAAACATGTTTTCAGAAGTATAGAATAAAATGTGGATCCAGGGTGGATTTTGTTCAAAGCCCCATTTCGGAGGGTGACAGGTTAAGACCCACTCATGGTGAGGCCTCCTGGGGCCACCAGGCCGGCAGGCATGCCCACCAACATCCTCCTTCATTAAAGGATCAGCAGGCACGGCTGGTGTGTGGGGTTCAGTCTCCCATGAACCGTCGTTAGCCTGGCTGATGTCTCACCCGCAAGCACCCCTCCCTGGTCCTGTCATTTACCACTTCCCTCTGAGCGTATCTGGACAGGTCTGGGACTTGAAGGGAGAGAGAACCAGGTTTGGAAGTGACACTCTCAGGGCATAGAACTCAAGTCCCAAAGGCAAGTGGAAAAAAGACACCACCCACTCCCATTCTCAGCCTTAGCTCAGCCCCACAAATATTTATGAAGTGTGGATTATGTGTCAGGCATTAGACTATACTGTAGGGCTTAATAGAGCGTAGTATACTGTGTATAGTATGTAGTATAGTATTAGCATATATGTATAATATGTGTATAGCATAGCATAGCACAGTATAGTATGACATGGCACGGTGTAGTATAGTATATATAGTATAGTATGTATAGTATAGTCTGTGTGGTATAATATGGCATGGTGTGGTATAGTATAGCATATTATATAGCATTAGTATAGCATATTGTGCATGGCATAGTATAGTATTAGTATAGCATAGTATAGTCTGGTATAGTATGTATAGTATATGTATAGCACAGTATAGCATAGTATAGTATATATAGTACAATATGTATAGCATAGTATAGCATTAGTATACAAAGTATGTATAGTGTAATATGTATAGGGTAATACATATAAAATGTATGGCGATGTAGTATATACTATGCTATATTATACATACTATACTATACTATACTATACATATTACCCTATACATACTTCCCTCTACTATACTATGTATGTATATTATGCTATACTATACCACGTGTAGTATAATATGTACAGCATAGTATTGTATGTATGTATAGGATACTATAGCATTAATATATAGCATTGTATAGTATAGATAGTATGCATAATATGTGTAACTGTATTATTAGTATAGCATAGCATAGTACTCTTTGTCCTTTTCCTTTCTCCCCTGAAGGCTTGGCAATTTTTCCTTTCTTCGATTGCAAACCAGCATTCTGGAACCATCTGGTTAAAGTCACAGAGCCCTGAGTGGTGCGGTGATGAGGGGGGTGAGCTGGCACGTTCCTGACTCTCCCCACCTGTCATGACACTGCCTTCGCCAATTCTCCCTGGCCAGGTGTTCCCTCTGAGACTTCTGCTTGCCCCTCTCCCTGAAGCACTGTTCTTGGTTTTGTGGTTTGTTTGCTTCTGTCTTGGCCACTAGGATGTGAGCCCCCCAAGAGTCTTATTTTGTGCTCTGTTCGGCTATCTCCCCAGCATCTAGAGAGTGTTTGTTGAACGGCAGCTAGACTAGACTACAAGTTCTGTGGGCAAGGACTGTTCTCCTGCCTCACACCGTGTCTTATACCAGCACTGGGTATGAGGGACACCGACAGCCCCTCACCTGTGTCCTCCTCTCCTGACTGCTTTCGTTCCCACTTGCCCCCGGTCTTTGTACAGACCGTGCCCTCTGCCTTGGACACTCTTGTCACCTTGTAGTCCCGTTAACTCGTACGTACTCTTCAACTCAGTTTGGCCACCTTCCCTGACAGGATCCCTTCCCTGCCCTCTGCCCCCTCCTCTGTCCCTTAGCCCCTGTATTTCCCCTATCACAATCCTGTCATACCTACTTCTTCTTTTTTTAATGTTTATTTACTTTTGAGAGAGAGAGAGAGAGAGAGAGAGAGAGAGACAGAGACAGAGACAGAGCATGAGCAGGGGAGGGGCAGAGAGAGACACACACACACAGAATCCAAAGCGGGCTCCAGGCTCTGAGCTGTCAGCACAGAGCCCAGTGTGGGGTTTGAACTCACGAACTGCAAGATCATGACCTGAGCTGAAGTTGGACGCTTAACCGACTGAGCCACCCAGGTGCCCGGATACTGTCATACCTTCTTGCAGTCACTGTCTTTATTTGTCTGTCTTCTCCCTGACTGCCAGCTTGGGAGCATGGGGCTATGTGTACCCTGCTCACTACTCCATTCTCAGCCCTTAGGGACAGCATATAATAGATGCTCACATACTCGTGGGATGAACCAATGGATGCTGATCACAGCTAACCTGTGACCTCTGGTCCACTCAAGGCAGACCCAGAGGCGCATTGGGGGATGTAGACCCCTTGTCTGCATGAAGGTTCTCACTGACCCTCTCCCCTGTAACCATCATGGGCAGGACCAAGAGAGTGGCCCACGTCTACCGTTTTTCCCCTCTCTCCCTACACCCCTTTCTCTTCCTCAAATGGGATTATCCGCTTTCTCAATTATAAAAATAACATACAGTCATTGTAAGACTGCTGAGATACCCTTGTCTTGTACTGTCCACACGCTTATTCTACGTAAAGGCTATTAACTGAATGCCTACTATGTGCCAGACGTGGTAGGACACGGTCCCTACCTTCCAAAGTATTACACTCAGCACCTATTCTGCATTTCAGGTTACCTCCTCCAGCTGTGCACCTTAGAAGGCGGGTCTGTTTTCTGTTCACTAGCCCAGGGCCTCAGACCCACATTCATGGAGGGCTCACTCAGATCAGAATCCTGGGTCCTGCCTCCAGAGTTTCTCATTCAGATCTGAGATGCGTCTCCTAATTTGCAATTCTAATAAGTTTCCTGATGATGTTTATTCTGCTGGCCAGGGGCACCACACTTTGAGAAACACTTACTAGACTATACCACTCTTATAGTTTTCAGAAGTTACGCACATCTGTTATCTCGTTCAGTGTTTCAGAATCTCTCATCCAAGAGTCCCTACTTAAGTGCCTACTTAAATGCCTACGACTGGTGAGTGCTGAAGTGGACTCTTAAGCCCAGGTCTTCCTATGGGGTGCTGCCAGGCGGCATCTGCAATCCCCACTGCCACAGCACCACCGAGAAAGCTGTGATGGGTCCACTCAGAGCAAAGCGGGTCAAGTCGCAGAGGAAGGCTCCAGGAGGACGTTTCTTGGAGAGAGAGATGCAGGGTCTAAGCACTGCGCTCTGGAAGGAGAACCGGCTTGGGTCATGATGGGTTGAGATACAGTGACTTGGTGGAAGAGTTCCTGGACCCCTTCCACCTTCCTGCAAAGGAAAGAGCTGGCCCGGGGGCCTCTGAACCTGAGGCAAGTGTGAGTGGGGCCTGGATCATTCCACCTGCTTCCCAATGGCCACTCTGGAAGCTCTGGCTGAGAGCCCCCCCCATCCCCTCCCGCTCAAGCTCTGCCCCGGCATCCCCTTCTGCCAGGACTGGCTGTGTAGGATGGAAAGTCTGAGGGCCACAGCCTGGCCAGCCCAGCAACTCAAAATAATCATTTCCTTCTTGGCAGAGAGGCGGCCAAGGGGCTCTGACTGGACAATCCCCCAGTGTTCCCTGGAGCCTTTCGGGCGCTAGGCTGGGCTGGGCACTTCCTCATCTGGGAGGAGGCCTCGGGAGGTGGTGGGAGAGCCCAACTCTGAGAAGAGCTCTGTGAGTCCCATGGGGAAAGGAAAGGAGACGTGGAAAAGTGTGAACTTGGAAGAGGGAGTCCTCTGATGTTGTATATCTAAGCAGGAAGCCAGACCTACCCAGTTCTGGGGAAGAAAAATAAGCTCTGGAGACCTATTTTTAGAAAGTGGCAAAATTCTGTTTCTCTGTAGGCAGTGGAATTTAACTCTAAAACTTGCTCCATTGCCGAAGTAACCACAGGACCACATGTAGGAATGGGACTGTGGTGAGCAGTTGTGTGTGAACGAGGCTGTTAGGCGAATGCCTACTCACCCTTCATGCCGCTGGACTTGCTCAGGGCCATTCCAAAAGGCTCTGTAGCAATTCTCACGCAGGCTTTGTGGTGGTGATGATGACAGAGGTGGAGATGGTAAAGATGATGGTGGTCAAGATAATGGTGGTAATATTGATGTTGGTGATGAGGGTTATGGTGATGTGGTGGGTGTGGTGATAATGGTAGTGATGGTATTAGTGGTGGTGATGATGGTGATGATGGTGATGGTGATAATGGTGATCGTGGTAGTGTTGGTGACAATGAGGTGATGATGATATTGGTGATGTTGGTGATGGTGGTAATGGTAATGATAGTGATGATGATGGGGATGGTGATGATGGTGGTGATGAAGGTCATGGTGGTGATGGTGATGGTAGTGTTGGTGATGATGGTGATGGTGATGATGGTGGTGATGGTGGTGGTAATGGTAATGATAGTGATGATGATGGTGATGGTGATGATGGTGGTGATGAAGGTCATGGTGGTGATGGTGATGGTAGTGCTGGTGATGAGGTGATGGTGATGATGGTGGTGATGGTGGTGGTGATGATGGTGGTGATGGTGATGGTAGTGCTGGTGATGATGGTGATAGTGATGATGACGGTGATGAAGGTCATGGTGGTGATGGTGATGGTAGTGCTGGTGATGATGGTGATAGTGATGATGACGGTGATGAAGGTCATGGTGGTGATGGTGATGGTAGTGCTGGTGATGATGGTGATGGTGATGATGGTGGTGATGGTGATGGTAGTGCTGGTGATGATGGTGATGGTGATGATGGTGATGATGGTGATGGTAGTGATGGTGGTGATGATGGTGATGGTGATGATGGTGGTGATGGTAGTGGTGGTGATGATGGTGATGGTGATGATGGTGGTGATGATGGTGATGGTGATGGTGATGATGGTGGTGATGGTAGTGGTGGTGATGATGGTGATAGTGATGATGACGGTGATGAAGGTCATGGTGGTGATGGTGGTGGTGATGATGGTGATGGCCATGGTGGTGATGATAGTGATGGTGATGATGGTGGTGATGATGACAGTGTGAGACGATGTTGGTGAAGGTGTGTGCCAGGCCTATGCTTGACATATGTGATCCCATTCAGTTCTGCAACAACCTTGTAAGGCAAGTATGGGTCACCCCCAGTTTTTCAGGTGAAGGAAGTGAGGCTCAGAGAAGTTAAGTCACACAGCCAACAATCATAGGGCTAGGATTCAAATTCAGGGCAGGATAACAACAGAGCCTGCTCTATATGAAACCATCACAAAATCTCAGATTCGGAAGGGGTGACACTGAGTCCAGTTCCTGTTGCTTTCCTCTCCCAGCATGCTTGCACAGTTTGGACACCTCCATGGTGATGGGACTCATACTCCTGTGAACAGTTCTTTCCCTTTCGGTCAGCTCTAAACTCTCTAGAGTTCCCTGTGTGAAGCTCAAATCTCTCTTTGTGGAATTTCTGTGGCTGCACATAATTATCTGTTCTGACATCCCTGGAAGCCTCTGGAGGCGGCTCCCATAGCCTCTGAAGGCCTTTCTGTCCGTGTGTTTGCCGTGCTCAGTCCTCTCAGTGGTCTTTGCCCCTCATAAAGCCCTGCAGGTCTCCGCGTGGGGCCTGGAATTGCGTAGAATGCACTTAGGGCAGACTGTATCTCGGAAGGTGATCTGATTTCTAGAAACAGCAAGTGCTCATTTGGATTCACTGTGCACGTGGATAATTAAGCTGAGAGAAAAGAAGCTGGTTTGAGTGATTTTTAAACCTGGCCCAAACTGGCACTGAAAGTAGTTATTCCTGGAAGAAATGAACCAAAACGTAATTTAAGCACCAGCAACATTCGTTATTAGATGAAGCGTAGAGCCTGTCGAGGCGTGGCGATGCCCAGTTCTCAGAGCTGGCACATACCGATAAAATGTGACAAAACTCCACCTATAAAAGTTGGCCGACTTGTCATGACTCCTGACATGACTGGAGAAGGACCACTTGTGCTGCAGTTGTATCCTGAGTGAAATGTGGTTAGAGATTAAAAATGGGGAGATGGGGGCGCCTGGGTGGCTCAGTCACTTAAGCGTCCGACTTCAGTTCAGGTCATGATCTTACAGTTCATGAGTTCAAGCCCTGCATCGGGCTCTCTGCTGTCCGTGCAGAGCCTGCTTCAGATCCTTCGTCCCACCCTCTCCCTGCCCCTCCCCTGCTCACGCTCTCTGTCTCTCAAAAACAAATGAGTAAATAAAGAAAATGGGGAGATCAAGTCTAGCCCCAGCACCCTGAGCTGGCTGGGCCCCGGCAGAGGGCGAGGCTGAGGCCAGGCGTGGGCCGCTGCTCTGCCTCGCCCTGCTCGGAGCGCTGATGCTCCATGCAGCCGGGTCCCGGACTTTCCGCTGGAGACTGGCTGCCTTTCCAGTAACAACCACAACTTCAAAGGACTGCCAAGGAGCAGACTGGGCAACGTCCCCGGTGAACTCGGCTAGCTGTGTGTGCTGTGTGTGCATGGGAGTCCTGCACACGGGGCTGTTGGAAACCACGACTGGCAATTCCGGATTCCAGAAGCAAGTCCTGAAGGAGGGAGTGGAGGAACGGAGCCAAAGACCTGCTTTGAACTGGATCCCCTGAGGCAGAGGTCACGCGCAACAGCTCAAAGAACCCCAGCCCACTGAAGGGCCTTGCTCAGGCCCAGGGACACAATCCCATCCCTCTCCGCAGCTCTGCGCAGCCCACCAGAACGCTCTTTCCAGCAAGCCTGACTGCAGAAGTGACTCAGTCCTCACCTGCCTTCCTTTCTTTCTCTAGAGACGCCCCGCCCTCTGGTCCCTATAAGCTGAGGCATAGCTGCAAACCAGGGACGAGCCCCAGTGAGTAGGAGGGCAGACAGAACGCTACGGCAAGTGGCTCCATGGAGGACAAGAGGGGCTCCGTTGAGGAGAAATGAGACGGTGATCTTGGTGACACTGAGGAGGGTTAGTCCTCTCCACCCTGGGGACAAGGGACGGCTGGCAGGCATCAGCCTGCAGCAGCTTGGGCAGCGTCACAGAGGGTGTGGAAAGCAGGGCGTTTTGCACCCCCCGCAACCCGGGAATGGACCTACTAGCCCCCAGAGTCCCTGGTGAGGAGGAGAGAAGCCGCATTTTCTCACCCGTAAGGGATCCTCACACCCCCACCTGGTAGGGAGCCACGAGGAACAGGCGGTACTGTTTAGCACCACTCACTGCGTCCGGCATACGGACAGGACACAGAGATCTGCTGAATGAGTCGGTCAACACTGTCACGCTCAGCACCGCTGGGTTCATTCACTCACCTTCTAAGCTTCACAAACTATTAGTTCCAGGCAACTGTTGTACATTATTCACATTCGAATTGAGTTCATTTGGTCTTTAAGATTGAAGTGAAAAATAAAGGGCCTTACAAGAAGTTTCACACACACAAGGACTGTGAGTCGGGAAGGGTCTGACTGAGGTGGCCCAGCCAGCCCGGAAACTCCAGGAGGCCCTTCTTCAACTTTCCTCCTCTTTGAAATTGTCTTCACAAGGCAGAGGTTATTTCCCCCAAATTCGAAATGCTTCGACATCATCTAAATGAAAGGATAAACTCTGTCAGATCTCACGTACCAGGAAACTGTACAACGGGAAGGCCAGTGGGAAGCGGAAGAGAACCTTCTAGCATTGCCATCCCAGTAACTCGTGAGCGTGTGGCTTCCGTGAGGATTTATGTAATTCTACAAAGACCCCGGACACCAGAACGCACCCTGGGTAACAAGGGCAAGCCTCTGGCAGGACGTCCCAACGCTCCGGGGGCGCACACCACTCAGAAACAAACCGGCAGGCGCCAAGGACAGAAACCAGCTGGTCACCTAGATGCAAGTGTGCGTGTGCGTGCAGGCGTACACGCGTGTGCATGCACAGAACTCCCTGTTCCCTGCACCCTTTATGCCTGACACACGGATTCCTCATCCACTCAGCCCCACCCCTTAAAGGCATTTCCAGAACTCAGGTTATTATTACCTTTGGCACAGTGCTTCACACACAAGTACTGGGAGGCTGGTTTATGGAGTGTGACGTGTTTATCAAGTTCCATGAACCTCTGCTTCCAAATGTGAATTCCTACCTCTGGCCTGGAGTCGGATGGCACAGCCACCACCTTTGCTGCAAGCACGGGTGCGGATGGGAGGGGAGTGACCCCTGAATTCGGAACCTAAGCCACCACACTAGGAGCTCCAGCGCCCACAGGGCAGACCCCGAGGCCTTCCGTAAAACCAGGGTGGGTCTCTGGTTTCTGAAACGTCCTCCGAATCTCAGAAGCATGTTCTGAAGTAGCTGACTTCACGGAGCTTGAAGAAGCGGAGGGAGTCAGGAAAAGCTACCTCGCACTCAACCAGCTGAGGCAGGGAGATTCCTTTGGACTTGGCTTTGCTCCAGATCCTGGCGCACCCCCAAAGCAGAAGGGCCTGTGCGGGCCACGGCAGACAGGTCGGGGGGGTGGGAAGAGGACTGCCGAGGAATCTGGAAGGCAGAAAGCAACACTAGGAGATGTCCCGGGATCACACAGTTCTCTGAGAAGGGTGGACCCTGCGCCCACCTTAGGGCCATCTGTGGTTCTTACAGCCTTTTGCCATTTCGGTTTCCTGAGTCATTTCTGGAAATTACCATGTGTTCCCCTGCAGTAGCTCATTGTCAAATGAAAGTTCATATGGGTTAGATGATAAGACTCGATCTTTACAGAGCCGGGCTGGCAGGTGCCGTGATGGGGGTCTGCCTGGCTCCTGGGTCGGCAGTGGCCTCCCTGGAAGGACAGTAGCCAGGAACAGAGGGCGAGCCTGCTGCTGACGGCAGTGCTGGGCATTTCTTAAGTGTTAGGGATCGGGAGTATGTAGGGAAGCGTTTTGTTACCTTTCTTTTTTTCAATAGGTATTTTAAAAATATATTTTTTAACATTTATTATTCATTTTTTTTTGAGAGACAGAGAGGGCCAGCGGGGGAGGGGCAGAGAGAGACGAAGACACAGAATCTGAAGCAGGCTCCAGGCTCTGAGCTGTCCTCGTGGGGCCCGAACTACCGCGACCTGAGCAGAAGTCAGGCGCTTCACCTATTAAGCCACCCAGTCGCCCTTGAGAGAGATTTTCGAAGGACTAGAAACATCACCCACAAAGGTTGACCATTTTTATGCTAACAAGCGTGGGCTGGGAACAGATTCTGGATTCTGACAGACTCCCCCCCAGCAACGCGTCCTCCGCTCCAGGGGAAGAGGGCGAAGCCTGCGGGCCCGGCAGCAGGTGGCCGCGTTCCTGGCGCAGACACATGCCAGCGGCCTGTCGCAGAGTCCCCATCTTCCCAGGACACGGGGACTCACAGCCCTGCCTTCTCTTTTCTCAGGGATCCGAGAGCGGGGGCTCGTCCAGCGAGGAGATTAGGAAAGGACACCGGAGCTCGTTCCCATACTTTAGAGCCAGAGAAAGCCTTGCTGTGAAGAGAACAGACAGAACCTGTTTGGCGGCTTGTCATTTCAATGACAACACGAACCTTTCACAGGTGAGCATTCCTCACACGCCTCCCCTTCCTCCTGCCCCCGGGGCGGGCAGCAGGGGGTCACTGGGCGGGAGCCGGAGCTGGGGGAAAACATGAAAACAAGTTACACGCCTTCAGGGAACACAGGGGTTTGATGACAAACATTTAAGAACCCAAGGGAGAGTCCAGGGAGAAAAGTTTATTAAAACTTGCCCAGGCGATAAAAACCACTCTGAGAGAAACAATGCCTCATTCTGCTCCCTCCTTTAGGGAAAGGCACAGCAGGTACACGTTTCTTGATAAGAGTGTATTGTTTTCATATTTATCTTATTTCACTCTCTTCATTCCTCTTGAATAAACATAAAGAACTGATTTCTTAGATCACCTGTATGAAAAACATCACCACCAAATCCTCTGGAAGGTCAAAGTCCTCATAGCCAGAGCGGTGGGAGTTTAACAAAAGAATACATTTCTGATTTTTAAAAACATTTGTTTAAAGTTTATTTATTTTTTTTCCTTAAAAAAATTTTTTTAACGTTTATTTATTTTGAGACATAGAGATAGAGCATGAGCAGGAGAAGGGCAGAGAGAGAGGGAGACACAGAATCCGAAGCAGGCTCCAGACTCTGAGCTGCCAGCACAGAGCCCGACGCGGGGCTCGAACTCACAGACCGCGAGATCATGACCTGAACCGAAGTCGGCCTCTTAACCAACTGAGCCACCCAGGTGCCCCTAAAGTTTATTTTTGAGAGAAAGAGAGCAGGGGAGGGGCAGAGAGAGAGAGAGACAGATTCCCAAGCAGGCTCTGTCCGCACTGTCGGCACAGAGCCCGACACGGGGCTCGAACCCACAAACCACGAGATCATGACACGAGCTGAAACCAAGAGTCGGACATTCAGGGACTGAGCCGCCCTGGTGCCCCCTCACCCCGTTTCTGATGTTTTACAAATAAAAAGGCCAGTTCTAAGGGTCCCTCGAGGCCTCACTTATCAACCCTGCTAAGCTCTCCCCGAAAGCTGGTTTTGCACGAAGAAGCCTACACTGGAGCAGGCCCAGGCCCAACACACCGCCGTGCGCACTTTGACTCAATGACACCCTGTGCCTCCACAGGCCTTGTGAGGGGACAGCGTGAGCTGGGGCGAGAAAAGCAGAGCTCAGACTTTCTGCCAGTTCTGTGCGGATTAGTAAGCACACAGGGGCGGGGGAGGGGGGGCCCGGGACAGACGCCGTTACCCTGGTAGAAAGTCTGACTGTTCGCAGGTGAACTCCAGGTTGGCCGTGTGTACAAACCCTCCTAAAAGCAAAGAATTTTCTCCTCTCTGATTTTAAGTATGAAGATACAGAGTTTCATAAAAATGGAGAGTGATTTACAGGCATCTCTTTGAAAAGAAAAAACAACTAGATTGACACTTAAGATTCATCTTTTCATTACGATTTTGCTTTGAAATGTGGTCCTTATGGTTCCCGTGCACTTGGCCCTTTGTGAGTGTCGTATCGTGTCGTTATGGCAAAGAAACCATTGCCTCCTTGCAAACTAGATGTTTTTGTTAACGTGATACGCACGCATACAGGTGAGTTCATCAGTAGCTGTAATTTGAGGCTCGTACAAAACATGGCTTTGATTACTAGGGTTCGGGGCCCGAGAAATGACCACAGTAATAGCTAGTATAATTATGAATAAATAGGAGGAACGGGTATGAGCATTTACAATAATTTGAGCCTAAGTATAAAATGCAAAAACAAAGCTGTTTATACTTAAGATAAATCTCTAAATTTATTTTTCCAAAAACGTCATTACGAGAACAAATGTACTACTATAAAGTCAAGTTCACCTTAATCACAATGAAGTCACAGGATAACATAAAAGGGAGAATCCTCGTATTTAAAAGACGCTTAAAATGTCAGCCACAATCAAGACCGTCTTAAACACCGTGCGTGGCATCTCCCTTCATAAAAAGGGAATACAGCCCTCAAGAACCCTTCAAACAAATCCAACATAAATAGGAGTACAAGGAAAACTATTTTCAAAACCAAAAAAACCAAAGCACCTATTCAAATCAAATCCATCAAGAGTCTATAAGGTTATTTCAGGGGACACGGGCCGGATGCGACACTAAATACTATAGTTCTAAGGGAAAAAATGGCGATCGCTTTATGTAACTTGCTATAAGGCACACCGATTACTCTAAAGGACCGGCTTCGCAGCACATTTAAAAGTGTGAATTTAAATAATACTCAACAGGAAGAAGCTGACTCTGTGACACTGGCTGAGACAGAACAACAGAAGGGTGTGACTTAAGAGCCTGGCCCTTCCCAGTCTATTTTTAGAGGCTTAAGACTCCAGCCTTAAATAGTTTTCATAATAATGCTCGTGGCTACAACTCAGCATGTAAAACACAGTCGGGGAGAAGACAGTTCTTTTCATAGTGTGTCACCTAGTTCGCTGCCCCCCCCCCTTAAAACTAATCCTGAGACCTTGCTCCCAGAAACCAGGGGTCTCAAGATTTTTTTTTGGTTTCCTTCTGTTCAGTAGCTGCCTTGGAACTGCAGAACTAACACTGGGCGATAAACTGAAAACAGGTTAAAATTAGGTGATACATCTTTTACAACTGTTCTTCACTGAAGAAGGAACCGTCTTGCTTATCCGGAAGCCTCCTTGGGATACTACTCTCCTTAGGTGCAGAGCAACATACAGGTGAGGGAGAAGCACTGTGATTATGGAGATGTGCCCTTCTCAAGGTGCCAATCTCGATGTCACCCATCACAGCCGGGATGGCAGCATCTGTCAAGAGAACGGAAGGGCCTGACCTTGTATCTTGTAGTCACCTGATAGGATTTTAAGAAGTTTAGGTACGTGTACTAATGAATGTGTGTGCACATACAACACCTGTGTGTGTGTGCGTGTGCACACAGGCTTCTATAAACATCTGTCATGTACACGTATATACACAATACACACTCATCCACATATCCCCCAGCGACACGGCCCCTGTAGTCTCATCGGACTTGGTTTCTGAAAGTTACCACCTTTTCCAAATCCACCCTTTCCAGTCCACTCCCAGAACTCAAAATTATAGTAAATCATACTCTAAAGGTTTCATTTCAATTTTCAGTTAAAAAAAAACAAACGGGCAAACCAAATTTCATCCAGAAACACAGGCACACCTAGGGCTAACACCATCCTTTATCCTTCAGAACCAAACAGAAGACCCAAGGAAGTATTTTAAGACACTAGGAAAATTAAACAGGATTTTTTGTTTTATTTTCTTAGAAAAGAGGGGAGAAATCCCTGTCATAGATAACTAAGTGTAAGAGCTCTAAGGTGGCTTGCCTGTCACCTCCTTGGGATAGAAGTCAAGCTTAGGGACTGAAGAACGACAAATCAGACCCAATCCTTCTTCCGAATCCTTGAAAGATACGATGGCATTTCGGGTGTCGACGGTTATTCTCTGGGCTCCCGGAGAAAGGAATACAAGATAAGGGGCCGGGCTGTCTTTCACAGAAGGCTATTCCTGCTCAGATGCGGCCACAGAGCTGGGCGGCACTTACTGTCCCCAGGGCCGCGGCCCAGACCCCGGCCTGGGCACTCGTCCCAGGGCTGCGCCCCGACCCTTCCGTGCGCACCCGCCGCGGGCGCCGGGGCCTGGACCTCAGCCCCCTCTCCTTCTCCAGCATCACGAGTTCTCCTTGAGGAGGCCGAGCTTCCGCAGGGCCTCCCGGCGGGCCTCCTCCGTAGAGCCGCGGCCGGAGAACTGGACGGTGACGCCCTGGGGTCGGAAGCCCACGGCCCTGGGCAGCGAGCCCGACCGCTTCCTGGCGTCCCGGCCGCAGTCCGGCTGCCGGGGCTCGGAGCAGCTCTGGCCGGCGTCCTGGCGAGCGAGCTTGCCGGCGAGAGCCGGGTCCGGGCGGAAGGTGACGCTTTTCCCGGTCGAGACGAAGGCGCTGGGCTCGCTCTTCAGGACGTCGTGGAGGCTCTGGAAGCCGTTGGCCAGCGGCGGGGACCCGTCCGTCTGCACGCCTCTGGACCGCTGCCCGCCGGCCCGCAGCGCCGCGGCTCCGTGCGCGGGGCCGGCCTCGCCGGGGCCGCGCGGCCCCCGCTCCGCGAGGTCGCCGCCGGGGGCCCGGCCTTCGGGCTCGCCCGCGGCCAGGAACGAGGCGCCGTTGATGTTGGCCAGCACGCGGGCCTTGCGCTCCTGCACGCTGACGGCCGCCCTGGAGATGGTCTGGTTGAACTCCTTCCCGGCGCTGTTGGTCACGCTGATGTTGCTGGGGAAGCGGTGGACCTTGGGCGCGGGCTGCGCCGGGTGTCGGTGCCACGGGAGGTGGTCCCCCGGCCGCGGGGCCGCCGAGGGCGGCGTCCTCCACTCCCCGGGCCTGCCCTCCTTGGTGGGGGACGCGGGCGAAAGCGCTTCGCCTCCTGCCAACTTCTCGGACATTTTCTGAGCGATGACCAGGGGGGTGGGAACGGAGCGGGGCAGTTTGGGGTGCTCTGCGGGAGGCGCGGGGGCCGGAAGCTCCCTCCTGGGGGGCGCTGCTGCCGGGGTGGCCACAGGCCCGGAGGGCGTCTCGGGAGGGGCCTCCGGAGCCTCTGCTTCCGGCGACGACGGAGGACCCTGGGCTTCTGGTTTCCTGCACTGGAGGACAGGACTGTCTTCCTTCCCGGTGGGGCCGGCCCCTGAAAAGGAGGGGGAACCCTCATAAGCCACCACATTAGTAAACACAAATACACCCCATTTCCTTCTCACTGCATTCAAGAGGGTCTCGGGGTGGGGGGGCCTGTCAGCACCTCCTGTCACCTAATCTCCCCGACAGCGAAGGAGAAGGTCCTGTGTGAGTCTCACCCCCCACTTGACAAGAAGGACTCAATCCGTGATGGTGAGACTCCCATCTTAGTAGTCGGGGTCTGGGAGGCACACCGTGCATGCAGGCTTCTAAGGAGGCAGGTACCAGAAGGGAATAATCACCCACCCAGGAGGGGGTGTCACCGAGGGAAAACAGAGGCGGGAGAGATGGGTGGCACCCTCGCCCGCCTTAACAGATACAGACCGCAGGTCACCCAACACTATTTGCTCTCACAACCATGCACCTGTCTCCCACTGCAAAACTGTGAGCCGCGCCTCCTTATCTCCGCAGCCTCAGAATCTCACCCAAAGCGTGCGGGAGCAGGCACTAAACCCGCGTGAGTATCATGTTGGACACCGATGGGCAGGGCGGCTTTCTTTCCGTAAGTGTTTTCCTTGGCGCAAGTAGATGCTCTGGCATTTTTAAAGGACCAGCAGGTTCAAATGAATTTTAGGAACTACACTTCAAAGAAGTGTGAGAAAAACGGGACATCTGTAATTAAGTCTTTTCTTTGAAGACAGGGCTGTAAACTAAGCTCCTCATCCGGAGTCTGGAACCCCAGTCCCTGAAGTCGGTGTAAGGCACACGAACACACATAAAGGGAGAAAAAAATATTTCTAGATGCTTCTGACAAATGGCAGTATTTTGTAGTAAGAGCCGAAATACTTTCCCTTCTGTTCTTCCCTCCTCCCTTCCATCCTTGTCTATGTTTGTTTCCAACATCTTTTCTAATCAGGAGAAACCGTGCAGGACAATCCCACCTCGTCCACCCGCTGCTCTTCTCACAGGCCTCGAAGGACAAAAAGCATGCCTCTCCTTGCAGGTTTGAGGCCGCCCTGAATCCAGCCAACCTGCAAAGTGGACACTGAGCCAAACTCTCAGCTGCTCTTTTCCTGTTTTCCTGAACCAGCTAACTTTTCAGCCCCAATACTCCCACCTTGGGAAGTCATGCCATAGAAAGAGGGGGCGTAAGGTTCCCAAAATCTGAGATCAAACCTCACAGGCTAAAATATAAGCACCCTGTATGTTCTGTTTGTAGAACGAATTGTTATACCTGGAAGTTAATTCGACTTTTCTTTCTTTTTAAAATACAGTAAAGCCTTGGATTGCGAGTAACTTGTTCTGTGAGTGGTCCACAAGACGAGCAAACATTTTTTTTTTAATTTGTAAAAAATTTTTTTATTTTTGAGAGAGAGAGAGAGAGAGAGAGAGAGACGAGTGTGAGCAGGAGAGAGGCAGAGAGAGGGAGACACAGAATCTGAAGCAGGCTCCAGGCTCTAAACTGTCAGCACAGAGCCCGACGCGGGGCTTGAACTCACGAACACAAATTCATGCTTAACTGAGCCACCAGGCAAGCAAACATTTCTAATAGATTTTAACTTGATAAATGAGGAAGACTGGTATCAGTAGTAGCATGATGCTGAACATCACATGATCACAACTGAGCCAACCGTTCTTGAAATTCGCTTTGATATACGAGTGCTTCGGATTACAAGCTTGTTTCCGGAACAAATCATGCTCACAAACCAAGGTTTTACAGTCTGTGGAATAGACTCGTATGGCCAACCAGTCTCAGAGTTCGTTTGAACTTTCCCTTCATGTGCTATCTCCTAATACGCTACAGAAGCATCTACTTGGCTGGACACTCAAACTGCCAAGAGCACGCTGCCACCCTGCAAAAAGCCCCACGGTGTCCATACTGGCACACACAGTGTCCACACCGGCACAGACAGGGGAAGACTACTGTCCGGAATGACACTAACGAGCCCGGTCGGAGGCTGGGGATTGGGCTTCGCTCCTCACCTGCTGCCTCGGTCCCAGCCGGGAGGCACTCGGGTCCCCCCTCCTCGGGCGCTGGCTGCACTAAATCGATGACATCTCCTGGCTCCGAGTGACTGGACGCGCTCCCGTCCAGAGACCCTGGGGAGTGGGAGTGCACGCCGCTGTCACACAAGACTTGCTCCTCAAAGTCATCTTCCAGGGAATCAATGGTCTCTTCAAAAAACAGGATGACATCCTTCTCCTCATGTGTCAGGTACTTCAGGCTCTCATCATCCTAGGTGACGGGCGCGGGGATTGGGGATGGAAGGGAGAAAACAAACAGTCGTTTTGCGGAAGGGCACAGCCCCGACAAAGTGGAGCTCTCTGCAGAGCCCCGGGTACAATCCTCGTCCCTCTGAAGTTCCCGTTGGGGAGGACCTGCACTCAGGTGGCCCCACTGACAAACCTGTGCCCGGGTCCTCCCCGTCGTGCCTGCGTGAAAAAGAACGCTGCCAAGAAGCAGCTGTGGCAAATAGAGGGTCTTAGAACCTGTTATCAACTCCAGCCGGATGGTTCCTAGTGAGCCAATGAGAGAAAAGGAATTCTTCTTCAAACCTCCCTGGGAAGGAACACTGTCCTCAACTTCCTGCTTCTTAACGGGTGTCTTCCCATAATAGCAGTGGGGGACATCTCTGGTTAAAGATAGTGGCGTGAATGCACATAGTTATCTCCTCTTCCTCCAGAAACCTCGCAAGAACATTAATGGGATTCGTTTTTGTTTGAAGGCACAAATCGCAAAGACAAAAAAGAACAGGAAAAGAGACGGCAGGAACAGAGCGTGGGAAGTGAGGCAGCCGCGCGACAGGTGCAGCCGACTCCGGAGACCCAAGGAATCTGTTTTAGCAGCTGCGGGAAGCCAGGGACCGGCCTGCTGAGGATAGGGGAGCCCCTGCCCCCCCCCCCGCTCAGGTACCGGGGTTCTGCCGAGCGGTTCTGGGAGCGGGGCCGAGAGGACGGTGCAAAGAGCAGAAGTGGTTCAGCAGGAATGAGGTCGTCCTGGCAGAAAACTAGAGGCTTTTTAAAAAAGAAGGTAAAAGAGGGATTTGAAGCAGAGTTGATAGCGAAGGACCACAATGAAAACGGGGAGTAAAGCAAGCCAACCTGATGCCCTGTGGACAGAAGTCTGGAAGTCTTCCCGGGGGTGTCTGAAGGGCCAAGGGCCAAAGGGGCCAGCACCATGGGCTCCCCACCTAAGCAGCTCAGCCGGATGCCCCTACAGGCCAGAGGACAGTCAACACACCCCTGATTTCTGATCAGCTTCTCAACGTTCTCCTCTTAAGTATGTGCACACACCTAAGCATCACCCAGTCTCACCATGAAAGACGCAGCCAAACAAGGAAAAAGGAAAAGAAACTATGTTGCAAAAACAAACTATGCGGAATGATGACAATTTCGACAGGATTGCCAATTCATATCCTCTGAGAGTTGGGGAGATACTGAATCCATCAAGAATATGATGCTATTAAAAAAAACAAACCCACAAGACAGAAAAACACAGCTCTTAGAAATGAACGCTCGGACCACAGAACTGAAAAACGAAATAGAAGCCTACAAGATAAAGTGGAGAAACTAGTAAAGTAAAACAAATAGTAAAAAAAAAAAATTTTAATAGGGAAGATAAAATCAGAGGGTAAGTATGGGAGGGCTGATGTCTGACATAAGGAGAGCTCCAGAAAGATAATCAGGAAAGTAGAGGGGAAGAAAGTATCAAAATAAATAAGTAAAATAATTCAAGGAGAGGCCCTGGGGCTGAGGGACCTGAGTTTCCGAGTGGAAAGGGGCCATCAGAACAACCTGACGAACAAGAATGAAACAGACCTATGCCGAGGGACATCCTAGGGAACTCTCTGGACACCGAAGGACGAGAAGGGCAAGATCGCGAAAGCTCCCCAGAGTGAAAAAACAGGTCACAAAACAAAAGGCCAGGCATCAGAACAGCAACAGACTTCTGGGCAGGAAGCCAGAGGACAGTGTCAGACTCCCTCAAGAGTCTGAGTGAACGGAGTGAATGGAGAACTAGAATCCTACGCCTGACCAAATTAAGGTTATGGTAGAATAAAGATGCTTTTAAGACACGTGAGGTCTACACAGTGTATCCCCCCATATGGCTTCTCAGGAAGCTTCTGCAGGGTGGTAGGGGAGTGTGGTGGTTCCCTTAGACAGGGCAGTAAACCAAGAAATGACGCCGGAGCCGGGGACCAGGGGAGGACGAGAGAAAGCCAAAGCAGATCTCAGGATGCCAGTGACACCCCCGGGACATCAGCGGTGCAGACAACAACCAGTCTAAGGCACAGCAAGCCAGAAGGCTGGGAGCACAAAGCAAGCGAATAAAACCTGAACAGTTATTAACCACGGAAAGCTCCGGTTATGAGAAAAGTCATGTATCTATGAACCCATTTACCTAGAGTAACATGCATACATACACACACCTGTATGCACACACACACACATGCAGGTATTTTAATTATATTCATATTCATAATAGCGAGAGAAGAAAAATGTCCAGGGGGCGCCTGAGTGGCTCACTTGGGTAAGCGCCCGACTCTGATTTCTGCTCTGGTCATGATCTCATCATTGTGAGACGGTGCCCTGCATCAGGCTCTGTGCTGACGGCACTGAGCCTGCTTGGGATTCTGTCTCTCCCTCTCTCTGCACCTCCTCTACTCGCTTGCTCTCTCTCAAAAAAAATAAACATTTTTTAAAAAATGTCCAACATAAGGGTATGGCTAAAGGCACATTCACAGATAGAGTATCACACAGGAAGCTTAAATGGTGTTTTCAAAACAATATAATGCTAAGTGAAAAAAATGCAGAAAACAGAGCTGTCTCTTAAGTATATGCATACTATATAAATAACCACATACATGAAATACTGAGGATATATAGTAAAATGTCAATTAGAAGGCAAATGACAAATGGGTTAAAAGTCGTGTCCTCTATTGAGTAGGAAATTGGGGGAGGGGTGCTTTTCAGAACTCTTTGAAACCACTTGACTCTCTCTGAGTGCGAACTTGGATGAAACAAAAAAAAAGGGGGGGGGAAGCAAATGCAGTGAAGAGCTGCCCCAGGTGGTGCGGGGGAATGGTGTTCACACCGGGATCCGAGAGGCTAAGCAAATGCCGGCACGCCCACCCAAAGCTCCTGACTCCCAGCCCATCCCAGAGCCTGAAGGCTCCACAGATTGAGAGACGGTTCTCTAGTTTAAGGTATTCATTTGTTTTCGGAATGATTAGCCCGAGAATACATGCAAATCTGTCCACCCGGCTTGGCTATATTGGCTTGAGCTTGAAGGCAGGAGGATTCTGGGAAAGGCACCTGTCTGCAGCCCCGTTCGGTGGCAGACAGAACGGAAGGTCTCCGGGGAGAGAGCCATGCATGGGCTGGGTCAGCGGACGGAGCGGAACACGGCTCGGGAGAATAAGCAATGGACGCCCACCAGACACGAACCCATGTACAAGTGCCGGGTCACAGATATGTGTCCGTTACGGTGGATACAGACAGTTCTCCAAAGCGCCTGTCCCAGTGCGACTCCCGCAGGCACGCCCCCTGCTCTCCCCGTGCGGCGGGCAAGCGCCAGAGTCCCGTTCTGATTTCCGGTCCGTTCCCAAGAAGATGAACACGGTTGGGCATTCTTTCCCCCTGTATTACTTATCTGGCCATTTCGTAAGATCCTCTTACGAAGTGCCTGTTCAAATCTTTTGCCTAGTTTTCTACCAAGTTGTCTTTTAAAAAATACAGGACTATACATACTAGATAGAAATCTTTTATTGGAGATACTTATTGCAAGTATCTGCTGCTACTCACTGGCTTCCCTTTTCTCTCTCTTAATGGGGGTCTTGTGATGACGAGTCCTGAATTTTAATGTAGTGTACTGTTTCATGGTGAGGGCTTTTTGTGGCCTATTTAGGAAACCACTACCAACTCCATGGTTATGAAGATATTCACCTGTTTTATTCTAGAAGCATTATTTTTAACCTTCCACATTCAGTGGAATAATTACTCTGGAATGAACTTCTCTGTATGGCGTGAGGTCAAGAGTCATTGTTTCCTCTCTTTTTTTTCATGTTTATTTATTTTTGAGAGAGAGAGAGAGAGAGAGAGCACGCACGCAGGAGAGAGGGGAAGAGAGAATCCTAAGCAGGCTCCATACTGTCAGTGAATAGCCCGCTGAGGGGCTCGAACTCACAACCACGAGATCACGACCAGAACAGAGATCAAGAGTCAGATGCTTAACAGATTGAGCCACCCAGGCGTCCCTCATTGTTTTCTAAATTGATACCCACTTGTTCCTGCACCAGACCTTGGAAATACCATCCCTGAACACTGCAGATTCCCTTGGTTGTGAGTCAGATGATGGTATATGTGTCCATATGTTTATGAATTCTCTTACCTGTCTGTCTATGTGTCTACTCATATACCAGTAAAACAATGTTTGGGTTTTTTAAGTGTTTATTTTTGAGAGAGAAAGCATGCGTGCACATGCGTGTGTGCGAGAGCAGGGGAGGAGCAGAAAGAGAGGGAGACAGAGGATCTGAAGCAGGCTCTGTGTTGACAGCAGAGAGCCCAATGTGGGGCTTGAACTCACCAACGTGAGATCATGACCTGAGCCCAAGTCTGTCGCTTAACTGACAGGAACCCCTAAAAACACTGTGTAATTATTAACTATTTAATTAGTCTCAAGATCTGGTAGTTTAAAGCCCTCCAGTTCTGCTGTTCTTCTTTAGGTCTCTGATAGCTCTTTTGGCCCTTTTTATTTCCATGTAAATTTTAGTATCAGCTTGTCAGTTTCCATACACCCACCTACACACACACACACACACACACACACACACACACACACACACCTCTGCTGAGACTCTGGCGGGGACTACACAGAAGATACTCAAATTGAGAACTGAACCTTCCAATGTTCTGACCCCTCAGATACAGTATACACCCTCACTTACTCAGATTAGTGGCTCTCACACTGTGGTCCTTCAACCAGCAGCCACGGCACCTCCACTTTCTCATGGCTCCTAGAACCAAGAATGCTTGGGCCCCACCTCAGATCGACTGCATCAGGAACATTAAGGGCCTTCGGTCTGTGTGTTTACATACACTTGGGGAGATACTGATGCGCTGATGTTGGGCAGGCATTGATTTGGTTCTTTAACTTCTCTCAATAATTTCTTGTAGTTTCCAGCCACGTAGGCAGCCCAAGTGTGTTTGTTTTTAAGATAATGAATGGGTTTTGGATTTTGTCAAATCTCTTTATGTATTACAGTGGTTCTCAGCTGGGGGAGAGGTTCCCCTTCACAGGGCGTTTGGCAGTGCCTGGAGACACTTCTGGTTGTCACAACTGGGTGGGCGCCACTGGCATCGAGGGGGGAGAGGCCAGGAGTGGTGTTCCACATCCCACAGTGTAAGGACACCTCCCCACATAATGGATGATATGGGCGAGGAGGCTGAGGAGAGCCGATCATACGCTTTTCCCCCTTTATTTCGTGTCAAAGAGCTGAATTACAAGGACTGATTTTCAAATATTAAACCAACCTTGCATTCTTGGAACACATCCTATCTGGTTGTGATGCTATCTTTTTTATGCATCACTGAATTTGATTTGCTAATATTTTGTTTAGAATTTCTGCATCTCTATTCACAAGACAGACTGGACTGGAATCTTCCTTTCTTTGTCATCAGGTTTTGTATACACTTCTTTTCAGAAGGTCAACTTTTAGGGGCGCCTGAGCGGCTCAGTTGGCTGACTGTCCGACTTCGGCTCAAGTCATGATCCTGCAGTTTGTGGGTTTGAGCCTTGCGTCAGGTTCTGTGCCGATAGCCCAGAGCCTGGAGCCTGCTTCAGATTCTGTGTCTCCCTCTCTCTCTGCCCCTCCCCTGCTCTCATTCTGTCTCTCTCTCAAAAACTAAATAATAAACATTAAAAAAAAATTTTAAATGTCAACCTTTGGAACAATGTGCCCTAAGATTTTAATTTTAGTTCTTAGCTTATCTTTTTGCTCCACCTTTCCTGAGATTTTTTGGGGGTGGGGTGGGGAGGAAAGACTGAGTTTAAGAATATTTTTTTCTCCAGCTGAAATTAGAGCAGGTTCCTGTTAACCAGATCCATGTAACCGTATCAGTCTGCATACCTAGCAGTTTACAGTACCTTAAAACTTCAACACTCCCGCTAACAACAGGGTGAGTGTGAAAGGCATTAGAAGAGGGGCGGGGTACTACGAGGGAAAATGGGCATAAAGCGTTCCTGACTATTTTCTATCGAGCACTGGACCAAGATAAACAGTGTTTAAAAAACCCACTATGGTCATTTACAGAACACGTGACTAAGAAATTTACACTTTATTCTGAGAATTCCAGGATCCAGCCCTACCTACCTTTCATATTTCATCTCTTTACTGCTCCCCCCCTTTCTGTGCTACTACAGGGGTGGTAACTTTCTCTGTAAGGGGCCAGAGAGTAAATGTTTTAGGCTCTGCAAGCTTTACTGTGTCAACTACTCAACTCTGCTAACCCATGTAGTGTGAATTGTATACAGTATGCTAATGAACAGGTCTAGCTTTGTTACAATAAATCTTTATTTACAAAAAGAGGCAGGGATCCGGGGCGCCTGGGTGGCTCAGTTGGTTAAGCATCTGACTTTGGCTCAGGTCCTGATCTCATGGTTCCTGAGCTGGAACCTCTGTCCTGACAGCATGGGGGCTGCTTGGGATTCTCTGTCTCTGCCCCTCCCCTACTCACACGCTCTCTCTTCCTCTCCCTCACTGCTTCTCCTCCAAGCACTCTCTTTCTGTCTCAAAATAAATAATAAACTTTAAGAAAGAAAGACAAAAACAAAACGTAGAATCAGCTCCTCGTATAAACGTCTCTCCTACAGTCGTTTCCGCTCTACCAGACTCCACACTCCGAGAGGAGTGTGGGATGCGCCCCGAGCCACCCACGCAGCTCACAGGCTGTCTTGTCACTGTGACCAAAACGGCAGCTGCCTCCTCACCATGTCTGTCTGCTCTGTCCCTCTGCCAACCACAATGGGGAAGCGTCTCCAAAATCCAGTGACCCCGTTCATTCTGTGATCTTTCTACAGTTTCTTGAAGCTGGGTGGCCCCATCTGGAGGGTCGCAGGGTATGGGGTAGGGCGCTCCTGCCTCATCTCGTCTCCACGCGCCTCCCTCCTGCCACACCATCCTGTCCCCGCCGCCTGCAGCGCTCAGGCTCCTAACTCTCCTGCTCCCCCAGACTCGCCCGAAGGCATTTCAAATGTTTCTCCTGTCCACGAGGAGTAGTTTAGCACAGAAAACTACTTGCAAATTTAAAACCATTAGAGCTCTGAGCATAACAAAGGTCCCTGTAGTTACTGATGACAACCATCACGGGTGTGTTAGGATGATGTGAAAATGGCAACAACCATAAACAGCTAACCCGTCTGAGGAAACATATTAATGCTCTCTTCCCTCTTCCTCCTACTTGCCTTTCCCAGTTCAGTGTTCCAGTGGGTCTCTGTACAAGTCTCTGAGAGAATCTACTTTGGTTAGGTGTTCAGACAGGAGACGTAAACGGGCCGCTGGCCTGTGACAGACCTTCAGCTTCAGACACATGCCGCCTTCCCCGAGCCCGGGGCGAAAATACGAACAGAGCACATAACCTCCGCAGATCCGATCCCACATCCAAGCGAGAAGTCCCAGCGTGAGATTTCATTTGGAAAATAGGTCCCAGGGGCGCCAGGGTGGCTAGTCGCTTGAGCGTCCGACCCTTGATTTCAGCTCAGGCCACGATCCCACAGTTGGTGGGATGGAGCCCCGCGTCAACAGTGACTCTGCACCGACAGTGCCGAGCCTGCTGGGGATTCTTTCTCTCTCTGCCCCTCCCCAACTTGTGGGCACACACATGCTCTTTCTCTCTCTCAAAATAAACAAACATTTTAAAATATATCTTAAAAAAAACAAAGAAAATGGGCTTAGAAAGGGCAGGTCCTACACAACTACTGTGTTCTGGGACAGATTCCAGGACCCACGGGCTGAAGGCACAACATACCAGTCAGTCCAGCTCCTTCACCGGAAGACGTGAACGCTGGGTCCAGAGGCAAGGAAACGACTCCAAGGGTCACACAACCACTAACCACTCCACAGCGCGGCCGAGACTAAATTTAGTCTATTCTTGCTTTTTGTTTTGTTCAACTCATTTCTGTTTCTAATCATCTACTTGTCCAAGATCAGAGGCCGGGGTCCTTGAAGACTCAGATTCTTGCTTCCTCAACCCCTCTGAGGTCTCTCCCCGGGGCTAGAGGCTGGCGTGTGTCCCCACGCGCCTTCTCTGCGCTCAGCCTGGCCTTGGGCGCTGACCGAAGGGGCACCTCCAAAACAAAGCCGCGGGCTCGGTCTGCTGCCTGATTCTCCGAACAAGAAGCTGCCAGAGCAGAGCCCAGTGCCAAGGGCAGGGGAACAGGGGATTCAGGGCCAGGAAGGGGGCACATGCCCTGTCGACTCCTCCTGGTCCCCGGAGACGCTGGCACTGCCCCCCTCAGACAGGGATGCGAGAGAGGAGGACGGGCCTTGAGGAAGAGACAGTGCGTGGGGAGCATGGAGGTGGGAACAGGCAAACCTGCAGAGCCAGGAAGGAGGAGAGAAGGAACTGGAGGGAGACGCAGAGTGACTGCTACTGGGCGCGGGTGTCTTTGGGGGCGATGAAAATGTTTAAAGACAATTTTTTAAGGTTTATTTATTTTTGAGAGGGAGAGAGAGAGAGAGAGAGAGGAGAGAATGTGAGCAGAAGAGGGCAAAGAGAGAAGGAAACAGAATCTGAAGCAGGCTCCAGGCTCTGAGCCGTCAGCACAGAGCCCGACGCAGGGCTTGAACCCATGAGCCTCGAGATCATATCCTGTGCTGAAGTCAGACGCTCAACCAACCGAGCCGCCCAGAATACCCCGGTGATGAAAATGGTTTAAATGTGATTGTGACGATGGTCGTGCAACTCTGAGACTCTACTAAACACCGCTGACCGGCATACTCTGAATGGGTGAACGGTACGGTGTGTGAATGGCGCCTCAGCACAGCTGTTATGGATTGAAAATCAACAACCGCCAGAGGCCCGGCGGAGAGCTGGTGGCTCACGTGGCGGCGGGAGGGCGGCCAGAGGCCCGGCGGTGGCGGTCCCTGCCCCGCTCTTGGTGCTTTTGGGAAGTGGCGTTCGCTAACTTAGCCCGGAGAACGAAGCAGACGGGAAGTGAGGACAAATGAAAACAGCAGCTTTCTTTGGAGGAAGTGAACGGGAGAAAACTCGAGTGTGTGCTAGCGTTCGGAAGGAAGGAGGCTCACGGCAGAACCGTTTTTTAAGTTCCCTTCCTATCGATGGTGTCTGTCATGTGCCAGTTCGGGCCACAGCTCTCCAGATCTGTAAGAACGACGTAGAGAACCACACCCCGTCCCTTAGACCCCGCCGTGCTGCCGTCAGGCCGTGTCTGTGAGTCTCCCAGGGAACCGCCATTTTGCTTCAAGAATGCGAGAGTACTCTTCTCCCCTCATAGGTATTTTATGATCGTGAAGAAAGAATTTCCACTATATTCAAGCCGGAAAATTCAAAACACTGAATCTACTGAAGTAATTGTAACGCATACGATGCACGTCTCCTGCGAGGAGGACAGAGTCCTGGTGTTGCTGACGTCTGTCCGCTCCTACACGAAGACGACAGGGGAGAGGTCCGCCTAGTCCCAGCGGGGCTCTGAGAGGAACATCCAGATAAGCTGGATGAGAGACTTTGAAGATCTTATTTTTTTTCTTTTTTTTTTAAATGTTTTAAATTTATTTTTGAGAGACATAGAGACAGAGCGTAAGCAAGGGAAGGGCAGAGAGAGAGGGAGACACGGAATCGGAAGCAGGCTCCAGGCTCTGAGCTGTCAGCACAGAGCCCGACGCGGGTCACAGACCGTGAGATCATGATCTGAGCCAAAGTCGGCCGCTTAACTGACTGAGCCACCCAGGCGTCCCTAAAAATATTCTTGAAATGAACCAAGATCTCTTAACGGCCATTCTCTTAGATGGGCAGCCTACGGTAGTTCTTTTGGCCGCGTGTGATTTGATGTACACATTGTCTTTTTATACACGCCAAAAATGACCTTCTGGATGCTTGAGCCAGGCTTCACTGATTTAATAATCTAAGCTGATGAGAGACATCCCCCGCCCCACCCCAACCACTCGCGCAGCTGAGGCAGAACAGGGGCAGAGAGCAGCACACAGAAATCCGCCTCTGCGTCGCCCCTGACACGGCTTTAAACCCTGTGTTTACCTTGGCAATCTCCTAAGAAAGACCACAAGTGCCCCGGCGTTTCCCGCAGTCCAGCAGAAGGGCCTAATTATGGTTATCCCCAGCCAGCACCCTGGTGATTCTGCACCAGGGCTAACGCAAGCCTGTACTTCTGGCCGGAAAGAGACACAGACAAACCGGTGCGGGAGGAGATGTGCGCACGGTTTTGATTACAGACCTAGAGAACCACGGCTTCGAAGGGTTACGGCTGGGCTCCCTGGCTGCCTTCAGCTTCCTTCAAGGGGCAATATTATAAAGACGTTCCAACACGACGGACCCACCTGGCGAGCCGGCAGCGTGAGCCCTCCCAGAGCCTTCTGAGATCCGTCATCAGGGCTTCACCCTGGCCGCTGAATTGTGAGTTCCCGAAAAGATGAAAACCGGGCTGTGCTCCTGTACGCGGCGGCCACTTATTAAACGTTTACTGGATTTGACTTTCATAAAAGCTCTGCGGGCTTTGTCGTAAAATGGCTGCTTTGGCCAGCAAGCTGTGGGCTCGGCGAGGGTAAGGATCCAGAACGGCAAGGAAGACGGGGTTACTGCTGACCAGTCTGCTTCTCCTCTCCATCCTCTGTTCTGTTTCCTCTCCTTGAAATCGTCCAGCCCCTACTGTGTCCGATTCCTGTGCGTGACCCAGACCTCACCCACCCTAGCCACGCAGACAGTGTTCACGGCTCTGCCTTCTTATGCCATGAAGACTGGGTGAGGCCCAAAGGCATCAAAGGCTTTTGGAGAAGGAAGGGGGTAATCAGGAGCTGGCAAATGCCGTCTGATCACGGACTTGTTAAGTGACTCTGAGGCCACAACATGCGTTAGCTCGGGGAGAAGGGCGGGCTTCAGGACAGTTCACTGAATGGTGAACCTCCAGACAAACCCAGGAATGAATCGGGATCCTCGTTTCTGCCCAAGGTGGAGATAAAAATAAACAAGAGGTATGCTTGGGGATTTGGGATGTTTCCACCCCGCCCTCAAAGAAGTACATTTGTTACCCAGTCCCTCCGGAGCAGTGGGTATTAAGTTTCCCACGCTGTTCAACCAGCCAATCATCTTCTATTCCAAAGAAAGTTCCAGGAGGTCTGGGGGCTGCAGGACCACATGCAGAAGGGGGCGCCCAAGCACAGCGGCAGGAGGCAGCCATCAGTCCCTGGCAGCCAACACCCAGGGCAGTTTCGTGAGACACACGTGCTCCAGACACCAGCCCGAAAAGGGTAAGACTATAGGGAACCCTCAGCCAAAGCTTCCTCGGTCCCCCTATACGGCCATCATTGACGAATGTCTCCAAATTCTTCTTGAAATGTTCATTCTGGATCCGTATCGCCTACTGAGGTGGCAAGTTCCAGAACCACCTCACTAACTTGGTAAAGACGGGCAACCTTGTGTTGCACTGAAGCTATCCTGAAGCTTCAAAGAAAAAAAAAAAAACCACATTCGAAAGATTGCCTCTTACTCAAGTATTTCAGGATTTGGCCAATCTGTTCTTGTTCTAGCCATGCCTTTCATGGAATAAAGCATTCCGAGGAAGAATTCCTTACAAGAGAAACAAAATACCCAGAGAAATACGACTAGCCCCTTGGCGATAAAGACCACGTCCTTTGCCTTCACGGACCAGCGCGGGTCATCGCGGGCTGAGCATCCTGCCACGTGGGCAGCCACAACAACCCTATTTAAGCGGCTATTTTAATTCCTGGCTTGCACTGGCTCAGGAGGAAAACAGATCTGTCATACCCCAGGCAACCCCTCAGCTAGTGTTTGCAAACTTCAGGATACTCTCACTTAACATCAGGCATTAACGTTTTATCTTCTTTCAAAAAGAATCCTCGCTTACAAAAGAAATGCTTCCGTAAATCTAAATCGGAACTAGGTGATCTCTTATTTAAAGGGCCCTCCAAGAGGCGCATTTAACACCATACAACTCAGAGGCTTAAAAGCACCGTCACGGACTAGTCTTTTTCAGGTCAGGGATTAAGGACAGCAAGTGGAGAAACTACCACGGTCGATTCTCATTCTAAAGAGAGGAGCGGTTTTAGGTCTTTTTTGACCTGATGACTTAGAATAAAAACATAGAGCTCCTCTCCACATTTAGACTCCCCAAAAGTTCACAAATTTTTCAATGGTGTAGCTGGTTCTGGTGAAAGCGGCCAGGTGCTAATATATTCCTTTTTTGTAAAAGTCAAGGGCTGCACCGTTGGTTAGAAAACTTCGGTTCCATTTAAAATGAAATGCCAGGCGCCTGGGTGGCGCAGTTGGTTGAGCATCCTTGATTTCGGCTCAGGTCAGGATTCCTGGGTCGTGGGATTGAGTCCCATTGTCAGGCTCTGTGCTGACGATGCAGAGCCTGCCTGAGATTCTCTCTCTCCCTCTGCCCCTCTCCCATGCTCATGCTCTCACTCTTAAAAAAAAAAAAAAATGAAATGCCTAAAAATTAGAAAAGAAAAAAAGAAAATGAAATCTCAAACTTTCTCAGGGTGCCGGTTCTCTCTAAGGCAAATGCACAACTGTGAGGTAACAGCAGATGACAACTACTGTTGGCTCCCACAAGGGAAAATGCTTGAAAACAAGCAGGGGTCCACATAGAAGGTACTAGAACAGGAGTGGGATGTGTCCTCCAACAGACAGTGAAAATTGGGTAGTCAAGTGGGGTACATGGCAGAATTATGTGGTCACGTCCATATCGTGAGAATGTAATTTAATTTTTTTAATGTTTATTTTTGAGAGAGAGAGCAAGAGAGCGCAAATGGGGGAGGGCAGACAGAGAGAGAGATATAGAATCTGAAGCAGGCTCCAGGCTCTGAGTCGTCAGCGCAGAGCCCAATGTGGGGCTCGAATTCACAAACCATGAGATCATGACCTGAGCTGAAACCAAGAGTCAGACACTTAATCCACTGAGCCACCCAGCCACCTCTAATTTAATTTTTTTGGTTTATTTATTTCGAGAGAGAGAGAGAGAGAGTGTGTGAGAGAACAGAGGAGGGGCAGAGAGAGAGGGAGAGAGAGAATCCCAAGCAGGCTTCCTGCTGTCAGCACAGAGCCCCACGTGGGGCTTGAACTCACGAACAATGAGATCATGACCTGAGCTGAAACCAAGAGTCAGACGCTGAACCGACCGAGCCACCCACATGCCCCAAGAATATAATTTAACTGTGCCCTTCCTGAAAGTAGAATCTATCATGCAGTGTCCACAATTACCCTCCATTAGGTATAGTGACAGGCGCTGGCGGGGAACAGAGATGCGTCAGACACATCACGGTACCCGCTTCAGGATGTCCCCAGACAGGGAAGAACGGTGGAGGGCGGGCATTCTGTAAGTTCAGTTCAAAGCGATGCCCCAGAGTGAGGCTGCCAGAATTAGGAACTTTGCGAGATGCTCGGGGAAGGGGTGTTTTCCCTTTAGCCTCGTCTTTAGTGGCCAAAGAAAAAAATCCGAAGACTACTGATGAGACAGAGATACAAAAGCCAACAAGAGGCAGCGGGACGAAGTGGAATCACACGCAACCTGGAAGCTACCAGGGCGCCTGCCAGAGAGGCTGGCATCGGTGAGCCCGACCACGTGCTGGCCAGTCCTTCCTCACGGTAACCCCTGGAAAGGATGATCATCCCATCACCCCCTTTTTGACTAATGAAGAAAATAACTAACGGACAAATTCACGGAATAACTTATCCCAGGTTACAAAGGAGACGAAGTTGAATGTGAACTTGGGCTTGTCTCTAACACCCTTGGGTTTATTATTATCCCAAGCTGATTTTTAGGATACAGACTGGCTCGTAAAAAACACAGTAACTGTAAACATGCATAAGGATTTGTTTTTGACTTGAGAGAAATTAAAAGTATACTGGGGAATGTCCTGCCGAAGCCCGTTCAACCCGACCATAGGCCGATGCTGACGGCTCAAAACCCCTTCTTCAGGGGCAGTGAATGCTGTCCTGCCTTCACCCACCTTGACCTCCCGATATGTATAAATCCACGAGATCAGTAGTCTCTTTCACTTTTGAATCTAATGATATTTCTAATATATTATTAGAAATGTCCATGACCGGGGCGCCTGGGTGGCTCAGTCGGTTAAGCATCCGACTCTTGATCCTGGCTCAGGTCTTGATCTCACAGGTCGTGGGTTTGAGTCCCACACTGGACTCTGCGCCGGTGGTGAGAAGGCTGCCTGGGGTTCTGTCTCTCCGTCTCTCTGTCCCTCCCCCACGTGCACACACTCTCTGCTCTCTCTCAAAACAAATAAACATTTTAAAAAATGTCCACGATAAAAGCCTTCAAAATAAGTCACTTCTCTTTGTGACTCAGGGACTGATGCTCAATAGTAGCCCTTACTAGGGATGCTTAATGGCACCTCCCTTCAAACAAGAGCTTTGTCCCTGAAGATTCATTCCTGTGTATGACATGCTGATAGAGTGTCAACATGACGCACAGTCTCCAAATTTGCCAGACGACAGACCTTAGCGTCCCACTGCCTATACCTACGTCCTATGGGAAGTTGTAGTTTCTACGGCAGTATCTCGTCAACTCCCGAGTTCACTTTACAGACTCGCTTCCTCCAGTAAAGACCCCTGGCGGGCACTCTGGTAGCTGTGATCCCTCCAAGAGGCCCTTTTTCACCTTCTAAGCCTTCGTGATGCTGCACCACGCAGCTCCCCGGCTGGGAATGAAGGACCTGGTCCCCTATCTGTGGGCAGTGCATCTGGAAGGTGGCCCCCGGCTGCCAGGCAGTCACACGCACAAAAGCCACAGAAGGTAGTGGAACACAGTCAGCTACTGCCACTCCTCGCTGGACAGACTCGTAGAGACGGGTCAAGTCCTGTATGTCTTTGGAGCATGTGAGTTTGAGCCACACTTAAGACTTGGTGAAAGCAGGTGTTAAGCGGTCATCGTGAAGAATGACCCTATGTGACTAGGACAGAGATTCAAACGCAGGAACTTTCCTTCCCGAGATTCAAAGCACTTGACATGCATAGGATGGTGGTCTCTCCCCGGAGGAGATGGAGAGAGGGTAGTTACTATTTCAGTCTCCAACAAAAGAGGCCACGCTACAAAGCACGCCAAGAAGATGTGCCTCAAGTTCAACAAGAAAATAATTCAAACACCCTGACTGCTAACATGCTACACCCATTTCTTTAGATGCCACGGGCGTCTGAGCGTGCTCTCCACTGTTTCCCATCACCCCCGGCACAAGTGGTCTCGTAGGCCGTCTAGGACCTAAGTCTTAGACCTCAAGTCTTAGAAATACCGTCTACAAGGGCACCTGTGTGGCTTTGTCAGTTGAGAGTCTGACTCTTGATTTTGGCTTAGGTCATGATCCCAGGGTCGTGGTATTGAGCCCTGCGTTGGGCTCCGTGCTAAGCTTAAGATTTTCTCTCTCCCTCTCCCTCTGCCCTCTCCCTAGTTTGTGCACTCTCTCTCTTAAAATAAAAAAAAATTTGGGGGGGGGCGCCTGGGTGGCTCAGTCAGTTGAGCATCCGACTCCTGGTTTCAGCTCAGGTCCTGATCTCGCAGTTCGTGAGTTTGAGCCTTGCGTCAGGCTCTGTGCTGACAGCTCAGAGCCTGGAGCCTGCTTCGGATTCTGTGTCCCCCTTCGGATTCCCCTCCCCCAGTTGTACTCTCTCTCAAAAATAAACATAAGAAAATTTTTTTAAATAAAAAAATTTTTTTAATATAAAAAAAAAAGAAACACCATCTACATCGAGCAGGCTACTTCGTAATACTTCGGAGCACACACTCCGCTAATTACTGCCAAGCTCATCTGTCTTTTCTACATACTTCTCCATTATTAAGAATTTCTAGTTTCCCAGATATTCAGAGACTAATTTGTAATATATTTTTCTTTTGGTGAATGAAGTCAGGTAATATTTCATGTCACTATGATGGTTTAAGAGAATATACAAGTAGGAATCTATAAAATTCTATCCTTACTATTAACTGCTCTCTATACCATACATATCTGTCTTATATTCGGCACAACTGGGGTTAATTTTAGGTCTGAAGGAAGTTCTGCTCCTGCTAGAAGGGTCTGGATGAACAAGAGACTATTCTCAGTGACTCCAACATTAACTCGCTCCTGTCCCTCCCTGGATGAAAACAAAGGATTCTCTCCTGAAAGACGAGTATCTTGAGGGGCAAGGGGGTGCAGACGGGTCCGTTTTAAAGCTAAAGACCCTTTCTGTGAACGTCCCCAAAGCTTTCTGAGGCTGTCCAAGGGCCTGGATTCTGAGACGGATACAAAAGCACTTGTATTTGCAAAGGACATAAAAATCTGTTTCAAAGTGAATTTGTTTTTGCCCGTGAGGCGCTTCTCTCCTTTCACCGCCCCCCTCCCCCCAATCGGACGGCCTTCGGGGCAGGGTCATCGCGGAGTAACGCCAGCGGCCACTCACCAGAGTGAAGCTCCTGGAGCGGGAACTGCCGCTTCCACTCTCCAAGCTGCCGCCCCTGCTCAGGTCACCGAGCCGGCCGCCGGGCGCCGCGTCCAGGTCCATCCCCGAGGAGTCCGACTGCTGGCGGCTCACCGGCATCCCCGCGGACGCCGGGGCCCCCCGGCCTGCTCACGGGAAGGGCGGGAGGGGCCCGCGTCCCATGCCCAAGGAGCCACTGCCTGCGGAGAAATCAAGCACAGGGGGACAGGGTTAGGGAGCCCTTAGTCCCAAAAGGAAAGGCTCGGCGTGGGTCACGGTCATCCAGATTCACAGCCTCGACCATCAAGGCAGAGGGAGTTAGGGACACCTGGGTGGCTCAGTTGGTTAAGCATGGGACTCTTGACTTGAGCTCAGGTCATGATCTCATGGTTCGTGAGTTCCAGACCCACATCGGGCTCTGTGCTGACAGCCTGGAGCCTGCTTGGGATTCTCCCCCTCTCTCTCTCTCTGCCCCTCCCCTGCTCACCACTTTCTCTCGAAAATTAAATAAACTTAAAAAAAAAAAAGGACAAAGCGAATTAGGAACCCCTAAGTTAACTTTTGTTTGCTCATTTTCCTTTTTTTGATTATTTTTTTAAATTTATTTTTTAATTTATATCCAAGTTAGCTAGCATACAGTGCAACAATGATTTCAGGAGTAGATTCCTTAATGCCCCTTACCCACTTAGCCCATCCTGTCCCCCACAACCCCTCCAGTAACCCTCTGTTTGTTCTCCATATTTAAGAGTCTCTTATGTTTTTGTCCCCCTCTGTTTCTATATTACTTTTTGTTTGCTCATTTTCATCTCTCCTTTATATCCCTTTCCATTACGAAGATGTAAGAATCATTTTTTTAGTACACTTTATTTTAAACTTATTAATTTTTTTATTATTACGTTTATTTATTTTGAGAAAGAGAGAGAGAGAGACAGAGCATGAGTGGAGGACGGGCAGAGAGCGAGGGAGACACAGAATCTGAAGCAGGCTCCAGGCTCTGAGCTGTCAGCACAGAGCCTGCACGGGGCTCGAACCCACAGACCAGGCAGATCATGATCTGAGCTAAGGTGGACGCTCAACCGACGTGAGCCACCCAGGTGCCCCAATTTATTTATTTTTTTAATGTTTATTTTGAGAGAGAGAGAGAGAGAGAGAGAGACAGCATGAGTGGGGGAGGGGCAGAGAGAGAGGGAGAGAATCCTTTTGAAGGAAAAGATAGATGCACTAACAATGACTTTGGTGCGGGAAATTTCACAGGATAATGTTCTGGCCCCTCCTTTGCACCTAGGGCCTGTACTTTCATGCACCTCCCCACTCAGATTCAGGATTTCCCTGTGCCTGATTGTTGATTCTAGTCTTTTCTACCTCAGACACCACAAAATTATGGTTCCTTTTCCGGCTTCACTGCAGTTCAGAGTTGAGCAGGGTGACAAGAGCTAGGACATTGTGAGAGGAAATCTGGTTGACATCTCTGAGAATCTAGACTTTCTGGAGGCCGTGATGCTCCTGCAATTTCTACCTAAGATACTAAGGTACTAGAAGTTAATACTACAAGGAAGTTCATGTTTTTACTTTCGGGAACGAAGACATTGAAATTTCCCCTAGCAGCCCCTTGGTTTCATATTCTGACTCTTTTAGCAGGAAATTCAGCTCAGTCTCTGAACAATGGACAATTGAGTTCAACAAAACCTTCTAGAAGACCAAACAAGATTAATAGGGAATAAGCCTCTTGTGGAGGCTTACGGCAAGTGGAGAGATACAAGCCCACGTCCTTCCTTCCTAAGCTGAAAATACTGCCAAGTGGCCTTACCAGCCCCCTTAAAAATACTGAGGGTGTGTGAGCCCAGACAGCCATTGGCACAACTGTGTGTGTGTGTGTGCGCACGCTTGCATGTGTATTAATTTTTAATAGAAACATGACCATCTGTGGAGAAAGCCCAGTCAGTACTGAACACCTTTAGGTGACTTTGTCACTTAAGACTTCAAAAACTACAGGGCGCCTAGGTGGCTCTGTCAGTTAAGTGTCCGACTTTGGCTCAGGTCATGATCTCACAGTTTGTGGGTTCGAGCCCCACGTCGGGCTCCGTGCAGACAGCTCAGAGTCCAGAGCCTGCTTCGGATTCTGTCTCCCTCTCTCTCTACTCCTCCCTCACTCATGCTCTGTCTCTCAAAAATTAAAATAAACATTAAAAAAATTAAAAAAAAAAGAAGTGGAAAGGAGGGGCGCCTGGGTGGCTCAGTCGGTTAAGTGTCTGACTTCAGCTCAGGTCATGATCTCACAGTTCTTGGGTTCGAGCCCTGCGCTGGGCTCTGTGCTGACAACTTCAGATTCTGTGTCTCCTCTCTCTCTGCTCCTCCCCTGTTGTCACACACTCTCTCTCTCTCAAAAATAAACAAACAAAACAAATTTTTTTTAAGACTTCAAAAATTACTGTGAGATCTTTTAGGGAAATCCCAAAGGTGTTAGAACAGCTCAAAAAGGAAACTATTCTTCCCAGTTTGTCTTCATTTTTCAGGTGAATCAGCCCAAGTCAACTGGCAATTTAAGAGCAAGGGTAGGGAACAGAAGATTTTGAGCGCATATGTCCTTTTTGGAAGTCGGCCATTATCCCAAGTGGCGAAAAAAAGACTTAAGAAAATGTTAAAAGTTTAAAAATTTGTTTACTAGTAAGCAAGCATCAACAATACACAGACTTTCTCTAAACTGTCTCCATAGCCAGTAACACGCCCCATCGCTGGGACCGTGAGCAGCTGGGGCCTGGGTGAGGTGGGCAGGAGATGTGCGGAGACACACGGATGCTGAGATTCGTTCTGATCTGCACGTTCCTACCCGCTGACTCTGCTCTAATTCCTTCCTCAAGTACAGTTAAGTCACCGCTGCAAGGAAAGGAGGGAGACGTGGGGCGGTCAGTCTTCCCCAGACTCAACAGGGCTGGAGGGGGGGGAGGGGAGATGGGCAGGGGAGATGCTGATTCAGCCCCACGCGAGGCAGGAACTGAGCGGAAGTGCCTCGTCCGTGGGGAAAGGTCTGGAATTTTGTGCTTGTGCGCGGTAAGCAGCATCTGAGGCGCTCACAGGATGGCCGGGGGCAGACCCCTTTCTTGTGTTACCACACTTTGCAAAGCTATTCGGACATGGTGGAACTATAACCTTGAGACTGACAAATTACTGTCCTGAAAGAACTGGAGGAAGCTAACCGGAATCCCCCAGAAGGCAGAGCTTGTCGGGGAGAGAGTGAAAATCTCGGTCTGATATCCTTCACAGGCTCAACGCGGCAATCTTCTGTGGTCTCCGAAGGAGAAAGAACGAGGGGCTCCCTAGTCCTACTTCCCTAAAAATATGGAACTAACAATATGGAATCCTTCGTGGTCCGGGATGGAGAGGGCAAAGTTTTCTGAAGAGGAAGGGCAAGGAAGCAGCCCTCGTCTCCGGTCTGGCCCGGAAAGGGAACAGACGGAGAGGAAGCGGCACGCCACGCGGGGCAGACAGGTTGGATAGGAGTGACCGCGGCTAGGAGTCTGGGATGGTCGTCACCACCCTAAAATATGCAGCCTCCTCGTCCAATCACGGGTTCACTCTTTGGGTCTGCAAACAGTGCCCTTGATAAGGGAGCCTAAGAGAGCTCCACAGGTGAAGAAGCTTCTACCAGAGGAGCAGAACCAGCCTCGCTGAGAGGTCCCCACGAGCCCAACACCACAGGAGCACGAATTTGAGACACGCATGCTCACTTCCTGTTTATTCCCTTGTATCTCCTGTGTTTATTTCTCATTATTTACTAGTTACATCCTTCTCTGGAAAGGTCTAGCTTATCAGGTGAGCAGAGAGAATGGGGTCAAGGCCACGACTGATCTACAGTCTTAGTAAATGTCCATCGGGCTAGCACGGCAGGCAGGGAGGACAGGAGCTCCTGGAGTGCAAGGCCTGGTGGGGCTGGCGGGGCTGTGGGACTTAGGCACTGAACCCCTCCGGTGAGTGCACTGGAGACAGGGGGAAGGCAGCTTCTTCATCTTCCCATGCATTCCAGAAAGGCCTACAATGACCTGGCTGCATCAAGCATGAAGAAGCCCACCTTCACCATCACCCCACGCCGTCTCAGTTCCAAATAGCTACGGTCAGGTCTACGGAACAGCCTCGGGAGCTAGGTCTTTCCATTATGCATCGGAAAGCAGCCCGACCCCCAAAGATGACGGATGCCAGGCAAAGCCCATCCACAGATGTGACCGTGGCTGCGGCACACGCCCCCAGCCTGGAGACGCCCCCGCCACTCCCCGTCACCAGCAGCCGGCCCCCTGCACTTCTCCCGAGGGATCCGCCTCTTTCTAGCCCCACCGCCAAATTCAGGGCCAGGTTCCCCGTTGCCCACGTGACTGCAAAGCCAGCTGACTGCCGTCCTAACGGTCCCCTCCTCCCCGTGCTGTTGCCGTGTTCTCACGGGATTAATCCCGGAAGAGCACTTGGACATCGCCGTTCTCCTAAAAGCAAGCGACTTTAACCCATTCCCAAAAAGGCTCAAATCCAAGTTTCTTCCCCTACCAATCAATACATGCTTCGGTTTAAGGGCTATCTGCCTCTCTGGCCTAAGCATATTCTTCAGATGTTTGCTATTTTCCGACTTCACACTGAGCAGGTTCCAGGTGCCAGACCACAAACGATGGGTAAGAGTCACCTTTTCCACAGAGGAACCTGATACGGGCTCTGGTTTTTAATTCAGCGAGCTATCAGACGTAGACCTACTGGAGGCGTCCGTGAGGGTAAAGGCGGAGCATGTGTATTTGTTTCTGTTTTGAATGCTGCACATACTCACTGTCCGATAAATCATCTATTTCCGGGGCAATAAAAGCAGCTATCAAGTTATTTTATTAGTTGACTTAAGATTTTGGAAAGACTTTGAAACTGCTGTGGCCATAATGTCGGAATAGAAAAACGTGAGAGATTAGAGAAAGGATTGTGAAATGTTCATGGCTAACGGGGCAGAACAGGAACAAAAGAGAGGGGAAGCGTGGCCACCAAAACGCGAACCCCAGTAAGGACTAAAAGCTGCCCGTCGAACTCACCAACCGAGGTGACCTTGAAGAGCTAGCCGTAGAGAGACCGTCGAGCGGAAAGCACACTACAGCAGACCAAGGCATGGAGCGAGGAGTGGGGCGAGTAGGGAGTTGTTTTAGAAGTAGGGGTGTGACGTCCAGAGGGGAGGTGGGAGGAGGGAGGGGTGAAACAGGTGACAGGGGTCAGGGAGTGCCCTTGTCGTGACGAACACCAGGGCCCGAAGTGCTGAATCGCTGCATCATACACCTGAATCTCACAGAACACTGTAGGTTAACTACCTGGAATTCAAATAAAAAAAGTTGAGGTGTCGTGACAGCAAAGACAAAGAGGCAGTAGCCGCAGGGCTACAGGAACAACTGGGTTGGAGGAAGGTATTTTGAGTCATTGGTTTTGTTTTGCTTTTAGGCCTGGGCGAAGCCTCTTGATTCGGCAAGAGGACGAGAGAAGGTAAGACAAGCCCCGCGCAGAGCCCCGCAGTCCCGGGGTCTGGTGGACCCGACAGTCCGGGAGGCCTGTTGAAACTGATTCGGAGGCTGAAAACGGTATGAAAATGTCTCTGAGGACGCTCTTCCTGGCGGAAGGAAACCGTCCCTTCCTACAAAACGACCAGGGTAATTGAACAAAGATCCCAACCGAACTTTTTAAAAAGAAAAAAAAAAAACTTCGTAGCAATTTAAAAACTCAAGTGGATGGGGTAAACTGAAGATTTAGCATAGCTGAAGCACTGGATAAATTTAATATTAGGCATGATGTTTCATAAACTTCCCTAAGTACGAAGGGAGAACTTCTTTTAACCCAAGTTTAAGATATCTGTAAAAACTACGGCAAACATCACACTTAATGACGAAAGAGTAAAACCACTCCCATTACCACCACTGCCGTCCTCTACTGCGTATTGTATTTTAAGTCCTACCCCACCTATAAGGCAAGAAAAAAATGCATAAGGATCGAAAAGGAAGAAACAAAAATGTCAGTATTTACAGGTAATTATGGTCTTTGTAGAAAACTCTAAAAACCTCATAAAATATTAGAATCAGCAAGTGTTTTTTTACAAAGTCACTGGATATAAATTAATATACAATAAAGTCAATTTCTATATGCCAGCCAGAAACAATAGGTAAAAAAAACACTTAAAATAGCAGAAAATAAAAAATAATATAAAACAAAATTGCATAAAATATATATGTTAATTATACATATTAACGAATATATTACTTAGAAACAGGTTTAACAAAAAAAATAAATTTAACAAGAAGTGTGCAAACTTTTTTGGAAAAGATAATAAAATGTTATTGAAAGTCAATAAAGAGCTAATAAAGAGATACCATCTTCAGGACTAAAAGAGTCAATATCATAAAGATGAGCTGTTCTCCCAAAACTGAACTGCACCGAAGCTATAGAGGTGGTTCGTCCAATAAACTCTAGCCATGTGTGATTATTTAAATTTAATGTTTTATTGTTGTTTTTTTAAGAGAGAGAGCGAGAGCAAGTACAAGCAGGGGATGGGCAGAGGGGGAGAGAGAATCTCAAGTAGGCTCCACACTCAGCATGCAGCCTCATGTAGGGCTCGATCCCATGACCCTGGGATCATGACCTGAGTTACAATCAAGAGTCGGACGCACGACTTACTGAGCCCCCTGGGAGCCCCTAAATTTAAATTAATTAAAATTAAATGAAACGATTCAGTCCCTCAGTGGCACAAGCCAGATGTCCAGCATTTATTAATGAAAAATTTCCATCATCCTAGAAAGTTCTACAGGACAGTGCAGCCAACAGAACAATCGAAATCACATCAGAGCTGTTAGAGAGATCAATAGGCTGGTTTTCAAATTTTTTAGAGACTTAAAAAAAGGAGAAAAACGTACATGGAAGAACAGAGAGCTAGGAACGACCAGAAAGCTCCTAAATTCCTTAATTTGTACTTTACCTCGGAGATTTTTTAGTTTTATAAAGTTGAATTCATTGGTCTTTTGGTTTATACCTTATGGGTTTTGCAGACTTAGCAAGGCCTCTTCTATTCTAAGGATATCAATAAAACACCTCCCATATGTTCTACCTCGAATTTTTATAGTTTCACTTTCCATATTTAAAGATCTGGTCCAACTTGAATGTATATGCTGTGAAGCGTGAAGGAGATCTATTTCCCCGCCTCCAAGCCCAAACAGTTATGCAGTTACTCAAATGCCATGAACTGAAAAATGCATCTTTTCAACTGTTTTGAAATACTAAATGTTATTTTGTCTAAATGTTTACATGGCAGGTTCTAGTTGTGAATTTCCTCTTCTGTTCCGTTGAGTCCTGTTCATGAGGACTCAAAGCACACAAATCCTCAGGTGAAAATGGCAACTGCAGCGAATCTATCTACATAAAAATGAAAGCCCCTGTAGGCGATGCTAACAGGAAAGAGGCAGGCTGGAAGAAGGCAGTTTACCGTCTCATAAAAGGAACTGATAGCTAGAATATACAAAATATTCTTGTAAACCAACAGTAGCAAGACAGGAAACTCATCAGGAAAAAAATAAATAAGGAATATGATGAAGCAGTTCACAGAGAGGAAATCCAAGTGACTAAGAAGCGAGAGACGTTAACGCTATGGTAAACAGAAGAATTAGAAGTTAAAACTACCCTAAGCCATTATGTTATACCTACTGGATTGGCAAAAATTAGATAACTGAAAAATAACAAATACCAGCAAGAATGTGGGGCCACAGGAACCTTCGTGTCCCACTGCCGGGGAATGTGAAATTAATACAACCCCTCCACGGAGCAGTCTGGCAGTGCTTAATTAGTGAAACTCTGTCCTATGATCCACAAATCCCACTGCTCAGTCCACGCCGTGGGAACTCTCCAGGAATACAGGGGAACTTTGCTTGCCGCGGAGTAGAGCTGGCGGGAATCTAGATGCATCGCCTGCTAGGGACTCCAGCAGTCCAACCCTGGTAGACACTTACAAGGAGTACTGTATACCAGTCAGAATCAGTCGGCTGGACGGCGGCACGGATAGGTCTTGAAATGTATTAGAGTGAAAAGTTATAATCAGATGCTTAGCACAATTCCATTCATACAAATTTCACACACATATAAAACACTGTATTTTACATTCATTTCCCAGGGACACAGGCCAGTGGCGGGGACAGGTGGGGACAACATGACTGTCCTAGAGTATACACCTGATCGGCTTCATTCACTGGAGGATACCTGCTTGTTTCCTGCATGTACCTCGCTCCGACCACCGGAGAAACAGAAAAGGAAGCTGACCTGGAAGTCCGGAGAGGAATGACTCATCGGGTCATTGTCTCACCTGGGAAACGTGCATCAGCACCATCCGGCATCAGATGGTGCAGCACAGATGGGTTCGGACTTAATGAAGGAAGAAGAGGAGCCCTACGTGGTCTGGAAACCCCAGGGCAATGCAGGAGGCAAGTGCTTTCAAAAGGAGAAACCACTAAGATAAACTTTTCCTGGATCACAAGTTAGCCCAAAAGTAACCAGGGAAGGGATGATCTGATCCAGTTTCCTGAAGGATCGAAGCTGGAACGAATATGTGAAGTTCCCTCACCTTCAACTGTCCGGCTTTGTACCCACCAGGCAGGGGGAAGGGGGAAGATGCCCTGCAGACAAGGCTACACAAAACCGCCTTGGTTAGCGCTGAACACGAATGGAAAGATTACCCATCCTAACCGAGTGATGTGGAACTTATTTCGATCAGCGTGCCTTTGCGACACTTTAAAAAAGAGAACTGCGGGGCGCCTGGGTGGCTCAGTCGGTTAAGCGTCCGACTTCAGCTCAGGTCATGATCTCACAGTTCGTGAGTTTGAGCCCCATGTCGGGCTCAGAGCCTAGAGCCAGCTTCGGATTCTATGTCTCCCTTTCTCTCTCTGACCCTCCCCTGCTCATATTCTGTCTCTCTCAAAAATAAACAAACATTAAAAAAAAGAGAGAGAGAGAGAGAACTGCTCCCCTACTCTTGGCCAGGGTAAACTCTTCATGAGTTTAACCATACGAAAAAGACCCAGATTGGGTCCTAGGATGTTGAACCCCGTGGACCTTTGGTTCACAGACCCTCACTCTTTGTCTAGATACCACTGTTAACCAGCAGTGCCAAGATTCAGCCAGCAGAAGCACAGCTTAGCTGGGAAAGGGGCAGAAATAACCCTAGAAACAGCCCCGTTCCCACGTCCGGCTGTGCAGGAGGGACGATCAGTGCACACAGCTAGGAGTAACGGGCAGGCTCGCTCTCCAGACCCAGCCCGTCAGCTCAGTCCCTCTACTTCCAGTCACAGGAATTCTGTAGAGGGTTGTTCCAACGCATAGAAAAACAATCTTAGGAAAGGAATTATCTTTAAAGCTCTATCCTGAGAAATCTCAACATGATTTAAAAGCCAAGCTGCTTTCAAAGGTATGGGGGGAGGTTCTGACCTTCAAGAACATGAAAAATGAACAAGTTTCACGGTGGGAACGGTTTCTGAGTCGCCACAACTCATGATCGTGAATGGGCCTTTTCATATGGTTCAGCAGTGGGAGAAAATAAAGAGAACAGCCATTTTTACTGGAATGTACACACTCCTAGATGAAATAGGAAACACAAAATAGCCATTGTTGGCCTTCATGCTGGTGGCTCTCCACAACATTCATTCATCGGAACACAAATGGATGCGATAGGCGCTTAGCTCCGATTTACTGGAACAAAAAAGGCAGGAGTCCTACTTTTACCATTTCTATCTGGTTCTGCCTTAATTCCTACTTTTATGTAAATAGTGTGTTAAAAAGGAGTTATTTATAACAAGAAATTAACTAGAAGATGAAGCTTTGAAAGATACCGACTCTTTTTTTTAATTTATTTTGAAAGAGAACAAGCTCAGGTGAGGGGCAGAGAGAGAGAGAGAGAGAGAGAGAGAGTGGGAGAGAATCCCAAGCAGGCCCCATGCTATCAAGTGCAGAGCCTGGCTCAGGGCTTGATCCCAGGAACCATGGGGGAGATCATGACCAGAGCCGAAATCAAGAGTCAGATGCTTAACTGACTGAGCCACCCAGGCACCACTTTACTTTTTTTTTTTAAAGATTTTATTTTGAAGTAATCTCTGCACCCAATGTGGGGCTCCGACTTCTAGCCCCGGGAGCAACGCTTCCACAGTCCACTGACTGGGCCACCCAGGCGTCCCTTCTATTGTTTTATGAACCCAACCTGTATCTGAGACAGAAAATACAGATGTTCTCTTTTCTGTTATTCAACTTACTTAGGGTTTTAACCAAAATTATTAGACTAAATGAACCATTTCATTTCTCCCCTAAAAATAATGTACAGACTGACTCCCTGAAAACGACTTCACATAGCGGGGATCCCACCTGGGGGGGGGGGTGGCTCTGAGAGCAGGGGACGCGCTCGCCTTGGGCCCCGCTCCGCGCCTGCGCAGACGCACCCGGGGCGGCCGCGCGCACGCTGATCTGGGAGAGGGGGCGAAAGGAGCGGTCGTTGGCCCTGCACATCTTCCGAGTTTTCTACTTTCAAAATCTTTGTTAAAAATAAAACATCGGCACAGCGTTCACCAGTGAATTGTAAGGGCTGAAAGAACCTGTCTAAAATCCAGGATTACTTCTCCCGCCACGGGCCTGTCCGAGCTCGCATGGCTTCTGCTTCCCCGTCCCTACGGCCGCGGGACCCACGCACCTGCGAGAACACGCGGCCCACAGCATCTGACCTGGCCTAACCTTGTCTCTTCCAGCCTGTTTTCCACAGTAGAAGCGTTTTATCAGCCTGGTCGGCTTCACGCTCTGCTCGGTTTGTGAGGCAGGTTTTGCTCGGGGTCCCTGCCGCTCCCCTCCAAAGCCTCAATCAAAAACTCAACCGAACCTTCTCGAACCTTGCTTCCTGTGGCGGCTCGTCACTGACCTCTCCACCGGCTCCCTCAGGACCTGCTGCTTGTATTTCACCTCTCGTTTGACGACATCTTTGTCGCTATATCTTTGTCGCTCTGATGCATCAGATCACATCGGGTTTCACTATGCAGGGAATTCTTCCTTCTTCAATTAGACTACAAGCGCCTTGTGAGCGAAGATCTCTCTCTTTTCAATATAACCACAGGACTTTGGAAAACATTTGCCACAAAACAGACTTACTATTCAGTCCTTCACAAAATTTATATTTTAAAACCATCTGATTATTTTTTAGAGTATCTTTAAAACAGACCTTCGCTCTAAAAGAAAAGCTTAGGGGCACTTGGCTCAGTAGGTGGAGCGTGCAACTCTTGATCTTGGAGTAGCGGGTTCAAGTCCCATGTAGGGTATAGAGTTTACTTAAAAATAAAATCTGAAAAAAGAAAAGCTTAAGCACTTGGGAATCTTTCAAACATGGTAACTTCGGGGGTACCTGTGTGGCTCAGTCAGTAAACTTCTGATTTCTGCTCGGGTCATACATGATCTCGCTGTCGGTGGGTTGGAACCCCATGTGGGGCTCTGTGCCGACAGCTCAGAACCTGGAGCCTGCTTCCGATTCTGTGTCTCTTATCTCTCTGCCTTTCTCTCTCTCTCTCTCAAAAATAAATAGACATTAAAAAATATATATAAATAAAACATGGCAACTTCGTTGTGGTGACCATCCTTTATCTATCATATCTATAGACCAAAGCGGTCAAATTTAGGAGAAGGTACTCCCACTCAACCTATGTAGTTCATATATATTTCAGTCAAGGGCAAATGAAGAGCAAAGAGGAAGTAACTTTAAATACAGCCATAGAGGGGATGCTTCACTTAGCTTCATGAATTATGATCTGTTAAAAAGTTGGTGCCAATAAATGCATGAGACTCACCCAACTAGTAATGCTTCCCAGTGCTAACACGTAATAAATATCAGGATAAATGCATGCATGCGTGCATCTGGAGGGGTCGTCCACACCCAAAAGTAAGTTAAAAAATAAGCCCTTAACAAATAAACAGCTGAAGTAAAATAAATACACAGTAACTATTCTTTAGTGGAGGCTTTTTCTCAATGTCAAGAAAACAAAAACCTTGGAAACACAAGAAAGCTTCCAATAAATACTCAGTAAGCCGCCTGGCAAACTGGGACTGGACCCGGGCCTCGAAGATCGAGGGAAAGTTCTTCTCAGGTAGAAGCTGGTTAGTGCGGGGGGAAGAGAGTTTTGTTCTGGAATTTTAAAATGTTTTAAAATCACATCTTTTCCATGTGATTTTTGCTTTTCCTCTGAGTTGGCTTTTTTCCCCTTACTACTAAAACATCTTCTGTAAGAATTTAGGACCTTAAACTCTAACTAGTACTCAAGGGTATTAAATACAATTACACATTTTAAAGGCTGGTAATTTTACTTCTTCAGAACAATTACCATGCTTTCATTTAGATTTTTTTTTTTCTTTTGAAAAGCTCTTGCTGAACCATGTCGAAAACCAAGATTCATTTCAGACTGTCTCAACTGTGAATAGTTTCAGCTATTTATAGGAGTCGGTAACTTACGGAGGGCGGGCAGGGCAGGAGAGTAATTGATGCACCTACTGTTTAAGCAAACAAGTTCAGGGTAGAGGCCTCCCCTAGCCAGGCTGAGTTCATAGGCCCTCAGGGCCTCCTACCATCCGCCTCCTATCACTCAACAGAAGATGTGGAAATTACATTTTCCTCAAGTGAAACCTCATCTGAGAACAATCTTGACGGGGCGCCTGGGGGGCTCAGTCCGGTAAGCGTCAGACTTCGGCTCAGGTCATGATCTCATGGTTTGTGAGTTCGAGCCCCACGTTGGGCTCTGTGCTGCCAGCTCAGAGCCTAGAGCCTGCTTCAGATTCTGTGTCTCCCTCTCTCTGCCCCTCTCTTGCTCACACTCTGTCTCTCTCTCAAAAATAAACAAACATTAAAAAGAAAAAAAAAAAAAGAAAACGACCTTGGTTACCTTTCAGAAGGGTTCCTTGTAACCAAAAGGAATGACGGGGCAACATGAGGAAGCAAACAGAAAAGCATCGACAAGAGCAAAATCTAGTTCTATTCTTACTCTTAGCTCATCAGAAAAATGGACATTCAATATGCCTATTGCATTTCTGGATTCTTAAACCAATTCAAAAAATTTTTTATATTTTAATTTTGTATTTTTTTGAGAGAGAAAGAGAGGGGGATGGGGAGAAGGGGCAGAGAGAGTGAGGGAGAGAGAGAGAGAGAGAGAATCCCAGGCTGGCTCCACACTGTCAGTGCAGAGCCCAATGCCGGGCTCGATCCCTTGAACAGTGAGATCATGACCTGAGCCAAAACCAAGAGATAGACGCTTAACCGACTGAGCCACCCAGGCGCCCCTTACAAATTTTTGTGAAAGAGAAGAAAATCCCCATTTAACTTTTACTTCTGTTAAACAAGTTTGTGTGCCTTCTCGGAATTTATTCAGCAAATATTACACGAGCACCCACTGCACGTTACGATGGTGAGATAAAATGTCATACTTCCTACTTAGAAGGAATAATTGTGTCTTATTGTTGTATAATGCTTCTCTTTCTCTGAGAAACTCAAAATTCTTAGTCGAATGTTACTTTCATCCTCACAACAAAAATAAAGGCGAGGTGGCCATATTCACGTAGCATCGGTACTTATAACCCGTGGTTAGACTGGAAGTAGAGATCTGATTGACGTAAACTTATCTCAGGGCGAACATTTTAAAATCCAAGCTGGGGTGGGAGCGAAGCTCACACAGAACATCCTGCTGAGCCAGCCCACCCACCGCCTCGGGCATTTAACCCCGTCTTCCGAGACCTCTTTGCTAGCCAGCCCTGCCGCCGTGGACATATATACAGAGGCTCCCTTCTTCGACACCTCCCGGAAACGCATTCTGTAAGAACTCACATCCCAATAACGATGGCTAAGAAATAAACGATACTTAAACACGCTGTTTTTACAGGAGTTTTCCAAGTCTACCGACTGCGTTCTTCCAGGGGTTGAAAAGGGACGGCTCTAACAAGCCCACTATTACTAAATTCGATCACATGAAGTTGCATTTGTGTCGGTCAAAAATAGCTGAATACTGGTAATTTTACATGGTTAGCCTAATGTTTTTGGAATAGAACTGATAACTAGCCACGGCAAAAAAAAAAAAAAAAAAAAGTATTCCTTAAAATGAAACTGTAGTGTAAGTATGGTTTTACTCCATGTTGATACTGAAATGTTTTTGCTCTGAAGTCATGTCTCACGTCGCAACAGGAGTCTATGGGGGAACGAGGTCGGCTACACAGTATATTCACGAGGCACACATGGTAAGGACATCCGATTCAGGAAGTGAAGTTGCCTGCGCTCGCAGGAGCTCCGTCAACGAAGTCATTGGTCACCTAGCGTGCGTGGAGGGCAATTGAACCTCGGAGGAAACTAGGGTCCAAAACCCTCAGGTCGATTTGGCAAGTGGGAAAGAGCTGGGTCCGGGCCCTTCGTTCCCTGCTCTGGAATTATGCTTTTTGAAAACTCTTCTTGCACCTAAACATCTCTTCGAGATTTGACATCTTCGGCGCCGTCCCCTGGTCTGTACCATCTTATCTCACGTCTCCATCCTCCCTTCCTCAGCCCCGAACATTCCATTCAACGCCAGAGTTACTCCCTGGGCATACGGCCGTCTACTCCACAGCGAAGACGGAGGCCAGGACCTGCGATCATAACCCAACCCGCAGGCCTTCCACGGTTCGTGGCCCCAGACACAAGGCTGAGCTCCTCACCACGGTAACCAAACCCACCTTTCCACCTTCCGGTTTCCCAGCAGCCTCCGCTTGTCGGCCCAGCCCCGCCGACACTGCGACGGGTGTTCCGATGCGCGGAAGGACAGGGCAACTCCGCGACTCCGCCCCCGAGAGCGAGCCGCGGGCCCCTGCCCTGCCGCCGATCCCTCCGGACGGCCGTCCACCTCCTTTATCAGAGCGAGGGCTTCTCCGCGGTGAGGACCGCACCGTCTCCACCTCTGGATTCCCGGTTGCGCTTACCACGTCATGAACCGAAACTCTTGCTGACGCTCCTCGAACCCTCTGGATCTTTACAGGGAAAGACACCAAGCGCGCCATGTTGGAAGGAGGCGAGCGACCCAACTCGCCTGCGTGAGATGAGAGCACACGCGTCTTCCCCCCACCCCCACCACGAGATAACTTCTTTCAGTGAAACTGTGCAACGTACACTATTTTCGGTACACTCATAGAATTAGGTTTGTGAGAGAAAGCGGTCATGAATCCTGAATTTATCATCTGTGGTTTCAAGGTCTGAGGGGCCGGAGAAGTCATTGAGTCCCACGCCAGATTTCGCAGGCCAGCAAACCAAGTTCCAGAAACGCGAAGGGGGGAACTCTATAAAATGCGAGGCAGACTCCCTCACTTCCAGCTGAGTGCTGCTCTTTTTCCTTGCATCAGGCTCTATTAATCTGTTAATTAAACAAACAAACAAACGTATCTGCGGACATCAAAAAGACAAGAATATGAGGGCTGGTATGTTTCTGTACTCCGTGACTAGCTCCGGGCGCAGCACGGTGCAGGTGGTCAGGCTACAGACATTGCCCAATGAACAAAGGAACACCTGAGGCCTTTGGAACAATAACTAAAATGGGCAGAATATTAAATATTTCAAAGCACTAGTCAGAACATGAGTCTCCTAGGAGGCGCAGCAGAAGCCTGAAAAAGGAAGCTGGAGGGGGAAAAACCCCAAAACAACTGGATGAAGGTTTGAGAAGGACCGGAACGCACAAACCAAGCCCTATAAAAATAACTACACTGGGGCGCCCGGGTGGCTCGGTCAGTTAAGCGTCTGACTCTTGGTTTTGGCTCAGGTCGTGATCTCAAGGTTTGTGGGTTCAATCAAACCCTCCGTCTCTTAGCGCAGAGCCTGCTTAGGATTCTCTCTCTCCCTCTCTCTCTCTCTGCTTGTCCCAAGACTTGCATGCTCTCTCTCTCTCTCAAGATAAATAAATAAATAAACTTAAAAAAAAAAATAACCATGCTCGCTCACGTACAAGATTCTGGCAATATAAAAGCTACTACAAAAGAGAATCAAGTCCTGGAGCTGTTTCTCCCAAGAAGACCTGTAAGTGGCTAACAAGCACGTGAGAAGCTGTTCGACATTATTAGTCATTAGGGAAACGTAAATCAAAACCACAAGGACGGCTACGTAAACACACACAAGCACAAACACACACGCAAAGAGAAAATGACCAGTGTTGGCGGGATGTGGAGGAATTGAACCCTCATGTGTCGCCGGTGAGGATATAAAATAGTGCAGCTGCCGTGGAGAATGGGCTGGTGATTCCTTGATAGGGTTACACGTAGATTGCTGTATTACTCAGGAAGTCCACTCTTAGGTGCAGACCCCCAAAAAGTTAAAACACGTGTTCAAATAAAAACTAGTAAACAAATGTTCAGAGCAGCACCACTCACAACAGCCAAAACGTGGACACAACCCAAATGCCTGCGGACTGATAAAAGGATCAAAAAAATTGTGGTCTATCCAATGAAATATTATTCAGCCATTTTAAAAAGGGATGAAGTATGGGACACCTACGTGGCTCAGTCGGTTGAGCGCCCGATTTTGGCTCTGGTCATGATCTTGTGATTTGTGGGTTCGAGCCCTGCGTTGGGCTCTGTGCTTATGGCTCAGAGCCTGGAGCCTGATTCTGGGTCTCCCTCTCTGCCCCTCCTCTGTTTATGCTGTGTGTCTCTCAAACAACAACAACAACAACAACAACAACAAAAACCAAAGATGAAGTATCAATGCAAGCTATCACATGGATGAATCTTGAAAGCATTGCTGAGTAAAAGAAGGCAGCCAAAAAGACCACATACTGTAAGATTCCATTTATATGAAATTTCCAGAACAGGGAAGTCCATAAAGAAAGAAAGCAGATTAGCGGTTGCCAGGGGCTGGAGTAGGGAGGAAATGGGGAGTGACTGCTTAATGGGAATGGGGTTTCCTTTCAGGGTGATGAAAAAATTCTGGAACTAGATAGTGGTGATGCTTGCACAACATTGTGAATATACCTTTTTCTTTTTTCACACTTTAAGTATGTGCAGTTTATTGAATGTCAATTATACTTCAGCAAAGACATTTAAAAGTAAATAAAAAGGATGGGAAAAATACATCAAACCAATATTCACAACAGCAACAATGAGATGATGGCTTCTGGCTATGTTACATCAGGCAAAATAGATTTTAAGGCAAAATCCTCATTAACAATGAAAATAACTAACAGTAAAAGTTCAATTTGTATTAGACATTGTATGTCTATCAATATAAACTTACCAATGCACATTGTTAGGTATTAACATTTAAAGTAGTATGCACAAAGCCTCAGAATATTTTCTACCTTAAAATACAAGGAGATATAGGGGTGCCTGGGTGGCTCAGTCAGTTAAACGTCTGACTTCGGCTCAGGTCATGATCTCATGGTTCATGAGTCTGAGCCCCGTGTCGGGCTCTGTGCTGACAGCTGAGCCTGGAGCCTGCTTCAGATTCTGTGTCTCCCTCTCTCTCTGCCCTTCCCCCACTCGCTCGCTCTCTCTCAAAAAAAATAAACACTAAAAAATATAGGGAGATATTGACAAATCCCCCATTACTGTGGTATCTTTCAATATACAGACCTTCCTTGATTTATGATAGGGTTATATCCCAATAAACCCATATTAGGCTGAAAATATTTGAAGTTCAAAATGCATTTAATACACAGAACCTCCTGAACATAGCCTAGGCTATCTTAAAAGTACTCGGAGCACTCATATTAGCCTATATTTGGGCAAAAATCCTCTAACACAAAGCCTATTTGGCAATGAAGTGCCGAGTATCTCACATAACGTACTGAATATTGTACTCGAAGAACAGAATGGCAGGACGGGGTGCAGAGCGGTTGTCGGTGGGCGGGCTGCCTGCCCTCCATTACTGGCTGCCTGGGAGTAAGGTTCATTTAGTGGGTATCTGCAGATCTCTACGGAAAACATTTTTACAAATGTTTATTTATTTTTGAGAGAAAGAGAGACTGAGAAAGAGGCAGAGAGAGAGGGAGACAGAATCCCAAGCGGGCTCTGGACTATCAGCACAGAGCCCGACATGGGGCTCGAACTCACAAACCGTGAGACCACGACCTAAGCCAAAAGCAAGAGTCAGACGCTTAATCAACTGAGCCACCCACGTGCCGCTCTACAGAAAACAAATGAAAGAAAACACATTCTTCTCAAACGCATCGAACGTGAATGTACTTAATGCCACCGATGTGTACACTTTAAAATGATAAAATTGATTAATACATGTTTTTTGCCACGATTTAAGAATTAAAGAGATTCAAGTCTTCCCAGTGCCCGGACCTCTGGAGCGATCCAGTCTGGAGATCTGCATTCATAAAGCGCTGTCGCAACTCCCTCCAGCAAGGCGCAACGTGCTGCCGCCCACACTCCTTCACCGCGAATCCTGACCGCGTGGATTATAAACCCAGCACCTACTTTCCTAAGATCGGTTTCAGTATTACTGCCGCGCGTCTAGAAGGGGGACACGGCCTCACCGCGCCTCTCCACAGACACAGGCGACTTACTCCCGGTGAGTCCACTCTGTCGACCCTGCGGTGCCAGGGCGGGCAGGGGCGTTTCTGCGACGGCCAGCGGAGGCACGCGGAGATCCGAGAGGGGCGCGCGGCAGAGTCTCGGCGGGCAGGGCGGCAGGGCCCAGCCCCAGAGCGCGCGGGCAGCTAGGGGGCCACCGGCACCAGCACCAGCAAGGGCAATGGAAACTGAAACGCAATGCGGCCCTGCAGCAAAGCAAAGAGCTCAAGTTCTGGGATGCTCCTAGGATTCCCTGGCACCTCCTCCCGGATGGCCTCCATGCCCCTGGCGGCTGTCCCACAACTGGGGAGATAAGGTGCACCTGAACGCGTGTTCCAGAGGCTCCCCTGTTCTTAGCTCTGCTCCGCCCAACACTTTCACCTCCCTCCCTTCAGGCTTCCAGGCTCCGCTCTACCTCATGTGGTTAGTTATTTGAGATGATCTTTAGAATCAACACAGGGTGCCAACTATAGGCTCCTTAGGTGTCGGAGAACTTTGGAAGCAGGGCCAGGCGTATCTTCAGCTCCTGATGAAGGCTTACTTGATCTGATTTTAATCAGTCTGGACCATATGGCTGTTATCGAGCTACGTCTGCGTGCCCAAAGGCCAACTCAGGGCTCAGCACGGTGTATGTGGTCAGTCTCCAAACATCGGTGAATGAATGAATTAATGAACACTCAGCCCCTGCAGGGAAGTAGGCAAAGGCGGACGTCACAGAGCCTGACACCCTACAATCTTAAAGGCATCTCATGTCTTTCCAGCCCTCTCTAAATTATTGCTAGCCAATATGACTCCAATTTTGCCTTCCTGATTTTTAGTAATGGAGAAAGCGTGTTGCTTTTAGACGATCAGCGTCCCAAATTTTCAAAGAAAAGCTCATCTGAAATGGTGTTACCAATGAATCTATCCGGTCACTTAAAAGTGGCTATTATTGGTTCTGGGCAAGAAAATACACAAGATTCCATACATACGCTGTCAAGTTTGGCAAGAGAGATTTTAGACAACCTCCGTCCTTCCCACCCAATCCCAAGTAAATAGGGCATTTGTTTGTATTTCCACATTGGCCTCATAAACGAAAATACCTCCTCCACCTAGAAAAACAATCTGTAACATTCAGACACAGAACTTTGAGGGCTAACTTTTTAGTGCATGCTAGAGCCCTAAGTATGCAGTACTTTGGAAAACTAAAGTAGAAAAATATCTTTAATAAACAAGAGTGAGTGAGCATCTTCCTCACGTTTACACCTACACCTGGCTTGGTGTTTCTGTATTTTTCAGAAATACAGATTACAAGAAAAACATTCTCCATTAAAATTAGAGCCAGAAGGAACTTTCTTCCTACCTTCTTCCTGCCACGGACCTGAACGTTTGTTTTATTCTGTTGGGGGGGGAGGTGCGGAGGGAGTCACAAAAAATTACTTTCAAGTTTTCGGCTCTTTTCTGCAAAGAGTTAAGAGTTTTCTGAGGTTAGTTCCTGCGGTTGAAAAAAAAAATGCTTAAATTTAGACTCCGTAAAACAATACTGGGAAACTTAAAAAGCCTTGGAGAAATACTGGAGTTTATTGTATTGCCGTTTGTTAAATTGCATCACACCGGGCACATTTTCTTCTTTTTTAATCCCTTCCGGCCCCAATTCACTGCAGCTCCTACGCATTCCCACTTGATTCAGTTACCTGCTGGTGATCGGGTGCTGGAGAGCGGGGGTGGGGTGGGGGTGGGGACAAAAATCTACTGGTCACCTTCCGCAGGACCCAAGTTTAACAGGTGGGGCTTGGGCTACCTCCTGTCAATATTAGCCGCCCTCCCTCCCCTCCGCAGCGGTAAGGAGCAGAGCTCCTGGGAGTTCGAGGGCCGCGGCGGCAAGGCAGGCGACAAGTCTAGAACGACTCCGGGGAAGGGCCGTGGGGACAGGGGAAGGGTGTTAGGCACAACTCGTAACTGCTCTGCGCCCACAGTTAAACACGTGCCTCGGACCACCAGGCGCCCCCTGAACAGGACATCCTCCAAGCCGAAAATAGCCGCGTTCTCCCCACCTCCCCAACCTCGGGCGCTCGCGAATCCCTGAAATCCCAAAAGAGGCGCCGGGTTTCCCGTAGACGAGGCCACCCGGTCGCCTACGGTCCCTCGGATTGCCCGTCTTTCCTAACTTCCAGGAGGCTGGGCAAGCGAGGTGGAGGGGAGTAGCGCGCCAAGAGGAGATCCACGCAACTAGGGCACCGGCGGGGCAGCGTGGGACGTGCACAGAGCCAGACCACAAGAAAAAGGGGTCACCTTGGTCTTCCCGAAACCCACCCGAGCCCAAGCCTCGCTCTACAGACTCCAAACGGCGCCCGCTCACCGACGTGCCAGGCGAGGTCACCGGCTGCCAGGGCACCCTCCCGCCTCTCTGACCCAGTCGGGGATCGCAAAGTCCGAACTCACCTGGAAGGGGCTTCCGCCCCGGAGACCGCAGGTGCCCACCCGGATCGAGACCCGGAGCCCTCGCGCCGCCTGCTCCCGGGTCAGCCGGCGCGCGCCTCGCCGACAGTCCCAGGCCGCCCCGCCGCGCGCTCCCCGCCGCGCGCTCCCCGCCGCGCGCTCCCCGCCGCGCGCTCCCCGCCGCGCGCTCCCCGCCGCGCGCTCCCCGCCGCGCGCTCGAACGGCGGCCGCGCGCTTCCCACCGCACGCTCACACGCCGGCGGCGCTCTCGCCGTCCCGCGCTTCCACCCGCGCCGCGCGCTCGCACGCCCGCCCGGCGCTCCCTCCTCCCCCACACGCCGCGCGCTCGCTCCTGCGCGCTGCACCGCCCCGCCGCACGCTCCCCGCCGGGGCTCAGTCCCCCAAAACACACAGCGCGCGCCCGGGGCATTTAAAGGGACAGGCTCCCGCGGCCGCCTCTCGAAGGGGTTCTCGCTCTCCGCGCGAGGTCTGAATTGGGGACCGCCCCCCAGCGCCACCTCGGAGTTACTCTCGCCGAGAAGAGCCATAGGGGTTTGCGTCCTGACCTCCGACGGAGACGGGGCTTCTTTCCCGCCCGCATCGTCGTCAGCTTTGAGAGGTCATATTACTTGGGATAATAACTCCCAAGGACTGGCTATTCATTACCCTCGGAGGAGGCATTTCACGTACGTTATTTCAGGCAGTCTTTAGTACAAGCCCCTGATTTCTGTGCCCCTTTTGGCACCGAAGGAAAACTGAGGTCCAGAGAGGCGAAGAAACTCCTCCCGGGGCTCCTGACCCCATTGCTCCGTGCTATTTTCTTCTCCGTGGCTGTGGAAAGAACGACCGAGGTTAATAGCCGGTGGTGGAAGGCTTTCATTAAGTTGTTGCTAGCTAATGTGACCAGTGTTTCCACGGGGCGGCACAGCTCTCGAGGGAGGGAGAAAGCAAGAGTTACGGGGTTTTATTAATTGTAGGGTTTGTGGTGCACCCAGCCGGCAGGCATTCTGAAACCTGGGTTCCAAAATGCTATGTGCGTGCATCCCCATTTTCTAGAAAACGGGGGAAGGAAGTGGCCGGCTGCACGGAATGACTGAGTCACAGGCGGCACTCAGGGCCGAGCCCCAATACTTTAGCCCTTAGCTCATTTCTTTGCCCTCCCCAGGAAGACGGACCTGATTAAAGGAGAGACATCTTTTTCCCTAATAACACATTGGCCTCAACTAACTCCCTGCATCTTTAATTAATGTTTACAAAGCACTTTAATCTACCCAACATGCTAGTTAATTAGGCAAGTATTATTATCCTCCTCTTTCTGAACCCGATCCAGGAGGGAATCAATACTGTCAGTCCTTAATCCTTGGTGAATAATGGGTCTAAGCTTTCTGCTGTTTGTTTTGTTTTGTTTTCTCAAATTGTTTCCCATATTGTGTTAAATACTAATTCATTTAGCATGAATTGGCTTAGTAAAAATTAAATAATATTAAACACCCGCCAGGGAGAGAGAATATAGGCAACCCTTCTCCCTAAGGATTTCAGATAAAGAAAAAGACATTTCGTCAAGTGCTTCCCAGAATTCTTTTTTTCAAAATTTTTAATGTTTGTTTATTTTTGAGAGAGAGAGAGAGAGAGAGAGAGAGCGCGCACGCGCGAGCACAAGCTGGCGGGGGGGGGGGGGGGGGGTAGAGAGGGAGACACATAATCCAAAGAAGGCTCCAGACTCTGAGCTGTCAGTATAGAACCCAGCTCAGGGCTGGAACCCTTGAACAATGAGATCATGACCTGAGATCATGACCTGAGCTGAAATCAGAAGCTAACTGACTGAGCCACCCAGGCGCCCCTTTTTTTCTTTTTATTATTGTGCTTTTTGCTGGGTTAAGTTTTCATGATGTAGAAACTTCTGTTTGGCGTAACTTTTCCAAGTTTGCTGAAAATTTCTGATTTACACATTATCTTTCATGTAGAAATTAAATTTTACTCCATATTTTCATACAGATGAAGAGAGAAAAAGGAAGAAATTGAAGGATGATGGGATGAGGAAGGAAGAAGGAGAAAAGAAACAGGCCAAAACCAACCAGCCAAACACCACCATCACCACCAAGAAATGAGGTGGGAAATGAACGGGGATAAAAGTGAGACTAAGGTTTCAAGCAGGCGGCTGTGTGGCCGCGAGGCCGGCCCCTGGCCCGCGCACACCAGGGCTTCGTGGGAATTACAAACAGGTGGACCTTTCTCTGGGCTGGTGCGGACCTGCCCCGGGGCCCCAGCATGACGACCTGAGCACAGACTGGCTTCCAGTCCCCAGTGCACCCCTGTCTAGGCACCTCTGTGCCCACAGAATGACGCAAAGGGACTAGAACAACGCGGAGAGGTAAGAAAACAAAAAGAAAAAGGCTTAGAGAGATAATTTAAAAAGAGTTATTCATAAAAAGTATTTAGAGGACGTCAAGGGAGAAAAAAGGAACAAAGCAAACATCTGGAGAGTCTTTGTATCTCCTGTTGTTATTACTTTGAAACCCATGGAATTTAATAGATCATACTTTATATTCACTGGAGTTTTTAAGCCTCTTCCGAGGCTGCTCTTTGTTAAGAAAATCCTGGCAATCCATGACCCCAAAATATTAGACAAATATTATTATGAACTTTGTGTCATGAAAAATCTTGAAGTAAACTTAAAAAAATTAAGCTGAACATACATTTTTGTTTTATAAAAATAATTACTGTGTGACATGGACTTGAGAAACTGCAATATCCATGGTGGCCACTAGAGGGGGCACACACGAAAGAAGAATGGTTAGTCATTTTCACGTTTTCTTTACTAAAAGAATAAAGCATTTTAGAGCTGAAAGAGGAGATGTCAGGAGAAACGAATTTACTTTACGCCTCTGCCACCTGGATGTGCAATTTTGTGCTGCTTTTCCTTTTTGAGACTCTGCTCTTCATCTGCAAGACAAGGCTACTAACCCCTAGCCTGGGGAAGGCGAAAACAAAATTATTGTTAAAAAATTTTTTTTAATGTTTATTTATTTTTGAGAGAGAGAGAGAGAGCAAGTGTGAGCAAGAGAGGTGCAGAGAGAGAGGGAGACACAGAATCTGAAGCAGGCTCCAGGCTCTGAGCCATCAGCACAGAGCCGGATGTGGGGCTCGAACTCACGAACTGTGAGATCGTGACCTGAGCTGAAGTGGGGCGTTCAACCAACCGAGCCACTTAGGCACCCCCGAAAACAAAATTATTTTAACATTGATCTGAATAAACAGCAGGTGAGAAGAGTTAAGAAAATGGAGAAAAATATAATAAATTGCAGTTTTTAATTGAAACATAATTCAGGACTATAATAATTAAAAGTATCATAATAGAACAGTAACAGATATTGAGTGACGTAGATAATAGTATAGAATCAATAATCCAGAAAAAGATAGTGTTGGAATAGAGTTGACCATAAGACGTGATGACAGTCATCTAAAATGAAAAAGGGACAGATTCTCAATAAACAGTCTTGAGAAAACTGGCAATTTGAAGAAATACTCAATGTAAGCCTTACCTTTCCTTATGTGCTAAAACAAATTTCAGCTCTATTAAAGAATTTTAAGACTAGGAGAAAATTTAGGTAGATATTTTTGCGATCTCAAGATCAGGGAAGAAAAGAAATGGAAAAATCGTAGATGAAATGACTCTTAGACTAGATTACGTAAAAATTTTAAAATCTTGACAACTAAAAATATTGTGAACAAAAATTGGAAAGAAAAAAAAACTCTATAGAGCTATGCATAACAAATTGGACCGTTAATTTTATCCTCAATACAAGAATACCCACGAATTGAAAAGAAAACTTAAAAAATTCAGTGGGAAAATTACCTCAAAAATGGTTATTCATTAGCTCTCTCTCTCTCTCTGTGTATTATACTTTAAAGTGTTTGGACTACCTAGTAATTGAAAAAGTAAAAATTTTAAATTATATATAATAGACTCGTTAGAAAATATTTTCTTAAATTTTAATATTCGATATGGGTGCAATGAAATGGGAAGTTTTGTGTACTATTAGTGGAACCATAAGTTAATAGAACTTTTCTGGAAAGCAATTTTATAAAATATTTCCCAGGTTTAGAAATGTTTATACATTTGATCATATAATTCTGTTTCTAGGAATTCTATAGACATAGTCAGAAACAAGCACAAGATTTGTGCGTAAAGATCTATACTGCTGTCTCCTTTTCATAACGTCACAAAATTGGAAACAAGCAAAACATCCGAAATTAGAGAGAAATAAACTATTATGCAGCTTTTTAAGATGAGGACTTTTTCTGGGGTGCCACAGTGGCTCAATTGGTTAAGGGTCCAACTTCAGTTCAGATCATGATCTCATGGTTTGTGAGTTTGAGCCCCGCGTCGGGCTCTGTGCTGACGGCTCAGAGCCTGGAGCCTGCTTTGCCTTCTGTGACCCCCTCTTTGCTACCCCTCTCTCGCTCATGGTCTGTCTCTCTCTCTCCTTCAAAAATAAAATAAACATTAAAAAAGAATTTAAAAGGAATTAGAAATAAAAATGAGGAATTTTTCATGGCTACAAGAGAATATCTAAATATCGTTAAGGGGGGAGGAAGTACATTACAAAATTGTATGTAAAGTATTATTTCATGGAAACACACTTCGACATACCTGGAAAATGCATGTGTGGGTGGAAAAATTAGAAGGAAAACTGATGGCAGTTGCTGTTTCTGGCTCTGATTACATGATTCTTATTTATGGTTCCGTTTATGTTCCAAATTTTCTGTCATGACTCTATATTACTTTTATAAATCAACAAAAACTGATGAATATTATATTTCTGTATGAGACAGTAGTTGCCAACGCGTGTGGCACTGAGCCTGGCTTGTATCAAACATTCAATAAACACAATGAGAGAAAGAGAAGGATATTACTGTGCTGCCAGGAGATTGCCTAGTGAAGTTTCTTGATTTGAAAGAAGAAGTAATTGGGGCGCCAGTAATAGGGGCGCCTGGGTGGCTCAGTCATTAGGCGTCTGACTTTAGCTCAGGTCATGATCTGGCAGTTCGTGGGTCCGGGCCCCACATCGGGGTCTGTGCGGACGGCTCAGAGCCTGGAGCCTGCTTCAGATTCTGTGTCTCTCTCTCTCTCTCTGCCCCTTCCCCGCTTGCGCTCTGTCCTCTCTGTCTCTACAAAATAAATAAATGTTAAAAAAATTGAAAAAAAAAAAAAAAACCAAAAAACCAAAAAAACAACCAAAAGCACAACAACTAATGGTAGGCATCAGAGAGAGAAGCAAGACCCGGAAGATCCGGGGTGAACAGGAAGTGCTGGTCAGACAAGCTTTAGGACCTGCCGGTGAACGAGGTCCATTCAGGCAGAGAGGACGCATGGCGCCCATTCTTCCTTCATCCCGATGTTCTTCGTGGTCTCAGGTGGCAAGCGGTACTGTGGGCGGGCTCCAGGAGACACAGGAGTGGACAGCACACACGACCCCCCTGCCTGCGTGGAATTACAGTCCAGGAGGCCTTGGGGAGACACGGACAAGACTCAGGCGATAAAGTGGCTAATCACCCACAGTCTCTTAATCCACAGATAGCATGTAAGTGGTTTTGCAAATAAAAACAAGAGGGAGACCAACTACATCTCTCCTCAGAGAGAAGCCTAAGGCGTAACTGGTGGTTGAAAGCTGACCGAGGACGACTTGTTTCGCTTCGTGCTGATCTGGGTCCGGCTAGTTTTCAGTGTCCAGGCGGAGCATGCGAAGCCGACAGGGTTTGGAAATGGCTTATGTCTGAGGAGACCGGGGCTAGGGCGGCTGCTGAGGGAAGGACTTTTATGTATTTATTTTTTTAATATATATATTTTAAAGTTTATTTATTTATTTTGAGAGAGAGCGGGCGAGCGAGCACAAGCCCGGGAAAGGCAGAGAGAAGGAGAGACAGAATCCCAAGCAGGCTCCGTGCCATCAGCACAGAGCCCGATGTGGGGCTTGAACTCACGAACCGTGAGATTACGCGCTCTGAGCCAAGATCAAGAGTTGGAGGCTCAACTGACTGAGCCACCCAGGCGCCCCCAGGGGAGAGAAAGGAGAGTCTTAGGAAGTTTCCCGGGCGAGGTTGTCTGCTAACCCTCACCACCTTCCCACCAGAACTTCGCTGCCTCCTGTGTTCCTCCTGAGGGTTTTTGGTGTTGGGTGGTTTGAATATGAGCCAACACCAGCCTCAGGTGAATTCCAGGAAAGAGCAGGACTTAGTGAGACTCAGTCCTGTTTGTATCACGGACAGAGCGGGTGCCACATTTGGAAGGAGCGACAGTGTAGCAGGTGGAGTGCTGTCATTTGTTACCTTTCTGCTAAGTTGAACTTCTGTAAACTCATTTCAGTTGAAATATTTCATTACACCAACATCTAAGTTTGAAGGCGGACATTTTTTTATACAGTTCTTTTGTGAACCAGTAGAACTTCCTGTTTGATCTGACCCTGAACTTGAGGATGTTAATTCCCTGAATTGTGAGGAGCTCTCTCCTAGTGTTGCAGTCAGAGTGAGGATAAAGGAATCACCCAGCCTGATAGGTGGCCCCTTGTGGGGCAGCAAAGTCCCAGCCTGGCCCCCAGCTTTACACACGCAGTGACTCAGTCCACATCAGGGCCACCGGCCATTACCAGGCTCTCGGGCGCTGAGTCTCCGTTGTATTTCCAAGTTTCAATATTGGTGGAGGGAAGGAAGGGGAAACCTTACCGGCAATCCTTTGATAAGCTTAAAAGTTTTTATTTAATTAATTTAATTTAATTTTATTTTATTTTTAGAGAGGGAGAGAGAGAGCAAGGGGGGAGAGGGAGAGGGGAAGAGAGAAAGAGAGAGAATCCCAAGCAGGCTCCGTCCTCAGCATGGAGCCTGATGCAGGACTCGATCCCACGACCCTGGGCTCATGACCTGAGCCAAAATCAAGATTTGGACACTTAACTGACCGAGCCACCCAGGCACCCAAGCTTAAAATATTTTATTTCAATTTCTAGATTGTTAAATAGGATTAACATCACAACAGGAAAAGAAAAGGGGAATCACACCATACGCTACCATTCACTGTGCGTAATAAAATGCTATGGGATGTGTCTCCTGTTGTCCTAAAATTGCAACTAAGAACTAACAGTACTTACTCCCTCTTACATTCCAAATCCAAGACGGCACCAGAAACTAACCAGGAACTATTTCCTCACGATTTATTGACAGTCAACACACCTGAACTGGCCCTGCCACCAACGGCCTCCTCCTCCATTTCCTAACTAAGAAGAGGCTTGAGGGTCCTAAGCTTTGCGGAAGTACAGTTAGTATTCATGTTGGGAGGCTGTTCCCCCCCCCCACCCCCACCCCCGCTGGGGAGGAGGGATATGTTCCTTTTGCATCCACCCAGGGTGATCTCCCTTCCAGTTATCTCCAAGATTAGGGACTTGACATCTCCGGAATCACTTTTGCCACATAATACGACAGAATCCCAGAGGTACCACCCCATTGTGTTCACAGGTTCCGCTGATACTCAAGGGGAGAGTATTGAGCTAGGATGTGACCCCAGGGAGCTGGAGTCTTAGGGGGCATCCTAGAATTCCGCCTTAGCAGGGGTTCCTCACATCCCGCGGCCAAGCATGGGCCTAAGACATTCGCTCATAAAGACTGGAGTTCAGCAAGACGGGAACATGGGCTCTCGCGAAGGTGTAGACCCCACGTGACGCTCAGGCCACAAGGCACCGAGTGGGGTGAGGTCACAGCAAGCATTTGAGGAGCATGGCACAGAGCCTCTTTCCTGCCGCGGTTGGAACACAGACTAGGAAGCCTCCCAGGCTGCCCGCTCCCAGGCTGGTGATCTCACAGGAGTGTGTGGAAGAGGACCTTTTAGTTTCTGGGGCTCTACCTGAAGGAACACGGATTATCTGAGAGGCGGACCCAATACGCTGCTTGCCAGGGGGCCAAGAAGCCAGGCAAATGAGTTCGAGGTGGAAGTTTTTAAGTTTTTAAGACAAAAAAAATTTTTTTATTGTGGTGAAATAGACATAACATAAAATTTATCATTTTAATAATTTTAAGTGTATAATTTAGGGGCATTCATTACATTCACAACAACCATCACCACTTACCTATCTCCAGGATTTTGTCGTCTTCCCGAGCTCAAACTTTGTCCCCGTTAAACACTAACTCCTGATTCTGCCTTCCTCCAGCCTCTGGCAATCACCGTTCTTTCTGTCTCTATGAATTTGCCTGTACTTCAAATACATGAAATCATATACTGTCCGTCTCTTTCATCTAGCTTCTTTCACTTAGCATAATGTTTTCAGGTTCATTCATGTTATAACATATGCATTAGAACTTCCTTCCTTCTTAAGGCTGCGTAATACTCCACTGAATGGATATATCACATTTGGTTTTTCTTTCATCCATCAAGAGATACTTGGCTTGCCTCTACCTTTTGGCTATTGTGAACAAGGCTGCAGTGAACATGGGTGCATGAGTATCTGTTCAAGTATCTGCTTTCAGTGGTTTCGTATATTCACCCGGAAGCAGGATTGCTAAATCATACGGTGATTCTGTGTTTGACTTTTTGTTTTTTTAATTTTTTTTTATGTTTATTAACTTTTGAGAGACGGAGCACAAGTGGGGGAGGGGCAGAGAGAGAGGGAGACACAGAATCTGAAGCAGGCTCCAGGCTCTGAGCCATCAGCACAGAGCCCAATGTGGGGCTCGAACTCACAGACCATGAGATCATGACCTGAGTTGAAGTCGGCCGCTCAACCAACTGAGCCACCCGGGCGCCCCTGTGTTTGACTTTTTGAGGGACCGCCATATTGCTTTCCACCGTGGTACATTCCCACCAGCAGTGCATGGAGGAGACTTCCAATTTCTTCCCATCTCCCCCAGCCCTTGTTATTTTCTGTCTGTTGTTGCTGTCGTTTTTAATCATTAGAACTGAACTGAAAAACAAAAACGAGACCGGTTTAATAACCAAAACTGTAAGAGAAGTTATGAAATGCGGCCAGTCTGATCCCTGATGTACCGCCGGTCTGTGGGGATGGCAGTTGCACGGAGCCCAGCTGGGGGCAGATACCGACAGCAACAAAACCGATTCGTGCTTATGCCCCAACAAGTTGAGACTCCTGAATAAGCCAGTTACAGGAACAAATAAATAGGTAAAAGAGAATTTTCTTCTCCTTGGCTTTTTCCTAAATTGCTGGCTAACTTTGAAAATGATTCACATAAGAAGATAGCAGGCTAAACATATGTATTGCCTTCATCAATTCACCTCTCATTCATTTCTTTTTTTTTTTCTCTCTAGTGTTTATTTATTTTTGAGAGAGAGAGGGAGAGAGCAGGGAAGGGGCAAGAGAAGGGAGGATCCCAAGCAGGCTCCGCACTGATAGCAGAGAGCCCAATATGGGGCTCGAACTCACGAACCATGAGATCATGACTTGAGCCGAAGTAGGACATTTAACCGACTGAGCCCCTGAGGCGCCACCCCCCCCCCATTCATTTCTTAAACTCTTTCCTTCTGGGTTCTGGTCCCACAAGTATTCTGAAGCTGTGTTCTCTTAGGTCCCATCCTGGTTCTCAGTCTCTGACAGATGGAATCATCCATTAAATCTAACTATTTTTCCCAAAGTTGAATCTTTCGAGCAGAGTTCATGCTGCTTTCCTTGGGCAAAGACATTCATCAGCCTGACCTCACATGTTACTTCTGTGACGATGACCGGAAAACTCCCCACCTTTGGGCATTATTCATCCCGTTGAACAAGCCGAATGGCTACTCTGGTTTCCGTTGGGAACCTTGTTTTAAACTGTGTGCCAGGCATCTCATTCATGAAATTCATTCATCCATCCAGCACCCTATCTGGTCGTGAAAGGTCAGCCTCTCCCCTTAAATTGCTTAATCTGGGAGAAGTGGAGACACACACACACACAGTTAAATCATCTGCAGGACACGCATCTCCTGGCATCTCGAGGAGATTGGGATCCTAACGGAGGAAATGGAAGGGTCAAGAGAGGTGGGAGGCAGGGAGGGCTCGCTAACAACATTATGGAAGACCAGGGCCTGCAGGGAGACACATAGAACATTCTCTTTGAGGGAGCGTGGGACTTGGGGAGAGCCATGTCTGGCAGTAAGGTCGAAGTGTGTGCGAATCGTGTGGCGTTCCCTACGCTACTCCCCAACTTCCTGACACCAGCGGCTCTTGGGCGGAATGAAAAGAGTCATAGCCCATGATTTCCGGGAAAGCAAGGAGAAGGAAAGTAGAGCTGGGTAGAGTCATTTGGAGTCAGAGAAGAGCAGAGAAGGCCACTGCGGTGTGGGTAAGAGAGCAAACCCCCGTGCCCTTGGGTGTGTTGGAGAAGCACGTGTTCTAGGCTCTGCCATCATCACTGCCTAAGACATTAACTTTGATACTAAATAGAAGAGTGACCCTGAGAAGTAGGAGGCCGTGGAGATTCTCGGATTACATAGCTATTCACACACAGGACATCAGCCTGGGGCGGCAGGTGCCTCCGCCTCACAGATGTGAGAACACTCAGGACCAGCCGCGTGTGTTCACGGCCGTGAAGGGTTCAGCCCTCACCTTTTGGCTTCCTTCTTAGGCTCCTAATCTTCTTTCTTAAGCTCTTTAAAAGCCCCGGAGACCCTCTTTCTCACATTTCAGGGGTGAGAAATCACGCTGCTTGTCTTTCTATCATTTCTCAGTTTCCAGAACTCATTCACACACATTTTATTCTCCTAATAGTCTTAGAAGGTACTATTCCTGTTTTACAGGTGAGGAAACTGGGGCTCAAAAGGGTTCAACGCCTTGCTCAAGCTCACGCATGTAGGAAGTGTCCGAGTGAGAAGTCTGTCTGCCATGCTCTCCGTACCACCGGAGGTGCCTTCTTGAGTTCTTCCGACGAGGAAGAATGGTGCCGATCCCAGCCTCTCTCCCCGTAAAGCCAGTTAAGGGATTTGTGCCCCTGTTGTTGACTACCTTCTAGGTTTCGAGTTAGAACTGGGGCACAGTAGGACCTTTATGAGAGTTTAGGGAATAAACACATTCGGAATGTGGAAATCTCACCTTCTTAAGTGTTCGTCTGAGTGGAGTCAGCTGAGGAGGCACTAAGAGTGACGAAAAAAACAACAACCCAGATGATCTATTTCCCAGCTACAGAAAGGTCGAGAACTACATAAAAATCCAGTAAGAGTTTGATGGAAAGATTCCAGCATTCTCCTTAAGGATTTCATAAAGAGTTGCTAAATGCCAAATGCAAGGCACTGTCGTATACTTAGGAACAGATTCTCTGTTTCCACGTATCAAGCAAATCTAAAGCAGAACCATGCTGTGAGTGAAGCTCACGCCTGTAAAGCACCACGTCTTTCCGGGGCGGACCGAAGCCCAGCGCTTAAGCAAAACCCCGGACACCGCGAAGGGCCCGTGCGACAGGGTGCGTGCTGCACAGACTTCAGCACCGCGCCCATCTTCACGTCTTCCTTTGGTTTTCCTCGGAAGCCCTTGACCAGACCGGCGGAGGGGACAAACAGGGAATGCGGGCCCTGCAGGGGAGGGGGAGAGCTGGCCAGGGCTCAGAGTTTGCTTCAGCTTCTGGCTCTCCCAGGAAGGGACCTTGGGAATAGCGCGTTATGGTGGGAGAAGAATTATTCTCAATGGGGTACTTAAATATGCACATTTCCAAGCACCTATTTGAGGATCGCAGGCCAGCTGATACACAGTGGTTCTCCCCTCTCACCTGGCCGTGGTCTCAGTCGTCCACAGTCAAGGTCCAAAGCAGATGATCCTCCCTCTGATGGATGGTCAGAAGGTCACCAGTAGCCTCACGCCATGTCAGCCACCTCGCTTCATCTCATCACACAGGCATTTAATCGTCTCGCATCATCACAAGAAGGGCGAGTACAGCACAATATGATACATGACTTTCATTATAGTATATCATTATCCTTGTTCTACTTTATTATTGCTTAGTGTTGTTAGTCGCTTACTGTGCCTAACTTAGAAGTTAAACTTTGTCCTAGTTGTGTATGTGCAGGAAAAAACGTAGTGTGTGTGGGGTTTGGTACCATCCCTGATTTCAGGCGCCCACTGGGGAGGCTCGGAACATGTTCCCACGGATAAGGGGTGCGACCGTACCAACAACTCCATAACAGGCTTGAGTTGTGTCCTTTGTCCGCTCATTTCCCAAGGTTACTAAGAAGAGCAAATTTGGGTCATTTAATTTTCATTGACTTTCCCTTCCCCTTCTCTCCTGGGAAGAGATACTTACGAGCTCTGAAGAGGAAGAGGCCCGGTTAGATTCATAAATTGAATAGTTTAAGCAATTAAGATCTGACTCTAGAGCTAACTAGGATATACTAGTAAGGAAGGAGTCGTCTAATTTAATGACAGTGGGATGACACGATGAAGAATAAACCATTCTAAATTCCACTCTGTTAAAAAAAAACTATGTTAAGAAATTCCAAATGTTTCAAACATTTCTAAGAGGGCCAAATAATTTTTCATTTCATAAGTGCATTTACTACCAGGTGTCTTTAAGTTGTGAGGGCCCTTGGTGCATTGAGAATGTCCAGGTTGCACACAGGAATGCTTCTCGTGCTTGAGATGAGCTACTTCCGTAGCTCTGGCCCTGTGCTGGTTTCCATGCCTCCAACTCAGAATGTTTTTCCGACACTAATTCATGAAGTAGATGATGGAGAAACCGAAGCTCCAAGAGAACCAGGAGAAGGACATGGTTCCTGATCCCCAACATGTAGCTTTCTTCAAAAAACAAGAAAAACCTTTGCCAATTCAGGGACACTGCCTGACAGGTAGAGTTGCTATAAAACAGTGCATTATTATTATTATTAAAAAATTGTTTTAATGTTTATTTATTTTTGAGAGAGAGAGAGAGAGAGTGAGAGAGCAAGCAGGGGAGGGGCGGAGAGAGAGAGAATGACACAGAATCCAAAGCAGGCTCCAGGCTCTGAGCTGTCAGCACACAGCCCGATGCGGGGCTCAATCCCACAAACCACGAGGTCATGACCTGAGCTGAAGCCAAGAGTTGGACGCTCAACTGACTGAGTCACCCAGGTGCCCCTAAAAGCAGTGTATTACTAAAACAAGATGTAAGATGACATGCTATGATATTTGGCAAAATAGATTTCAGATAATTAACTGAAAACAAAACAAAACAAAACAAAACAAAACAGGGGCGCCTGGGCGGCTCAGTTAGTTAAGCGTCTGACTCTTGGTTTCAGCTCAGGTCACGATCTCATGGTTCATGAGTTCGAGCCCTGCATTGGGCTCTGTGTGGGCAGTGTGGAGCCTGCTTGGGATTCACTCTCTCTCCCTCTCTGCCCCTCCCCTGCTCACTCTCTGTCTCTTTCTCTTAAAAATACATAAGTAAACATTAAAAAGAAAAGAAGAAGAAAAGAAAAAAAGCCACACACATCGGCTTGCAGAGGGGAAGGGATATTTAAATGTATTTTAAAAGCACACAGCTTTTGTCCTCCTGCCCAGCAAAGAGACGGGCCTCGGCTGGGTAGGTTTCAAGAAGTGAAAAAGTATCCAGCGACCGAAACGGGAGGATCGGCGGCGTGTGCCAGGGCAGTGTGACATTTCAGCACCAGCCCGTGGGGACCACCCTCCTCAGGTCGGATCGCTATCCCCTGACGCACTGTTTGCCATCTCCGGGGCCTTCCATTTCACCCGCGCTGACCGTCCAGCAACAGCCGAAACTGGCCTCCGGGGCAAGAGCCTTCTCGGCAGCCGTCGCAAGTCCTGACCCAGTGCTCCTCCAGGTCGGAGCCCGGAGGAGAGGGCTTGAGTTGGGAGGGCCCGAGGTTGCCACTGGCTTTCAGAGGGGGCCGGCAGAGGGGCGGGGCAGCACCCCAGCCCTCTCCCCAGGCTTGGGCGACTTAGCGGGTGCTCCCGTTTCCTCCTCCTGACCCTGCTCACGTGCAGGTTCTGAAATCAGCACCTCATCATGAGCCCGCTGAATTACATTTTTTCAGTTTTCACAAATGCCCCAGGACCAAGAAGCTTGACATAAAAGAACTTGGGGACCTCGCCGAATGACTCAATTCCTTTGTGATTCAGAAGCAGTCAAGTTGGAACAAAGCCTAGGCAGTGAGGGGTCACTGACGCCTGTGAATACTGCTCCCAGTGGGTCCCCGCTCACTCACTCCGCGGCTCACCAGGCTCGGCCAGCCCCTCCAGCATTCGGTCCTCTCCATCTGACCCCCAGACCCCTCCCCCCTCAAACCTCTTGTCTACAGCCTGAGGGTTTCTGTGCCGCCCCGGCCCTGCTTGGAGGAATGGCTCACATCCTGGCCTGTCCGGCCTCGCTGGTCCTCGAAGCTCATCTTTTTGTTTGTTTGTTTGTTTATTCATTTTTGAGAGACAGAGACAGAGCACGAGTGGGGGAGAGGAAGAGAGAAAGGGAGACCCAGAATCCAAAGCAGGCTCCAGCCTCTGAGCTGCCAGCACAGAGCCCGACGCGGGGCTCGAACTCACGGACTGGGAGAACCTGAGCCCAATTTGGACACTTAACCGATTGAGCCACCCGGACGCCCCCTTGAAGCTCATCTTAAATGCCGCCTCCTTCATGGGGATTTCCTGAGTGTCCCCCAAACATCTCTCCCTCCCCCTTCCTCCTCCTCTCTCTGTTTATAGTGCTTAGAAGGTTCCGCCTGGTGGCGCAGCTGCTTCAGCACACCCCCATGGATCCCAGGTCTCTCCGTAGCCAGGGCCGTGCCTTCGCTCCCCCGTGGCGCCTGTCACATGGAATCAACTCTCCATCTCTAAGACAAACTGATTTGGAGAAGACGGCAGCCAAACAGAAGGGGGTACGGGATAGACTAGGGGGTCAGGGCGGGCGGGCAGAAGGCTGGTGGGCAGATGCGCGGGAGCAGGAAGGCGACTGCCGACCGTCAGCCAGTGACGGCAGCCAGGAGGAAAGCGCACACGGGAGAGCCGAGAGAGACCATCGTTTCTGAGTCGCCGACCTGTATCGCCCCTCATGGGTGGGGCCAGAGTGTTAGCATCTCAAAGCGCAACACGTCCGCAGGGGGCGACACCGCCGGCAGGTCCCTGCGAGCAAAGCGCACGGTCAGTGTTCTTGGAACAGGGAGACCCAGCAGCCCCCCGAGTGGGGGAAAGGTCACGGTGTCCAGAGCAGTCACGGCTGAGGGACACGGGTCCGGATGAGCAGTCCCCGCTGAGCTTGACTGGTGCTCGGTGGGGGCGCGGATCCAAGGATAACGTCCAAGGAGACGGTCCCCTCTGGAGCCCCACGTCCCCCAGCTCACACAGATGAACCTCAGGCCGAGTTTTACGGATTTCCAGAAAAGGAGATTGTATTCCTTTCTTCCGCAGGCAAGGTTGCTTTCTTGGGTTAGTTGAGGGTGCGTCCGCGAACCGCCGAGGCTGCCTGGAAACCGTTTTGTGAGGCCCCGATTCAAGGTCATGGGTAGGACTGCCGTCCAGCCGTCAGTTCTCCCGGTTGAACAGCAAAGAGGGCGCCCCTGCGTGTGGTGGCCACTGAGTACACGGAATACTGGAGAGTTTACCTTGTGCTTTCTGGACTCCGAAACCAGCCCGGCGGCGAGGGTAGTGGGGCCGAGGGTAGTGGGGTGGGGTGAGGGGGGATGAGAGGCTGTGTATCTGAATAGGGGTGTAGTCACGCAGCTGAGAGAGAGCCTGAAGGCCGGGAGCTGCTCCTACCGTAGGGCCTCAGTGATGTCCTTCCACCAGGCCGTGCTCAGTGACTCAGGCCAACCCTGACTCAGGGCCCCTCCTTCGCAAAGGTTTGCAGCCCAGGTGTCCCTCAGAACTCACGCCTGAGGGATGGCCCCAGTCAGCGATCCAGGCTGGCTGCCAGCTCGAGGTCCCTGCAGTCCCCAGGATGCAAACGGGAGGGGGGGGGCACAAAGGCCTTCGTTTTTCTTATGGTGTGGGGGCAATTTCCTCCTTCAATTCTGAATCGCTCTCATTTCTAGTCAGCTGCGCTGGTCGGCAGCTGCTGGCGGGAGGCAGCTCTTCAGAAATCCTAGGACACCAGTCACCGGAGAGGCCCCGTCCAGACAGAGTTGTCCCGTGGGGCAGCCCAGGGTACCCCGCACGGAACCTGGTTGTTCGAGCAAACAAACCCACAAGTCGCCAGCAGGTTGGGCTCCAAATTTAAACACACCGTGTCCTTCCCAGTGTTTTCAGGAGGTGGGAGGGGGCGGTTCAGAGTAGAAAATTCTGCCGTAAAGAAACCTGTTACTATAAATTTGAAATGGATTCAGGGTCAATGTTTCAGAAAAGGGGTCAAGAGACTTTGAGGGGACCCTTCGTTTATTTATTTTTTTTATTTTTAAGTTTATTTATCTTGAGAGAGAGAGAGATCATATGGGGGAAGGGGCAGAGAGAGAGGGGGAGAGAGAGAAAGATTCCCAAGCAGGCTCCCCACCAGTAGCACAGAACCCGATGCGAGGCTGGAACTCATGAACTGTGAGATCATGACCTGAGCCGAAACCAAGAGTTGGGACCCTTAACCAACTGAGCCACCCAGGTGCCTCTATTTCTACTCTTAATTAAGTCTGCCTTATGGAAGAAGTAAAAGATTTAAAGAAAAAAAAATTATGGACTGTGGGACACCGCGCCGAGTTTTCAAGTGGAGTCCCTACATAGAGTCCCGGCTCCTATTTCGTCTCAGGTCTTGATTCTTCTTTTTTATTCTTAGTGCCTGAAAACAAAATCGGCAGCCTCCCATAAATACGAGTTGGACCAATGTTGGAAGTTCTGCCATCGAGTGGACCCACACAGCCCCAGAAGCGAGTTATTTTATTAGTTTGTGTCTTGATGTCTCCATGTGCAAACCCTCGGACAGTGCTGCCCGCTGCCCCCTCGCCTCCTCGCTCAAAATGCAGTCAGGGACCTTCAAGCTAAGTTCAATTCAGGTTCTCAGCATTAAGTAAATATCTACCTCCAACATACTTTTTTTTTTTTTTTTACTGATTTTTTATGTTTATTTATTTATTTTGAGAGAGAGAGAGCGTGAGCATGGATGGGGGAGAGAGAATCACAAGCAGGCTCTACACCACCAACGCTGAGCCTGATGTGGGGCTCGAACTCATGAACCATGAGATCTTGACCTGTGCCAAAGCTGGACGACTAACCGGCTGAGTCACCCAGGCGCCACCAACATACTTCTTACTAGAAGTGGGAAAGATAGTGACCTGAAGCTTCAGCTTGCCCTTTTAACTTTTGAGTTTGAAAAGGACTACTTCTTTCTTTTTATGAAAAACAAAAACAAAACCAACCCCCCCCCAAACAAAACAAAACAAAACAAAAAAAACCCAACCACTCATTTTGCTCGTTAAACTGTTATGCTTTTCTTTTAATAACAGGTCTGGAATAGGTAGAAATTCCCTAAAACCATGGAAAACATGGCTCTCACCTCACTATAATTTTGATGATTACAGCTGACAGGAGCTCGTTTAGTTGGCTTCGTTTGGGAGGACCGAAACTTATCTCTTGGAGTGTCCTCCTTATAATAGTTCCTGTTTTGCTAGAATCTCTTCAAAATCCATTAAACAGCCTTTTTTCTTCCTAATCATTGTCCGCGGGATACAGGGCCATCGAAATATTACCGTTGCATTAAGGAGATGTAATTCAATCCTGTCATCAGTGAGCCATGTGGTTTTTTCCCCCTTGGGGCTAAATGATCATGTTCTTTGGAATCACGTGTCTCCTTGGTGCCACTGCCTGTTTTTGTCAGTCTAGATATCTTGAGTCTCTGCCCCTTGCTGCGGGTCGTGCAAGCAGACACTACGCTTGTTAGACTACGTCTACAACTGGATACAATTGGCTCTGAACTCCAGGTGTCAGGAGCTCCGTGGCGAACAGCAGCACAGTGGACACTCGTGATCACCACCCCAGTTGGCGTTACTGCCTTCCCAACAGCCCCTGGTTTCTGCTGGAGGAGCCACGTGTTTCGGAGGTTGGAGCCCTTGAGCCTAGCCGAGCCGGTCAGCACGTCGCGTTCCCCGAGGCACGCGATTGGCCCAGAGGTGATATATGGACCCGGGAAGCTCCGGTCAGTGTTCTCAGCATCTCTAGCTTATGATGCCTTGATAAAGGCCTACCTGCTCTTTCTTGGATGTGGAACAGGGCATATGGCCTGCGTCTGTCCGCAGTCCTCTCGTCACCATTAGCATTAGCTTTAGGATGAGGTTGATACCAATGAAGGCAGAATGGAGACAAGGATCGAAACAGCCCTTTGTCGACATCTTCTAAGCACTGGATTAACCATCGCCTAAATATCCCGACCTCTGGATATTTCTTTCTTTCTTTTTTTTTTCCTTAATGAGGCTTTAGATGATAAATCTTATTTTCTTTTTTTTTTTCCTTAATGAGGCTTTAGATGATAAATCTTATTGTCTAAGCCACTTTGAGTTAGCTTTTCTGACAGAGTCCTAACTGACTTGTAACGTGTAAGAAGTATTGTACTCGTACTCGGTATAAAACCTATTTTGGTACTTCAGAAGATACTGTTGACATGCTTCCTGGTAATACACGGTATCCACTTTTTTTTTTAATTAATTAATTTTTTTTTATTTTTGAGAAAGAGAGAGAGAGACAGAACGTGGGGAGGGGAAGGGTCAGAGAGAGAGGGAGACACAGAATCTGAAGCAGGCTCCAGGCTGTCAGCACAGAGCCCAATATGGGGCTCGAACTCACAAACTGTGAGATCATGACCTGAGCCGAAGTCGGACATTAACCAACTGAGCCACCCAGGTGCCCCTCCACTTACTCTTTAAATTGTACATATGCGTCGTAGGCACTTTTGTATGTATGATATTTCACTATATAAAAGAATATAGGTATTACCATTATACACCCATTTAGGCAGAATAACCAATAGCATTCATTCAAAACATATTTACTGAATGTCTACTATGTGTCAGACACATTCTTGGTCCTAGGAGATGGTGGGGAAACAAGACAAAAATTCTCACTCAAGAAAATAAAATCTTCAAAACTTAGGATATATAGTAATGTTAGGTAATGATATGTGCCAGGAAAAAAAGCAAAGAAGGTTAAGGGAGAAACGAAAATGTGCCATTATTTTAGGCAGTGTGGTAGGGAAGTCATCTCTGACGAGATGACATTTGAGCAGAGACCTGAAGGAAGGTTGGGAGGTGAGCCTTGCAGATATCGAGGGATTTGGGAAGAGCTCTCCAGGCAGGGGGAACAGTGTGTGCAAAGGCCCTGAGGTAGGAGTGAGCTCAGAGCGCTCTGGAAACAGCATGGAGGCTGGTAGCCTGGAGTGCAAGGACCGAGGGAGAGGGTGGCAGGATGGCAGCTAGGGACACAGCCTCACAGGTTCTGGCAAGGACCAGCTAAATTCAGAGAGAGATGGGATATATTTGGAGGATTTCGAACAGGAAGTGTTAGGATCTAACTTAACATTCACAGAATCACCGGTGCTAGACGGAGAATCGTGTGTGGAGAGTCAAGGTAGACCCCGGGAGGCCAGTTAGGAGGCTCTTGCATTATTCCACGTGAGGGAAACAGTGGCCTGGATGGGGCCACAGCAGAAGGGATAGTGAAAGGTGGTCAGACCCCAAGGTGGAGCGGAGAATTTGTCAGGGAGCACGGAGAGGACGTGGCACGGAGGCGACGAGAGGAACCAAGGGCGCGTCCAAGTTTTCCGCTTAGGAACACTCGGAGGAGGAGCAGGTTTGGGGAGAGAATCGAGAGCTCTCTTCGGGAGCCCCTGGGCGGCTCAGTCGGCTGAGGGTCCGACTCTTGATTTTGGCTCAGGTCATGATCTCATGGTTCCTGGGATTGAGCCCAGCATTGGGCTCTGCACTGACAGCATGGAGCCTGCTTGAGATTCTCTTTCTCTCTCTCTCGCTCTCTCTCTCTCTCGCTCTCTCTCACTCTCTCCCGCTCTCTCTGCCCCTTCCCCCTCATAAATAAGTAAACATTAAAGAAAATAGTTCTGTTTTAGACTTGTTAAATTCGTGATGCCTGATTAGACCCTCCAGTGGAGCCCAGGTGGGCAGATGGACGTGCAAATGTGGAATTCCAGGGAAGACAGGGCGGCGTTTACGGAACCTTACCCGGCCTTCCCGTTGCTTGTCCCGTCAGTGACTGGTGCCAAACTGAAAACAAGTGAAGGGGAAGGAAACTCGAACACGGGTGGTCTTACCTACAACATCCATGGAGAGGCACTAAAACTTCTGAGCACGCTGCCTAAAATGGACTGGTCCCTCGTATCTGATCCAGAAATCACGTTACTGGGGGACAGAACAGAGATGACAGGGAACCCTCTGGAAGCATTCCTGCGTGGCTCTCTCCACCACCCCCAGACAATTCAAACCGTGCTCCGAGGCCACTGGCTTCGACCACCTTCTAAATAGCAAAAGCACAGCTCTGGGCGCGAACACACGGGCTGTTGTATTTTAGTTTTTGCTCCCCAAGTCCTTGAGCACTGTGGATGCTGTCCTTCGGCATCTGATGCCATTCCCCCTGCCAGGTGACCAAGGGAGCCCGTACGCCGCTGTAGTACTGAGAGCGGGTAAGGACAGTATTGCCTGTGACTGTGACGGCCCTACCCTGGGGATCGGTTACCTCTGACCCTTTGACCCTCCAGCTCTGGGCAGCGTGCACAACATTAAACATGGCACCAAACATGCAACCTGCTGGCCCCTGGGCTCCGGCTCTTTTCTTCCTAGCGTGGGTCTCTAGCAGACAGATTTATACCTCAGTTCTCAGGCAGGTTCTCTGTACAGTGATCTAGTCTAGATTTCAAAATGAACACCAAACATAAATGTTCTAGGAGTTCAGATAAAAAATGCTCGCCTGGGGCACCTGGGGAGCTCAGTTGGTTAAGCCACCGACTTCGGCTCAGGTCATGATCTCGAGGTTCGTGGGTTCAAGCCTGGCGTCAAGCTCTGTGCTGACAGCTCGGAGCCTGGAGCCTGCTTCGGAGTCTGTGTCTCCCTCTCTCTCTGCCCCTCCCCCAATGGTGCTCTGTCTCTCTCAAAGATAAATAATCATTAAAAAAAAATTCAAAAAGATATTTTTAAAAAAAATGCTAGCTTAAGCTAGCAGAATTCTTTCTCCGTTTTCCCAAAGGAAGAGGGGCGAAGAGAAGAGTCGTGATGGAGCCCTGTAACTCTTCAGATTAAAGCCTCCGTCCAGGCGCCCAAGCCCAAAGACTCCGCTGTCGTTCTGCATTCAAATTAACTAATGAGATAAGCCTCCCAGTTCAGTTTCCTGTCCTTGGTTATAATTGCGCGTGCAGTCTTACTAATCATTTCCTGCAGCTTTTCTTTCTTTCGCTATGAAAAATATTAATGCCTTTAATTTTCCATTCCTCCTTTGGCCTGGGGAGTCTGTTAAGAGAGAGGATTTCTTATTCTCTAGTCTGCCTTTCTCAGCAAGAAACAATTTTCTTTTTTTTCTAGCACAGACTTTTCTAGGTTACTTTTTAACTCAAACCTTCACTTTTGTTTTACTTTGTTCTAAAAAGAATGAGACGCCTCCGACAGCCAGAGTCGAATCCAGGAATTTGAGGCTCCTCGTGGTCTCTTTTCCATCGTTTTCTCTCCAGAGTCTTTAACCTGGGTTTCTAGGGGTGTGTCGATTCCCCGAGGTTATGTGCAACATTTTGTGCGTATGTGAGTAATTTTCCCCCAACCGCCAATAAAGGTGTCATAACTGTCATCAGGTTTTCAATATGTTTTACTAAAATAAACTCAGAAACCGTGAGGGGCCCTATCTAATAATTATGGGGATTATTGCTTTGGGCAGATCTGGTGGCCAATCCTTACCTGCCTGAGAACAAAGAGAAGAACAAAGAGACTGTAGGGAAAAGGCTGCCTTCTTCCTCCTTAGACCCACAGAACATTTGAACTAAAAATTTCCTTTTCCGGGGTGCCAGTCGGTTGAGCACCAACTTCGGCTCAGGTCATGATCTCATGGTCTGTGAGTTCCAGCCCCACGTGAGGCTCTGTGCTGACGGCTCGGGGCCTGGAGCCTGCTTCGGATTCTGTGTCTCCCTCTCTCTCTGCCCCTCCCCTGCTCACACTCTGTCTCTCTGTCAAAAGTAAATAAACATTAAAAAAAAAATTAAAAAAAAATTTCCCTTTCCCCACCTCTTCCTCATTCTACAGATGCAGGAACCGCTTTCTTACGGTGGCGGCTGATGTGTCCAAGGTCTCGCAGCCAAGCAGCGGTGGAGGCAGGACTAGAATCTGAGCCGGCTTCTCGATTCTGTGTCCCCTCCACATTCCATCACCAACAGAAAGATGACGGCTAGCACCCCATAATATTCCGCACCCCAGATGCTTCTCTCCTCATGACCATGCACCAGTTTATTCTTTCCAATGGAAGCAATTTCATCCCAAGTACCTAAGTAGGAGTAGCTAAGTGGGGCGCCTGGGTGGCTCCGTTGGTTAAGCGTCCAACCTGGGCTCACGTCCCGATCTCACGGTTTGGGAGTCTGAGCCCCGCGTCGCACTCTCTGTTATCAGCACCGAGCCTGGTTCGGATCCTCTGACCCCCTCTCTCCCCTCCCCTGCCTGCATTCTCTCTCTCTGCCTCTCAAAAATAAATAGAAACTCTAAAAACAATAATTAAAAAATAAAATGACCTTAGTAATTGAAAAGAAACCTTCCGAGCCATGGAAAGGGTCTGTATGTCATAAACTTAGGACATAGTTTCTTGTCCTTCCAGCCTACAGAGAACATTCCTGTGTGTATCATGTTCTGTAGGCATTGCATTGTGAGTCCTCTCTCTGTATCTGTGCTCCTCGTTTCTCCCAGGATTTTAGGGCCTTTGAAGACAAGGCCTTCCTACTGAATGGTTCTCTATCCCAGAGGATCTAGCACACAGGCCTGCTAGTAAGGCCGAGTTTGTGGAAGGATTAGCACTATCTGCACATACATTACACTTTCAGGACATTAACTAGGTGTCACCCTTGTGCGCCATAATTCATAAGCTCAAATGCCTTCGAGGGTCAGGCAGATAATTGAAATTAATGAAGCAAAACAAGTCTAGGACTATAGGGGCAGTGGAAAGAGTGGACAACTGGGAAATTTAGGCTCCATCCCATTTAATGTTAAAAAAAAGTACTTCGGAGGCCAAACTTCCAGCTATGGCAACATGGAAAGGTCCAGAGAATCCTCTCCCCACAGAACAAGTAGAAAACTGGAAAAAAAACGAAAAACAAAACAAAAGCAAAACACACACACACACACACACACACACACACACACACACACACACACACAAAACCCACCAGTTATTTCCAGGCCCTGGAAATTGGCCAAAGCAGATAACGAATTGAGAAGCATGTACTCATGAAAGATAGCTGGAGCTTCAGGAAGGAACGGCGGGGGTCTGTAGCCTTTTTGTCTGTTCTGCTACTCTCCCTGCCCTCCTCCCCAATTCTCTCCCCGGCTTTATCAGCAAGGGGCTGACCAGGGGAAAAAAAAAAAGCGAAGGTTGCTGCCAAAGGGAGCAAATCAATTTTGGGCAGAGGGTAAAAGGCTGCGGCGTGGACAGTAGCGGAGGACTCGGCAGGATGCTAATGGCGGAATCTCACAGCGCTGCAGGTGTGGGCATGCGCTCCTGGTTGGGGCGAGCGGCAGACCAGCCATAAATTTGACAGAAAAACCTTGGAATGGGAGAGCCATCGAAGGGCTGAGATGGGCTCTGGCACATCCCCGGCTTCCTGGGAAGCTACTGTGCGTGTGCATGGGAGACCCCAGACAGCCCAGCAGAATGGAAACCAAAGCAGCTTAGCTCTGGCTAAACGTCAGACGCCATCCCCAGCCCTCACACGCCATCTATGTGGCAGGGATGGAAGCTTCACAGGCCTGTGGTATTGGAGAAAGTCCTCTGCCCAAACTCACTGGCTGACCATTAAGCCACACAGAAACGGGGCAACCCCTAGGAAATCAGGCTAAGAAATAAAACGATAAGAATAAACCTACACACACACACACACACACACACACACACACACACACACATCAGTAGCTACACTAATGTGGGGAAGAGGGGTTTTGCCATTCAAGTGCAGACTACTCTAAAATGATAAAATGAAACCCTCCGGAAAAGAAATCAGAACCCAGAGTTACTAAAATGCAACCTAAAACAAATATTACCTGAAACATTCAATTTTCACCAAAAAAAAAGAAAGAAAGAAAGAAAAAGAAAATTGTAAGACATGCAAACACATAGCAAAGTGTGACCCATACTCAGAAAAAAAAAAAAAAAAAGCAGTGAATAGAAATCGACCCTGACTGGGCCCAGATGTTGAATTCAGCAGACTAAGGCTTCAAAACAGCTATTTACAAAGGTTCAAGGAACTAAAGGAAGCCATATTCTAAAAATGGAAGGAAAATAGGATACAGTGACTTGACAAATATGGACTCTCAACAGAGAAATAAAAACTATAAGAGGGAACCTCACAGAAATACCGGATTACTGAAAAGTACCAGTAATCAAAATGAAGAGTTCACTAGTGGGCCCAGGAGCAGGTGCGGGACGGCGGAAGATGGAATCGGTGAACATGAAGATAAAGCGGTAGAAATGATACAATCTGGAAAACAGAGAAAAAGAAGAAAAACAGAGCTTTAGAGACACAGGACAATATTAAGCACATGAAATACATGTAATGGGAGTCTCACAAGGAGGTGAGAAGAGTGGAAAATACCTGAATAATGACTGAAAATTCCCAAATCTGACGAATAACATTAACCCACAGACCCAAAAGCTCGATGAATTCCCATATCAGAAACACAAAGAGAACCACACCTGGACACATTAGAAACAAACTGCTTAGAGGCAAAGACAAAGGGGCACCTACATGGCTCTGTTGGTTAAACGTCCGACTTTGGCTTAGGTCATGATCTCACGATTCGTGAGTTCAAGCCCCACATCGGGGTCGCTGCTGTCAGCACAGAGCCCACTTCGAACCCTCTGGCTCCCTCTCTCTCTGCCCCTCCTCTGCTGGTTCTCATTCTCTCTCTCTTTCTCTTTCTCTCTCAAAATAAATAAACTTAAAAAAAAAAAAAAGACAAAGAAGTAATCCTGAAAACAGCAAGAGGGAAACAACTCCTCAAATACAGTACAAAACCACTAATAACTGACTTCTCATTCAGAGGAGACCAGAGGCCCTGGAGTGAAAGCTTCAGAATGCTCAGATAGAAAACAGATGGAAGCCAAGATCCCTTTATCTGGCAAAACTATTAATGAAAACGAAGGCGAAATAAACGTCTCCCCGGATATTACCCAAAGAACCCTGATGAAATTTGTTCCTAACAGGTGTTCCCTGTATGAAGAAGTAAATGATATTTTTTAGGCTAGAGTTAAATGACACCAGGTAGTAACTTGAATCCCCAGGAAGAAATGAGGAGCCCCAGAAATTGTGTATGTGGGTAAATATAAAGACTTCATGTCTTCTGTTTCTTGCTGTTTCTCCAGCACCTGGCACGGTGCCTGGAACACAGGAAGTGCCCAGTATTTACTGAGTCAGTGATTGTTCTTCTGCCGTATGCAATATATCCATCTAGGAGCTGTCTTCAAGACTTTTAGGAACAAGACAGGGTATAAGTAGTTAAATTAATTAAAAGCTATATTACTGTTGAATACTATATGTTAGAGAGGGTGGGTTCGGGAGGTAGGAGTTACCATGTACCTGACGGGCCAGGTACACGGGTCCATGCCCAGGGAGAAGCAGTTGACGTGGGATGGAAAAAGCATTCGATCACCTGGAAAAGCTCTTTCCCTGACACCCTGAATACACGGGCCTGATTCTGGGTGCTTTTCCTCGATGCAGGCTGGGTCCTGTGTGTTATAGAAATCTTTCTTGGGAGGAAAAAAAAATGTATGCAATGGCAGTGAGAGAACTCTGTGGGAATGTTCCTGGGAACGGTATAACAAGGTCTTCTGGTCAGTCCTACCCTGAGCCCAATTTCATGACACCACATAATTCTAGGAATTAGAAAAAGCAAGATGGTTAGACGCATCCTCTATCTCCAACTCCTGGCTCGAAACTTCCTTGGGGAATGCACGTAAAGCCCAGTAGACCAGCAGTCTTGGGGTGCTAATTCAGCCCGGATGTTGGGTGGAAGACTGACTTCGTGTGTGCTTTGCTGCTCAGGACAAAGACTAAGAAAACAACTAAGAAAAGTCTTCTCTTGAGGTTGGAACAGGGCCCAGAAGTATGTGAACAGTGTGGTACGTTGGGCTGGCCTGAGTGACCAATGACACCCAAATCCATACCCTCCTTCTTTCAGTGGCGTCTGTCTCCAAGCGGCAGCGAATTCCCGGAAGAGACACCTGGCTGAATGCCTATGGAAAGCTTCCAAGCACCAGATTCCTGAAGAGATACCTCTTCCAAGTATCTTCCAATAGATATTTCTCTGGGCAGCCCAGGCTTACCTCTGCGCGGGAACCGTAATTCCGAGGACGTTAGCTGTATTATTCTGCTCAGGTTGCCATAACAAAGTACCGCACACTGGGTGTCTTAACCAAGAGAAGTTTCTTTTCCCACAGTTCTGAAGGCTGCAAGTCCAAGGTTAAGATGTTGGCAAGTTTCATTTCTTCTGAGGACTCTTTTTTGGGGGGCCCCCGGGTGGCTCAGCTGGTTAAGTGTCCGACTCTTGATTTCGGCTCAGGTCGTGATCTCGTGGTTCGTGAGTTTGAGCCCCACATCGGGCTCCATGCCGACAGTGCGGAGCCTGCTTGGGATTCTCTCTCTCCCACTCTTTCTCTGCCCCTCCCCTACTCACTCTCTCTGTCTCTCTCTCAAAAATAAATAAATGAACTGAGGACTCTTCTTCCCCTTGGCTTTAGACCGCTGTCTTCTCCCTGGGTCCTCACATGGTCTTCCCTCTGCACTTCTGTCCTAACCTCCTGCTCTCGCAAGGACCCCAGTCGTGTCGGCGTAGGGGCCGCCACATGGCCTTGTTTTATCATAATTGCCGCATTAAGGCTCTGTCTCCAAATGCAGTCACATTCCGAGGCACTGGGAGTTCGGACTCAACATACGGATTTGCGAAGTCAAAGTAAACAGAGGGGTCAGTGCCGCCTCCAGTTGTCACTTCCTGGGCCAGATGAGAAGAGAACACGTTTTGAGGAGAAAAGGAGGATTGTGTGTGGGAAATCTCCTAGATGCTCTGCTTAATAAACCTCACTGAAACCTCCTCAACCCTCACTTACACAGTGCCAGGCAGTTTTTCTTCATCTTCTTGTGTAGGGTCGTTTCCTTCTCCTCTGGGGCTGTTCCGTCATATTGTGATGGTGGCAGTTGAGTCTGCTAGAGAACGTAACTTCCAGTTGTTCAAACCCATTTTGAACTTTTCTCCTGCGTTCACCGAACCGGGGTAAAAATGCATATAAGCCTGTCCGCTGAGTCCTATGTTATTTCCCTGAAATGCACTGAAATGCTCTTCGGCTTCTCCAGACGATGGCCCGGTCCCACATGGCCGTGACGGACGCTGGGGGTTGTGCGAGGGGGAACCTGGGGTTGTGCTTGTGCATGTGCTGGGGGGGGCGGGGAGGGAGGTGGGGGAGAATTCTCTGCCGAGTTTTGTCTGATTTAGTGAAGAGATTACATATCTGCCTTGCAAGTTGAGACCCTGAGCATTTAGATGCTGTCTTAACCCTTAGTCCTGCAGAGACACAAGGACGACATGCCTGAGGGACCCGCTCCCTGATTTGCGGGGCCCGATGGAGATAAGGGGCCTCTTGTTCGAAAATGACGAACAGGAGTGAGTGGGAGACAGCAGAGTGTTAAACCAAACATGAGGTCCTTCTGGGCGTGGGGCCCTGGGGGACGTCCCCGTCGCACACCTGTGAAGCCGGCCCGTGGAAGGAGAAGGACTTTTCTTTTTTTTTTAATTTTTAAATTTTATTTAAATCCAAGTTAGTTAATATATAGTATAATAATGATTTCAGGAGTAGGATTTAGTGATTCATCGCTTACATATAACTCAGGGCTCATCCCAACAAGTGCCCTCCTTCATGTCCCTCATAAACCACCCCCCCACCCTAGACCCCTGCAGCGACCCTGGGTTTGTTCTCTGTAGTTAAGAGTCTCTTATGGTTTGCCTCCCTCTCTGTTTTTATCTCATTTTTCTTCCCTTCCTTTATGTTTGCCTGTTTTATTTCTTAAATTCCACGTATGAGTGAAATCATATATTTATCTTTCTCTGACTGACGTATTTCGCTCAGCATAATACCTTCTAGTTCCATCCACGCTGTTGCAAACGGCAAGATTTCATTCTTTTCGATCACTGAGTAATATCGAGGAGCGCCTTTCACTTGGTTATTATCCCCTTCCTAGGTTAGAAGGCTACCTGTCTGCATTCGGAGACTCTGCATCATTCGTTTCAGGTTGCCCTTAAACCCTCCGCAGCTGAATTTCGCCGAAGACGCCACACTGTCAGGAAAATCTGGCCTTGGCTCCCTGGTTTTACTACTCTTAGTTTGCCTGGCGCTGGGGCGCTGGGGTGCGGTTTGGATTCCTGATCAGAGCTAACGCCCCTCTGTCTCCTGCTGCTGCCTGGTGCCTCCTCTCTGAGGCCCGCAGCTTGTCTAGGAGCAACGTTGTAGCACCACTGGGGTTCTGTCACCCCTGTGGTGGGAAGGGGGCTGAGCCCCGGGCAAGACCCCTGAGGCTCGCGGGATGCCTGGTGTGTGTTTTCTGGTCAAAGTGCCCATCTGTTTCTTCTCTAGTCAAGGCTTCTTGGCTAAGGGTTCTGAGTGATGGGTCAAGATGACTCACTGTGAGGCAGTGACAGGTGCCAGCCCTTCCCTGTCCCTGTGGGCACTGGCTGGTTGGCTGGGGCAGTGAGGACCTGAGAGTTGTCGGGATCCCTTGGCCAGAAGTCAACACACCTGAGTTCTGGTCCCAGGAGGTAGGCAGAGTAATGGACCCCTGAAGGCGTTGTAGTCCCCACACCTGGGAATGTTAACGCACACGGCCAAAGGGTCTTTGCATAGGTAATAAAGGGCTGTGAGATGGGAAGGGATGCCCGGATTGTCCAGGTGGGCCCAGTACAATCACAACTGCCTTTATAAGGGGGAGGCAGGAGGCACAGAGCTCCAGAAGGAGATCTGAAGGAAGACGTTGAAGCAGGGTGGTGGTTGTCGGCTGGAGTCGCAAGTGGAAAAAACCTCGGTGGCCTCTACGAGTTGGAAAAGGCAAGGAAACAGGTTCTCCCCTAGAGCTTCCAGAAGAAATGCAGTTTGCCAACACCTCGATTTTACTCTGGTGGAACCCAGCTGGACTTCTGACCTCTGGAGTTGTGAGGTAATACACTTGAGTTGTTTTAAATCGCTAGGGTAGCTGCAACTTGTGACAGCAGAACGGGAAGGGAATATGCCCTACATCTGCCATTAATGAGCCGTTTGAGTCTCGGGAAGGTGATTCCTTTCCTTCAGCCTCAGATATTGTCTTTAGGCACAATGGTTTTCCAGCATTTAATAGAAAACTTACAGGAGCAGGATGCTTTTATCGATTGGTCCCTGTAAATCAGAGGAGGTGGCGCTTCTTGGTGACACTGGGGACCACTGGGTAGTGCGGACCGACTGGCGTTGGCTCTCAGGCCGTCTAGTGCCATGGACTGTCCCTTGTGGGGAGGCTGGGCACTCTGTGGACTCCTCTGGTTGACAGCTTTTTTTTTTTTTTTTTTTTTTTAGCGTTTATTTATTTTCGAGAGACAGAGCGTGAGCAAGGGAAGGGCAGAGAGAGAGAGAGGCAGACACAGAATCCAAAGCAGGATCCAGGCTCGGAGCTGTCAGCACAGAGCCCGACGCGGGGCTCGAACTCACAGACCGTGAGATCATGACTTGAGCTGAAGGCGGCCGCTTAACCGACTGAGCCACCCAGGCGCCCCTGGTCGACAGCTTTTGACACACACACACCAAAAAAACCCTATTGGAGGGGCACAAGGGTGGCTCAGTTGGTTAAGCATCTGACTCTTGATTTTGGCTCAGGTTATGATCTCACAGTTCATGGGTTCGAGTCCTGTGCTGGGCTCTGTGCTGAGAGCACAGAGCCTGCTGGGGATTCTCTGTCTCCCCCTTCCCCCCCGCCCAATAAATAAATAAACATTAAAAAAACTTACTGGAATTAGGTAGAATTTAAACTTACTGTTGATGTTAGTGAGGCCTCACACATTTTCTTTTCCTTAGGTGCTGTATACAACTCCTAAGAATAGAGCGCATGTTCAAGGCATTTCCAGTTCTTCCAAGAGGCTCATTTCAAATCCCTACCCCTCCAGGAACTTATGCAGGGAGATAGTGCCCATCTCTCTGTATGAATAGCCGTTCATGCAACACATCTAGAAAGATCCACACTAGTCTTTCATGGTTACTGACATGGACTTCTGCAGCCTGCCAGCATCCTCAAGGTGTTCTTGGGGAAGTTCCTCTTTCCCTGGATGTTTCCTTTTGACTTTCTTCTGTTGCTCTTGAAGGCTGGCCGGGATCTCGTGCACCTCTCTGTGGCCCTAAGTTTCAGATGCCTGATGTTGGGGACCTCCTAGGACATCGTGCTCAAGAAATGGAATGGGTGGGCACCTGGGGGGCTCAACTGTTTGAGCGTCTGACTCTTGATTTCAGCTTAGGTCGTGATTGCAGGGTCGTGGGATCCAGCTCCATGCTCAGCCTACTTAAGACTCTTTCCCCATTTCCCCCTCTTCCTCTCTCTCCTAATAAAATAATAAATAAATAAAAAATTTTTAAATCAGAAGGGGAAAGTAAGGAAAGAAGCAGACACGTTTTCTTACGGGCACTAAAATTGTCTGGGAGGACACCAAGGGCAAAACAAACGCAGCCCGAGAAACCAAAGCATCATTTAAAAAATAAACAAGCTGAGTAGGCTAGGATTACTCCTCCCTTATGAAAAGTAACTTTAGGACTCAAAAAAAACAAACACTAAATCGGAGGAGGGTTCTTGGATGTGAACTTGACTGTGCTGTACAGGAAAATGTTCTACTTGGTCACTTCATGAAGAAATGCACAGAGCATTTAGATAAAAGGAGAAATACGTTACACATAATATATATTTCTTGGTGTCAACATAATGCCTATTAATCCATGGAGGAACTTGTTAAAATTGGAAACTCCTGCGTTCCTCCAAACATTACTCCTGCTTCAGCAGGTCTGGTGTGAAACACTCCTGGTGATTCTAAATGGATGGTCGCAGGAGATTTTGACCGTCACCAGCGACAGTATCTGAGCTACCAGAGTGCTCGGTCAGGATTAAAGTCCGCTCCTGGAAACGTGTTAACAAGGGCTGTCTCGCATCCTTCTTTTTTTTTTCTTAATTTTTTTTAATGTTTATTTTTGAGACAGAGAGACAGAGCCTGAGCGGGGGGGAGGGACAGAGAGAGAGGGAGACACAGAATCTGAAGCAGGCTCCAGGCTCTGAGCTATCAGCACAGAGCCTGATGCAGGGCTCGAACTCACAGAGTGCGAGATCGCGACCTGAGCCGAAGTCAGATGCTCAACCGACTGAGCCACCCAGGCGCCCCACATCCTTCTTTTTATTTCCCACACCGTCTTCCCTCTGAAATATTTAATCAGGGGACCGCCTAAGTAGTTGTCTAGTAAAGGCAAAAGTATCTGTTGTTAATGCTGGACAGAGTTCCGCTGAGTAATGGTAACTCGAAAAACACACTGCAGTCCGATCAATCGTGAGCTTATGCTTTCTGAAATTAGCAAGCTTTCTGTCCTCTCTGCTCATCTAAAATTACTTGAAGAGTCAAAGGTTTACACATCCCCTCTGATACCAGGAGATGCGAGGTTTGGGAAGGTCAGGAGAACAACCGAATTCATGCACTCTTTTGAGCATTATGGGGGACTTCTTCCTTAGTTCGCAGTCCAGGCTCCCCACCCTTTGCCTTATTCAGACCCCGGGTACCGGGGCGAGCCTACCGGCTCCCGCAGCAACCAGCCGATTTGCTTCTCAGCCGCGCCGGACCCCAGGCTGACCCGGGCGGCCTCTCGCATCCTGGAAGAAGCCTCGGTCCCTGTGGGGGAAGCAGAGCGGCGGCCCCCTCTGCCTGCGTCCTCCATCCTCCGGCTCTCCCGTCCTGCTGCTCTTTCCCCTGTGCACCTTCTCTCTCTGGTTTCCTGCACGATCGAGCTTCTAGGGGAGGAAGGACAATCTTCCCTGTGCTCGTGGCTGAGACCCCTGTAATGAAAGAAAGGTTAATGAGAGAAAAACAGGTTTATTGACATGGAGGCCTCATGTGTACAGGGGAGACACCCTGGGGAAACCGAGTACTTCTCCGGATACCCTCCTAAGAGGGAGAGCGGGGGAGGAGGCAGGCCGCCTAGGGGAGAGGAAGTGATTGTTAGAAAGGATGGGGGGTGTTAGAAGATCAGACGGGAGTGTGACAGTTTGTGACAAAGCCTGGGTGTGTCCCCTGCCGCGATGAGAGCCACTCTTCCCGGTTGGTGGAGCTCCCAGGGAAGGGATCTAGACACAGTTCCTTTCGGAGGACCTGGTCGTCGGCAGATAAGGGGAGCCCAGAGAAAGCCTCTCCCCGCAGACGCTCTCGTTCAAGGGCCTGCGGCTGAAATCACCAGTGTCCCGAGGTGGCAGGTCTGGAGGTGGCGCGTCCTGAACTTCCGTTCCTATGTTGGGCGGCGTGTTTCTGCTACCCAGTCTCCGTCTCCCAGACGTGTGCTGGCCCGTGCGGGTGGGAGCATGTGGGTGTCCCCCCAGGAGGGGACCGCCCGCTCGTGGGCAGGGCCCTGGGACTTGGTGCTCCTTCTTCTGAGCAGATGTGGCTCATGCGAGGGGAGGCTGGGTTGTCTCTCTCTCTCTCTCTCTCACACACACACACACACACACACACACACACACACACCACAGATCCCATAGCCCAGCCTTGCCTGCCTTCCAGCCTGTTTTTATTTTTTTAATGTTTATTTATTTATTTTGAGAAAGAGAACGCGCAGGGGTGGGGCAGAGGGAGAGAGGGAGAGAGACCCAAGCGAGTTCCGTGCTGTCTGCGCAGAGCCCGGTGTGGGGCTCCATCTCACGAACCGTGAGATCATGACCTGAGCTGAAATCAGGAGTCGGAGGCTTGACCGGCTGAGCCCCCCCCAGGCGCCCCTCCGGCCCGCTCTGTACCTCCCTCTGCAGCCCTCCCTACACGTCCACTCTTGTCCTGGCCTCTTCCTAGTGGGAAGGAAATTCCATTCTTTCCCAAGCAAGGTGCTTCCTGGGTGGCCTTCTCTCCCCGCCCCCCCACCCCCGGGCTCCAGGGAAGGGAACTGAGCTGCCTTCTCCCGTCGTCTTCACTGTCAATTCCAGAGCGTTACCTAGTCCTTTTTCTTTTTTTAACGTTTATTCATTTTTGAGATAGACGGTGTGAGTGGGGGAGGAGCAGAGAGCAGGACAGAACCCACAGCAGGCTCCAGTCTCTGAGCTGTCAGCACAGAGCCCGACGAGCTGTAAGATCATGAGTCCAAGTCGGACACTGGGAGCCACCCAGGCGCCCCCTACCTAGTCCCTTTTGAAAGAAAAAACAAAGCCCCTTTCTCTGTCACATCTAGTTTGGGTATGTGGTAAGGTTCGGGAGGGTTCAAGATACGGAGTGGTTCATTCAGGAATTAGAACTCTCCTCTCGTTTGGTGTCTTTTGCAAAGACATCAATTCAGTAAATGCACTTGGTGGCCCTGCCAGACGGGCTTGTCTCCCGTGGGTGTGAGCTCACACCCCGAGGCTGCTTCTACTCGGCCCTGCGTCACTGTCTCCTCCTCCTCCTGCCCTGCGGTCCTCTCCCTTGGGACCTGCTTTACAGTCTGCACACCCACTTCTTTTTTTTTTTAATTATTTTTTATTTCTTTAAACGTTTTTATTTATTTTTGAGAGACACAGAGACAGAGTGTGAGCAGGGGAAGGGCAGAGAGAGAAGGGAGACCCAGAATCTGAAGCAGGCTCCAGGCTCTGATGAGCCATCAGCACAGAGCCTGATGTGGGGCTCGAACTTACAGACCATGAGATCATGACCTGAGCCGAAGTCGGCCTGCTTAACTGACTGAGACACCCAGGCACCCCTGCACGTCCACTTCTAGTCCGAAGGTCCTGCAGTGTCTGTAAGGACAGCCTGGCAGTACACTGTCCCCATGACCCCGACCTCCTTGCCTCCCTCGCGTCTGCCCCACTGGCCAGTCCCCCCGGGATCCTGTGATCCCCTACACCTTCTCCGCCTTTGAGACATTCAGACCAGCCACACCCTGCTCTGTGGTTTTATCAGTCTGGCTCTCAGCTTTAAAGCATTTGGCCTTTGACCTCCTAGAAACTGCCAGTGCCCAGGCTGTTCCAATCTCTCGTGACATTAGCTGGCAATCTGGACTTGCTGCTTTTCGTGCTCAGCCCGAACCCCTGATTGATCATTGCAATGACTGTCTTACCAGAGACCTGCCTTGTACCTCTCCTGGGGAGCCCCCGCCCGCCTCAGCCCTGGACTCCGCGGCAGCCTGCTGTCACTCCTGGTGGACGTGTAAACTCTTCTGTATGCTCAAACACATAATGACACACCCCGTCGGGCAAGGCATGTGAATATACAAACATGAAAAAGGTCTTTGCCACAGACCGATGACACTACTGCTGGAGAAAATCTCTGACTTTGTCAAGGGGATCCCTTGCTTCTCTGTTTCTTTATTCTCTTTCTTGTGTTAAGAATTCTTTCTCAGGGCGCCTGGGTGGCTCAGTCGGTCAAGCCTCCAACTCTTGATTTCAGCTCAGGTCATGATCTCATGGTTAATGGGGGTTCATGGGGCCGAGTCTCTGAACTAGTAGCCATTAGCACGGAGCCTGCTTGGGATTCTCTCTCTCTCCCCCCCTCTCTGTTCCTCCCCTGCTTGCGTGTGGACAGGCATTCTCCCGTTCTCTCTCTCAAAATAAACTCAAAAAGAGTTGGGCTCTTTCTCATTGGGCTCAATTCCTTTTGCAGTCCTCTTGGTGACGGTGAAGTCTTCCATGCGAAGACAGAAGCTGCTGACGAAAAGCCTTCTCCTCCTCAGAGAGAGCTCATTCATTCCTTCATTCTTTTGCTTATTCATTTATTCACTCCATAAATAATTGTCGGGCACCTACTTTGTGCCAGGCGTGTCCTTGTGACAGGGGATACAGGGATGAAAGAGACAGACAAGGTCCTTGCCCTCCCGTGGCGTATGCGATAGTGTGAGAAAAAAGACAAAGAAGAGAGGGCGGAGAAAGGAAAGAAAAAGAAAGAAAATCAGAGTTGTAGGGGCTAAGAATAATACGGTAGGTGGCAGGACCTGGTGGCTCTGGACTGGGTGGTTAGGAGAGGGGGTCTCAGGTTAAACATTGAGCCAGTCGAGAAACCACAAATGCTAACTGTAGGAGGAGGGGCACGTAGGCAAGAGGGGCTGTGTGCTCAGAGTGTAAACTTCAGATCAGAGCAAACAAAATGCAATTAGCAGTGCAATCGTGTGCACCCACTAAATACATTTTCAAAAAAAGAAACAACCAAACAACCCTTAATTCCCTTATTCATGGTTCTGTCAGAATGGACTATTCAGAATCCTAGTCCCCTGTGGAGCAACGCAGCTTTGCAGCAAACATCCAGACCCTGACAAAAGTTAACTGCCAAGTGGCATAGTCAGTCCTGATAGAATTTCTCTCCATGGCAAGTAACGTGTCACCTTTCCTGGGCAGGAATCCTACTACCCTCTTCTTGTTCTCCGAGTAGGAGAGAAGAAGAAGAAAGCAAACCAAACCAATCAGACCCAAACCGAGCACCCAGACCCAACCCCCTCTCACCTCCCCCTAAACAGAAATAACTCCCATGAGCCACCAACTCCAGCAACGAGAGACGGGATGGCCATCAGATATGCCATCATGATATTGTGCGCTAATTAAGCGAAAGGGGCAGAGAAGAGGTGAGGTGTGAAAAAGATGGGTTGCCTGGGCGGCTCAGTCGGTTAGGTGTCTGACTCTTGATTTCGGCTCAGGTCATGATTTCATGGTGCGTGGGATCAAGCCCTGAGTTGGGCTCTGTGCTGATACTGCGGAGCCTGCTTGGGATTCTCTCTCTCCCTCCCTCTCTCTCTCTGCCCCTCCCCTGCTCGAACTCTCTCCCCCCAAAATAAATAAATAGCATGCTCAAAGAACTACATCTTTCCTCCTTGGTTGTTGAGAGCAGCTTTGCAACTAGAATACTAAAAACACACCCGCTCTAAATTGTTTGACCAACCCACCTGCCTTGGACTAAACTCACTCCCAAATGCAGATGTTAAAGCCTCAGCCCCCTTGTGTGACCGTGTTGGCAGGTTTTAAGGGACTTCGAGGAGGCGATTGAGGGTAAATGAGTTCATAAGGGGGAAGCCCTGATCCGCTCCAACCGGTGTCCTTCCAGGAGGAGGAAGAGGCAGAGCGCCCTCCGCCCTCTGAGGACACCCTGAGGAGGCAGCCGTCTGTTAAGTCAGGAAGAGAGCTCTCGCTAGAGCCCAATCACCCTGGCACCTTGGAACTGGACTTCCAGCCTCCAGAACGGTGAGAAAATATGTCTCTGTTGTTTAAGCTCCCGAGACGCTGGGTTCTGGCCGCCCGAACAGACTGATATCGCCTTACCGCTAGCTGGCACAGAGACGGTCAGTAAAATGAGTGGAACGTAACCTTCCCCCTTCCCCACCCTGGATCCAGTGTTGGAAACGTAGCTACTAAGATTGTGGTAACTCAAGGATTTAGTGTAGAATTCAAAAAAAAAATTCTCAGGGCACCTGGGTGGTTCAGTCGATTGAATGTCCGACTTCGGCTCAGGTCATGATCTCTCCGTTTGTGAGTTTGAACCCCGTGTCGGGATTCTCTCTCTTTTTCTCTCTCTCTGCCTTTCCCTGCTTGCACTTGCTGCCTTTCTCTATCTCAGAATAAGTAAGCTTAAAATAAATCCTCTTTCTCTTTTTTTAAAGTTTATTTATTTATTTTGAGAGAGAGAGAGCAGGGGAGGGGCAGAGAGATGGAGAGTATCCCAATCAGGCTCTGCGCTCTCCGTGTGAACCCAGACGCAGGGCTCGAACTGCACTCACTGTGAGAAGTAAGTGAGATGATTCATTGTCAGAAATACCTAATAAAAGCTGTGCCGTCTAATTAACAATAGGTTTACAACCTATTGGAAATATGTGTGGACCTCCCCCCACCCCCCAGCCCATCCCCACTATGGCTTCCCAAACCCTTAGACCCTTCACTTCCTGGTTCTTCTCCTCTCCATTTCGTGGGCTTATTTTTCGCGGGCTTTGCAATGAGCATGCGCCAAAGAATTGAAGTCTCCGTGTCACCTCAGGGAATGTACATTTGTTCCAGATACTTTTTGGCCTTACATGGGCATAGGCGACTTTTGGGTAAGGCTGTAACCTCTGTGGTACTCAGCCAGCGAGGAATCAGGGGAGGGTCTTCCGTGCTAGGAGATGAATTGTCTGCTGTAACAGCCCGGCGTGTGCCTGCCCAGTTGACACCTGCTCTTGCCAGAACATCGACTAAGGCCTCGCTACACTGTGCTCCAAGTCCCCACGTCCTTCCTTGGACTGGGGCAGTGGGCTTACTTCTCACACTTGTGAACCGTGAGGTCATGACTAGAGTCGAAATTAAGAGTCAGATGCTTAACCCACTGAGCCACTCAGGTATCCCAAAAATTCTCTATAACTTGGAATTAATATAGTGTTTAAACCAAAAGTTTATTGATTTTTTAAAAAATTTAAATTCAAATGAGTTAACATACAGAGTAGTCTTGGGTTCAGGAGTAGAACCCAAGTTTATTAATATTTTTAAATGCATTTTTAAAAATTTATAGCAGGCCATTTGAAATGTTTGTTGAGTGAATAAATGAATTTGAGAAGGATACCATTGACCCCATAATAGATAAGGCCTGGACTTCTACATTTTTCTCCCAGCACTGAGGTTTAGGTCTGTGTTTGACCGAGACTGGGCCTGGATCAGGTGGGTGTATGCCAGTGACATCCTCACCCAAACTGCCAGCACAACACTGGGGCTGTAGGGTGACTTTGGGGGGCTCGGGGCACATTCATCTTCATGCGTCCCTTTCTCCAAAGAAAAATTAAAAAGCAGGTTTTACAGTGGCATTTTTTTCTGGATTTTAAAAGAAATCAACATGAAAACATTTTCGTGAGCTGTGAGAGTTTCACGAGTCCTCGGCACTGGTCCTCTGTGCCCTGACAGGGGCTCGGGCCATGTGACAGGAGTCCAACCCCCCTCCCATCACTTCCTGGCTGTGAGATTTGGGGACAGTCACATGGTATTATCACCTGTAAACTGAGATGGACGAAGGTTTCACAAGAAGGGGGAAAATCTTCCTTCTTAGCAAGAGATTTGGTTGGGGGTGCTTTGGTCGGCATCTTAGGATAGAATGGGGTGGAAGGGTACTGCCTTGTCTTGCAAGGGTGCTGGCGGAGCGGGAGCTGTAGACAGACTTTGCGGCCCCCACCCAGAGATTTTGGGGGCGCAGGTCAAGAGCAGAAATGTCAAAGGGGGAGTCTTGTGAAGAGGCTTCTCTTCTCCTTCGGACGTCTTCAGTGATCTTGCCATTTCTCTGTAAAGCTTTCTGAGAGGAACATCGAAGCTTTCTTTGGGGGATGTTGAAGGTGGGGTTGGGTCCGGAGCAGGAGCAGCTGCCCCAACTTAGGTGCCTGAAACTCCGCGCAAAGACCCTGCTCGTCTTTGCACGGACAGCCCTGGGCAGGGCGCCAAGCACCATGCGGGTCTCGTTTGCATCCGTCTATACCGGGACTGATAAACCGACAGATGACAGATAATCGTCCAGGGCAGTGGTTCTCACCTGGGCGTGGTTTTCCCCCTCCCCTCTCCTTCCCCTCCCCCCTCCTCCCCCTCCCCCCCTTTCCCCTCCCCCTCCTCCCCCTCCCCCCTTTCCCCTCCCCCTCCTCCCCCTCCCCCCTTTCCCCTCCCCCTCCTCCCCCTCCTTCCCCTTCCCCTCCCCCTCTTTCCCCTCCCCCCTCCCCCTCTTTCCCCTCCCCCTCCCTCCCCTCCCCCCTCTTTCCCCTCCTCCTCCCCCTCCCCCTCCCCCCTCCCCCTCCTCCCCTCCCCCTCCCCTTCCCCCTCCTCCCCTTCCCCTCCTCCTCCCCTCCCCCTCCTCCTCCCCCTCCCCCCTCCTTCTCCTCCTCCTCCACACACTTGGCAATGTCTAGAGACAATTTTGGTTGTCACAACCGCCAGGAAAGGTGCTACTGGTGTCCAGTGCGTGGAGGCTGGGATGCTGCCGGACGTCCTTCCACGCACAGGAGGGCCCCGAAACCAGGATCACCTGGCTCAGAGCGTCCATAGTGCCGGGCCTGCGAAACCCTGATAGACGGCCCTTCCGCTAAGGGGTGCCCGGGAATAAAAACTCCTGAGCAATCTTCATAGCACGCTGTGAGGCGAGCCAACTGTATCATAATGATTATTATTTTTAAAATAATATATTTATGAACTTCCTCTCCACTGCCTGGCATGAACTAAAATCTAAGTTCACCATATAGCCTGCTAAATAAGTTCCATTTATTCTCAGGACTAAGAAGCAAATGTGATTTCCCCGTTCACAGTAACCAGGTTAGGCAGCCGAGATTTCTGTCCAGAGGCAAAGCACCAGTGCCCTCTGCTGGAGAAGCTTGTAACTGCTGCTTTGTGTGGAGGACAAGAGAGAATCGATGCCCGTCAGTCATTGTAACTGAGCAAGCGTCTGAGGCCACTGACGTTTTCAACTTGTGATTGCCTAAAAGGGTGGGCAATATGTATATAGGTTTATAGGATCTATTCCTTTCTTATATCCTACCTAAAAGTTTAGACATTATTTCATAATGATTAAATATTCCTCATCCTGTGTAAGCACAGAATTAACTCATGAAACAGTGTCAGAGTTTAATGACAGAAGCAACAGAAGCAGATCCTGAGGGTGCTTTTAAACATTTTTGATTACTTAAAAATTATAGAATATTTGGAATAAATACAGAAAACAGAGAAAAGGCAGAGGAAGAGGAAGAAATTTGGCAGTGTCACTTCCAGAAAAAAAAAGTTTACATTTTGGAATATTTTCTTCCAGTTCTTTTTCTAGGATTATAATGACCTTTTATTTGTTTTACTTATTAAAAAAATTTTAATATTTATTTTTGAGAGAGAGAGAGAGAGAGAGAGACAGAATGTGAAAGAGGGAGGGGCAGTGAGAGACAGAGACACAGAATCCAAAGCAGGCTCCAGGCTCTGAGCCGTCAGCACAGAGCCCAACTCAGAGCCATGGACCGTGAGATCATGACCTGAGCCGAAGTCAGACATTCAACCAACTGAGCCACCCAAGTGCCCTATAATGAACTTTTAAAAAATTACTTATTTTCATTTTTTTAAACTTCATTTATCCTGAGAGAGAGAGACCTAGAGAAAGAGGGAAAGAGAGAATCCCAGCAGGTTCCACGCTGTTAGCACAGAGCCTGATGCGGGGCTCGATCCCATGAACCGTGAGATCATGACATGAGCTAAGAGTCAAGAGTCAGATGCTTAACGGACTGAGCCACCCAGGCGCCCCCAGAATTATTTTTGTTTGCTTTGCCCAGTTGTGACATGCTGTAGATAAAAATGTGTGTCCTTTTCCCCCTTCTGACTACATCCTGTTTTTCCATGGTCTAATGAGCATGTATTGTTCCTGTGGGGGACATGCTGACGTGTCACCTAGATCCCGTTTCTGGGGACGGATGTGCTTTGGCCGCCGCCCCGCAGGAGTTACCTGGCTGTGAGCAGTCACCTGGACGGGGTTCATGTCCTTCCCACCACACCCGCACCCAGGGACCAGCAGAGGCAGACGTGATGGCTCCTGCCGTCTGGGCCCAGTGGGGGGGAACGTTGGTGGCTGCCGCCGGACTTCTGCCTCCGCCTGTTCAGCTTGTGTCCCACAGCCTTCCCCCCAAGGCTCTCCCTGAATCCCACCTGCACACGACACTCCCCTCGCCGTCTGCCTCCCATGGAGCGTATCCTGTGAGCCCGCAACTGTTCGAAGTTTGAATGGGGTGTTCCGTACACATGTTACAAACGACAACACAGGGGTGTAGACCCTTAGCCCAACATGAGAACAGTACAGAAGGGTGTCCGGTGCAAGGGTCCGTCTCTTGCACGCCCTGAGCCCAGCTCCCCCGGCCTCGGGGTGTTCTCCCCAGAGGCAAACACCATTATCCGTTTTGAGTGTACCTTTCTGGGGCTGGGCTGTACATACACAAACACGGATACCGTGAGGGCTAATTTTATGTGTCCAGCTGGACCCCAGGATGCCCACGGAACAGGTTAAACATTAATTCGGCCGTGCAGCTGCGAGGGTTCCGGGAGGGCCTCAGCATTTGCATTGGCAGACAGAGTGAAGTGGCCTGCCCTCCCCAAACCCGGTGGCACTCATCCGTCCAGGCGAGGGCGGGACCGGAACAGAGAGCTGGAGGAGGGGAAGAGTCGCCCACTCCCTGCGTGACTCCAGGAACCCGACGACCAGTCTTCTCCTGCCCTGAGAGCTCCTGCTTCAGGCCTTCGGACGCGGCTGTCCGCCCGTGAACTTCACCACCAGCTCTGGCCCTGCTGGGTCTTCAGTTTGCCCGCTGCGGACGGGGCTACTGCCTAGACGCCACAATTACATGAGCCAGTTCCTCATGATTCACCTCTTTCTAGAGATCTCTGTCTGTCCACCGTCCTGCTGCTCCTGATTCTCAGAGAACCCTAATGCAGCTGCGTTATCACTTAAAAAATTTTTTTTTAAAATTTTGAAACTAATTCTAGATTTACACAAGAGTTTCCAAGATAGCGTGGAACTCCGTCCTCTCCTGTTCCCGTCTCCCACCACCGCCCCCACCACAGCTGGGGAATTGACAGGGGTATAGACCCTTAGCCCGACTGCAGGGCGAAGCCCGGTGGCGCCAGTTTTCTGCTCCTGTCCTTGTCCTGGACGGCGTGGGATCCGCCTTGCGCCCCACGGATCGCTTTGTGGCTTTACGACCCCCCTTCCGGCGGAGGTCCTGGAATGACCACACTCGTCGTGGACGCCAAACGATTCTGCTCCCTAGGCTCTGCTGTAGCATACACAACGCCCTGGCTCACAGTCGTTCATAAGGCTTTTCCCCCACGTCTCATTCTTTCCCGAGGGGACAGGGTGTGGCCATTTTCTCAAGATTCATGTGACGCTAAACTTCTCTTACCCCAAGAGCATGGTGTGCGCCCTTCGCACCGCCCTTTGGTCAGCGGTGATGACCAAAACAGACCCACCTCTTGGACACCTCCCTCCAGAAGCTTCTGTTCTCCTTCTGGTGGGGCTGGTTCCTCTCCAGGCCTCCTGCCCGGCCGTCACGTTGGGACTCCCCTTTGCTGTCATTCTGAGATCTCCCTTGGTCCCTCTCCTGGGTTGGTCTCTTAGCCTGGGTGTCCTACAGAAAGCGGTGCCCAAGCCCCACCTTGGCAAGCAGCTGATTTACTTTGGGAAGTGATCCCAGGGAGGAGGGGTAGAGGAGGGAAACAGAGGAGGGAAGGTATATGAGGTACGTTGTTGTGAGATCCTAGAAAAAAACGTATGTTGGTCTCTGCCCTGATTCCTGGCGCAGAGCTCCCAAGACCTTTGTAATTTCCTGATAACAGCCCCAGGTGCGTCTTTTGTTCTAATATTTGGTCTTCGACCCTGGTTCCTGACACAGAGCTTCTAAATCCCCTGGAATTTCCTGGATGCTAGCAGTGTATTTTGTCCGAATGAGGCCACTCTGGGGTTCACCTCAAAATAGTCTGGGCACTGGAGGAGTGGGTATGGGGTGGAGGATACAAGATTGGCCATGATGATTGATACGTTTTCCACTGATCATTGTTATAAAAATGTTTTTAATGCTTATTTATTTTTGAGAGAGAGAGAGAGAGCGCACAAGCAGGGGAGGGGCAGAGAGAGAGAGAGAGACACAGAATCTGAGGCAGGCTCCAGGCTCTGAGCTGTCAGCACAGAGCCCGACACGGGACTTGAACCCACAGACTGTGAGATCATGACCTGAGCCAAAGTCGGACGCTTAAGCAACTGAGCCACCCAGGTGCCCCGGTATTTGTTAGGAATCTGGGTAATTATTGTTGAAGCTGAGTACGTGGTAGTGTATGACACTTTTCTCTCAACTTTTCTGTGTGCTTGAAGCTGTTCATGATTAAAAATCTCGTGAAAAAATGCACCCTTCTCGGTTAGGTTCCTGTATCCGGTGGTAGGGAAGGTGGAGGGGGCGTGTGGAGCTTGACGTGAGCGGTGGGAACTTCAGACATCTCCAGGCGCTTCCCTCTACCATCATCGTGTGAAGACAGTGCGTGTGAGGGGCGAAAGAAACAGTCCATCAAGGAAACTGGACGCCTTCTTTCAACACCTGCTAGTTCCAGACTTTTCCAAGGCAGACTTGTCCTTCACGGTGAGACTGTGTCGCCTCTAAGGACTAAGTCCTAGTGATTCTTTCGCCAGCAAATTCTCCATAATTTATTTTAAAAAGAAACAGAATCAGGCCTGAAATATGTCTTTAAAGGAATGGAGGAGCATGATTCCCAAGGATGAGCCGTTCACTGACGCCTGGCCATTTGTCTAAATTCTCCACGCGTGGCCAGGGGCAGCCATCTGCACAGGCGGAGGGTTTCGGTGGGATTATCCAAGCTCTTCGCTGCTGCAAAGATGGATGGTTTCTGAGTGGAACCTCTTCTCCTCACAGTGACCAGGCATGATATTGAGTAAAATAATGGTCCGAAAGAACATCACTGGGCCCCTAATGAGAAACAGTTGACAGAAAAATTGCTCTAACATTCATCAAAAAGCCAATAAATGTCAAGGAAGGGACTGGAGAGGCAGCAGCTCATAAATTCTTTCTCGAGGGGCCTCTGGAGGGGAGTTTGGGGACGACACACCTGCTCTCCCTTTTTCCTGAATATTGCTGAAGAAACTTCCAGAAAGCTCAGAACATTTATGGGGGCTTACGCTGATCATTTTGAGGCGATGTCAACAGGGAGGCTGTCCTGCTCTCGGTCAGAGGATCCTGGCTTCAGTACCAGTACTGGTTAGGTCTGTACCCCTTCAGTCATGTAGACCCGGCGTGTGTGACGTCACGACTTGTGAGGTAACTGAGAGCAGAGACCCCTTCCGGCTGGAGAAGTCAAAGCTTTGTGCAGATGATCCTGGTTTGCTCGCCGGTGAGTCAAAGTGGATTCTCCTCTCGATTCCCGTAATCGGTGTTGCCAGTGGGGTTCAATCAGCAGCCTCCCCCGTTGCCTCATCGTAACACGTGTTCTGTGGCTAAATCTCGTTCTCAGTTTTTGTTAGGGGAAGGGGTCGCTCACCGAGAGGCCCGTGTCAATCTGCCCCCGACTCAGTTCGGTATTCCCTCAAAGGCAGACGCCGAATTTCGGACTTAGGGGACGGTTGTTTATTTGGAAGTGATGGCGGGAAGCGCAGGTGAGGGTGCGGGACAAGGGCAGGCCGGCCGGGAGACAGCTGGTAAAGTCTGCACGGATGGTCGCCGCTGCGGAGGACGGGGCTCAGCCTTGCCGGGCGCCGCACCTCAGCCTTGTTGCCTCGGTCAGCTGGGAGGCGGTGGGGAATTTACCCGAGGCTCGGGCTCCTGCTGCTCCAGGGGTGTCCCTGGTGGGCCTCTTGTGGAATGCCAGAAATCCCTCCCAGAGAGACAGAAGCGCTTGAGGGTGCATCTTAGCTCAAGCCGCTATAACCAAATACTGCGGACGGGGGGGCCTCAGAACAGAGGTTTATTTCTGTTCTTCAGTTCTGGGGGCTGGAAGTGCAAAGTCAGGTATCGACGGTTTGGTTTCTCCGGAGGCCTCTCTCCACGCCTGGTGGGCGGCTGTCTGCTCACTGTTCCTCGCATGGCTTTTCCTCTGTGCGCGCGCGTCCCCCGTGTGTCTCTCTTCTCTCATGAGGACACGAGTCTGGCGAGAGTAGGGTTCCATCCCGATGGTCTCCTTTAACCCTACTTTTCAGAGGCTCTTCCTCCAAAGGCAGTGGCATCAGGGGGCAGGGCTTCAACGGAGGCCAAGTTTGTGGGAACAGAATTTGTTCCATGACAGGGGGGCAAGCTCTTACCTGCAGAAACTGCCCAGCTGCAGGCGTGATGGGGGTGGGTCACGGGATTATGGAGTTATGGGGTTAGGTCGTCAACAATTTTGCTGCGCATACATTGTTTTAACCCTCTTCACCACATAGGAGGTGGGGATGACTGTCACCCGTCATAACCACGAAGACCTTCAGACTCAAACAGGTTGAACAGCTGGTGGTAAGGGTGAGCTTGCAGGTAACTCAGCCCTCTGACTCTTGTCCCACGATAACTGTTTTGGATTTGAATGTTCATGTGTTCATGAGTTAGACTACGTTCCTGGAGGGTCGCAGTTGTCTTATGCCTAAAACAAAACAAACCCATCCCATAGTGCCTAACAGAGGGCTTTGCAATCATTAGGTAGACACTTCATAAATACAGGCGATGATGTTTTAAACATCGCCTCTTGCGATTGTTTCTTTTGGAAATGGAGCCAGAAAAATGAAAACCAATGCAACTAAAAGAAAGTTAAATCTGTTTTCATGGGAACCTGGTAAACTTGGAGGGACCGGTCACACCCACACGGAGGAGGTGTGAGGTGTGGGCTGGGGGAGAGGGAGGGGCACAACCATCGAGCCTGGCAACTGTCCACCTTTGTTGGAACGGGGAGGGGTTGCTGATATAGGAACTAAAGGGGCCTTGAGGAAACGTCATTGGTAAAAACTGGACAGAATGACTGACTATCTTAAGGGAGAATTATCAGACGATCAGAGTAATAACGCTGATGACAGTAGCAAATGAGACAATTTTGGCCTGAGGTTCAAATCGGCATCTTAACCAATCCGATAGATTCTATCAAGTGCCAAGCTATTAGATGTCTTCACCCCTTGCCGGCCAACCACGTATGTATGGAATGTGCCTCTCCAGAATGTTTTATCGCCAGAAGTGTTAGCATTTGGAGGCTAAGACCTGCTACAGCAATGCCTTTAAAGAAAGCAAACAGGCTGTACGGAACCCCTGGGACTGATTTCATCGAAGCGGAGCAACGTGACTCCGGAGCACTGACCTACATTTTACAAAGAGATGCTTAGCAGCTCTCCCGGATCACAGAGAGAACAGTGATTTAGTTCGTGTTCTGATCAGCTGTTTCGCTTCCCAAAACTGATGGAGGAAATGTGAACTGAGGATTTTTAAAGGCCCATGTGTATCACGTAGCCCGTGCCGGGGAACTGTCCCGCTGGTAACGGTCAACGGGACCTAGCGGACCTTCCTGAAGGCCCGCTATGCTGAGCAGTGCCTGGCCTCTGAGGATAAACACTGACTGTGCTCCTGCAGGAATGCACACCTTTGCTCGGGCCGGGAGGGTGGGACACTAGACTAGGAATTAAAAAATAACTGAGGGGCGCCTGGGTGGCTGGGTCAGTTAAGCGTCTGACTTCGGCTCAGGTCATGATCTCACAGCTCATGGGTTCAAGCCCCACATCAGGCTCTGCGCGGACGGCTCGGAACCTGGAGCCTGCTTCAGATTCTGTCTCCATCTCTCTGTCTCTGCCCCTCCCCTGCTCTTGCTCTCTTTCTCTCTCAAAAATAAAAAGCCTTCAAAAAAAAAATAAAGTAATAATGTAACGTGCTTCCCACCCAACAGAAGTATCTACAGAGCCATGCAACGTAGTGGACACCTAATAGTGAGAGAGAGGGGGTCGCGTGGTGCGGTGATCACAAGCCCATGCCCCCCATCTGCACCCGCCGTGTTTCAAAGCCAAGTTGTCCCGAACAGGACAGGCGACGCAGAGAAATTCTCAGACCGCATTTCCTTCCTCAGTTTTACAAAGTGAAATCGTTGACCAGAACCTGCCCCTTCCTAGCTGTGTGATAGCGGGCAAGTCGCTGAGTAACTTCGTATTTTGGTTTCTCATCTGTATCATGGTGTTCGTAAGGCCTACTTCCTAGAGATTGTGTGAGGATTAACGTGTGAGGATTGCTAACATCTGCAAAATGCTTAGGACCACGCCTGGCGCAGAGCAGTCGCTCCATAAATTTAAGTGTCGAAGGGCTCTAGATCGCATTTGCCTTGGAATGATACATATTTTTTTCTTTTTCTAAATTTCTAGAAATTTCTAAAAATGGTCATTGTTATCTCTTTTGGTAAGGTGAATTTTGAAGACAACATAAAAAAGAAAGCGGTCTTAAATGTGTAAAGAAAAAAAGATGTGCAAATTGTTTTTCGAGTTTGTGCTTAAACATTCCTGGTCAGGACAGGGAGATCCGAAGGGACTGTCGCTACAAACTCACTAAGGCTGTCAGAAGACTGCCACGCGGGGAGGATAAGCCTCGTAGCGCTGGATTTGCCCACCCACCCCCTCCTTCCCTTGCTCCCCCTTCCCCTGTGGAACCGCCGCCTCCCTACACCAGGGACCAGAGGGGGCCCGGCGAGCTGGCTCATCCAGGAGACCCTGTGGGCACACGTTAGGTGGCCTGCCGGCTTTCCTCGGGCCTCTCTTTGGGACCCGAAGAGTACATTTGGGGCTCCAAAATCTAAAAGAAAGACCCTTGCAAGACCGAAATTTAATATTTTATTAGCCATAACACGTCCGCTTTAAGAATGTTGACTTTAACTCCCAAATACTTGATGATTGCCAAGAAATAATCATGAATCCAATAATTAAAAATTACTTATAAAGCAAATTGTTCCAGCTCCTTTCCCTAAACAGAAGAATTCTATTTAGTGTGGTATGTGGGTCTATTTCAGATTTTTTTTAATGTTTATTTTATTTTTGAGGAAGAGCATGTGGGCAGGGGAGGGTCGGAGAGGGACACAGAGGATCGGAAGCAGGCTCCGAGCTGGCAGCAGGGAGCCCAGTGCGGGCGGAACTCATGATCCGGGAGACGTTGACATAGGCGGAAGTCAGAGGCTTAACCGACTGGCCACCCAGGCGCCCCTGTTTCTCATGTTTAGTGTGATATGGGGTGAGGCGCCCGAAGACATGAGCGCAGAGCACCTACAGAGGCCCGAAAGCCTGCCTGCCTGGACGATGTGTTGAGGGTCCTTGCAGAGGCCGCAGCACCCACACCGCTTCTGCCGTGAAGACAGACAGCTGGAGAGAGATGGGCGCCTCCACCCGAGTGCCGGCCGTTCGTACATCTTACTGTGCCGCGGAATCACTTGGAAACCTTTTTTCTCTTCATCTTTCTGGGCCCCAGAAGTCTACATTCGTGACTCAGTAGCTCTGATGAGGAACCCAGGGACCTGCATCTGAAGGCCCAGGTCATCCACCGGCCACCCTTTGGAAACGCCACTCTAGAGCCGTGGGCTTTCAGAGAAAGGAGAAGAAAGTGGGGGGCGGGGCGGGCTGAATAAGGCACCCAGACACAATTCGGGGCAGGAGCCGACTTGGAGGGAGCTGGGCCTCAGGGCGGGTCTTCCTAGTTGATCGCATCTTCAGGAGGTTCGGGTGCGGGCCCCACAGCTCTATCTGTCACGGAGGATGCGCTTGGGGGTTCCCAACGTTCACCTGCTCTCCAGGTAGGAGGCCCACTTCCTCCATCTGCAAAAGAGCATTTTCTTTGAGCAGCAGCTGCCTGTTTGAAATTTCGTGGCAAGTTCCCAAATCCCAGGACCGTAAAATCCGGAATGCCCCAAGGAAGAGGACAATGGGGTCGTTTTTATCGACGGGCCAGCCGAGCGGCCAAAGCAGTTCTGTCGCCTGCGCCCAGCTGCGCAGCTAGTTCCACGGGAGCCCCGGGGCCGGGACGCCGCGGTCTTCCGGTTCCGGTCCCTGCTCTTCCCGAATCTTCGCCCGGAGCGAAAGCGGGCTGCGCCGGCCGCGGGGTTTCTCGCTGGTGTCCTCGGAGCGCGCTGGCGGTCCCCGTGTGCGGGCGGGAACGGCGCCCCGTCCAGGATGCCGGGAGGACTGCGGCGCGGCGTCGGGAGCACCAGCATGGGGAGCCCACGGACCCGCGCCCACACAGCCGCCGGACTTCGGCAGGTGCCGGGGGCCCTCGGAGCCGCCCGCGCCCCATCGGGCTGGCCCGAGCTGCCTCGCAGGGCCGCCGGCAGGAACCGAGGCCCGTGAGGTCCGCACTGGCTCCCCGAATGGCAGCTCCCCCAAATCCACCGGCGTGGACCACACGGTATCCCGCCGGTTGCTTGTATTTCCCGGGCAAGCCGGCCTCTGCGACGCTCCCTGCCCGCGGGAACTGCCGGGCCGAGCTCGGCGCAGCTCCCCGGGACGTGACTGGTGCGGAGGGAACGACCGGCACACCGGGCTTTCCAGAAGCAATCGTCATGTGTGGTCATCAGAAAACTCGCATTCGGCGCCCCAGCGGAGGGAAGCAGGGATGAATTAACCCCGAGTTTATATTTGCCTGGGCATGAATTCTCTGACTTCAGAAGGTGGGGGGTAGATTTTCCTTATGGACTATTTTGTCCACAGGCGAGTGTTAAGATTTCTGGCTAGTCCCTGAGTGCACGTGGCTCTCGGGCTGGGAAGGCAGCCGAGAGCCGAAGAGCTCCCGGTTTCGGGGTCTAGTGCAGCTCAGACAGACACTGGAAGGTTAGCTTTTGGTTTTCCTTTGCCAGACGGGTGTGCGTGAGAGAAGGGCTTGGTCACTTTCTCTGGGGCCCAGAGGCTTTCTCACACCCTGTCCCCTACACTGTGTGATCCAATGACTGGGAAATGGTGACCTCCCACGCAGCCACCTGGGTGGAAAGGCAGAGCAGAGGACTGGTTTTGAGCAGACCATGTCGGCAGGTCCTTCACAATCTAGCCTAGAACTTCAGCCAGCTCTTTGTTAGCTTCATGGGGAAAACTCCCTTAGCGAAAACTCCGCCAGAAATCCCATCCGATGTCTATTGCGTAGCAGGGGGTGTGTGGCCCGTTCCTTTGTTTGGAAAGCTGCCGAGGCAGGGACATCCTTTTCCTGGGGCTGGCCTCATACCAGCCCGGGCTCTCCCCACCAGGTGGTGCTGCGCCGGAGGGAAGGGGCCCCCGGGGCTTTTCCAGGCAGGCAGGGCCTGGACCCCTCGCCCTACCCCGTGTCCGCCGTTGGACCTGGCACGAAGCAGGCCTCGACGACGCGTCTGTAGGGCGGGGACAACCACATCGCCTGCTCCTCTGGGTTCTGAATGAAGATGAGCCACGAACGTGCGGAGGGCACCTGGCACACGCGGGTGGCCGGGACGTGGGCACCTCGGCTCCCGGGGACCGTCTGACACAAGTTCTTCCTTTCCAAGAAGGCACTCTTTTTAAAAAAAAAAAAAACAAACCTTTCTAAACTCAGGGGAAAAAAGAAGTCATTCTCAACAGGAACCTGTGAAAGCACGAGGGGGCATCCTTCGCAGCCCGTGAGAGCCACGCGGTTCTCAATTTCCGCCGCGGCACTGACTGCATTCACAGCCGCGCTCTACTTATGGGGAACAGACATTGGCTTTTTGAAAAAAGATAAAACCCTCTATGAAAGCTTGAGGACAAGAGGCTTAGAGCATTTTTTAGGCTGGTGTTGGACCAGAAGCCAGAAAAGAATTACGTTTAGGTCCTAATCCAAACGCTCGCTCAGCTGGGGGGCTTGAACACCCGTGGCTAGTGTCGCCTACCAGAGGCTGGGCAGAGTTCGGAAGCGTGTCCAGAGCGGGTGGCGTCTGGCGGGCAGGACGTGGGCTCGGTGTCCCTCCCGCGTCTCCCTGAGGTTTTGATCCTCAGGTCCAGCCCGGGTCCCGGTTTCAGGGTCTCGGACAGCCAGGACACGCGTTACAGGAACATAGTGTGGGCACCCAAAGAAAGAGGTCGGTGATTTCTTTTCTTCTTAGACCACTTACAGTCTGGCTGGGAAGATAAAACTACCAGTCTCTCTAAATATTTAATCTTTTTAAATCATATTAGTCCAAAGCCATAGGCATGATTATTTCTCAGTGGAATCGGGAAGATTTTCAGCGTGGAGAGTCTGGCGGAGATTTGAACTGTTTCACCGCTCCTGGGCGGCCAGGACGGCCTCCACCTCAGGGGACGTTTCTGAAAGCAGAGTGAGGCTGGCATCCTTTTATGCCTCCGTGGGTCCTCACCTTCTCCTGTGTCTGGTGACCCCTTGCCCGTGGTCCCCGTGAAGGAGTATGTCAGGTACCAGGCTTTCCACCAGAGCTGGCCAGCACAGGGGCCAGCCACCCATCCGCTTCATTCACGCTCCACGTCCTCCTCTCCCCTGTGGAATCACGGCTTTACATACAGGCTACAAGCGACGAAACCATTACTAACATACAGCAGGCTGTCTGCTCTATGGTCACAAGGCAGCAGTGGTGTTGGGCATTAGAAGGTGAGGGGTGGGCATCACTCCTCCTCCGTTTCTCTGATGAGACCACTTACTGTGACCAGACGGGTTTTCTCTTCTGGATGAAGGCCTTGATTCCCTCCTGCCCATCCCTCAGGGCCACGTTGTCCACCATGGTCTGGGAGGTGAGGTAGTAGGCCGTTCTAAGGTCCTGGGGCAGCTGCTTGTAGAAGGTGGCCTTGCCCAGAGACACCACGGGACGGCTCGAGGAGGCAATCTTCCTTGCGATTCTCATGGTCACTTCCTCCAGCTGCTCTTCTGGCACTACCCTGCTGAGCAGCCCGTGGAGCAAGGCCTCCTGAGCGGAAATGGGCTCCCCAGTAAACAGCATTTCTAAGGCAACCTGAGGGAGGAAACACGCGTGTTACTGAGGCACGCTCCTTGTGACTCTCCGCATCCCACTCTGCCAGCTTCCCTACCACCTCAGCCCTGTTATCCGCCTCCTCAAATCGCACGTCATCCACAGACCCCAAGTCCTGCCAGGGACAGGGCTGGATCCTTCCGGGAGCAAGGAGAACGCAGGCGCCTGGGAAAGGGGGTGACTCTTCCTGTTCTCTCGCCGCTGCCCCAGATCGGCCCTCCCAGCCCCTGCCAAGCCGGGAGCTTCCCTCAGCCTCATTCAAGGGCCGGGCACAGACAGCAGCCACATCTGATGGGAGGAGAGTGAAACTACCGCACCAGCGGGGCCCAGGCCTCCCACGGACCCACGCGGTGGCTGCCTTCCAGAAGGAGGAAGATGTTCAGAGATGCCATCACCTCGGTCTGATTGAAAGAGCAGCCTCCCGAAACCACAGCGGGAGGGACTGAAAGGGGACACCTTCCAGGGACCAGGCACAGGAGCCCACCAGGCAGCTTACCAGTAGGCGGGGCGCGGCAGGCGCAAGACGCCCCCTCCCCCCGGGACCCCTCCGCTCCCAAGAAAAAGGATACAAGTTCCTTGCTCTCAGTGGCTTCCTCTCTTTGATGGCCTGCCGCGTATTGTGCCTGGATTCTGGAACTCCACAGAGCCTGGCCTCTTGAAATTCAGATTTACGATTTACAAGAGGGGGTCCCCAGGCACATGGAACACGCAGGCTGGGAGGTGCCTTTTCTGCCCCTCCCCCTCTTACGCCCCTGCAGCCCCGCTTTTTCTTGAACCTGCCAGGCGTGCTGTCACCTCAGGGTGCTGTTCCCTTGGCCTGCGACGCTTCGTCCCCAGGTGTCCTTACAACTGGTGCCCTCGTCCCCTTCGGGCCTCCGCTCACATGACGTCCAGCAGGTCACCCGTGACTATGCTATCAACACTGCAAATCAAACCCCAGCACCAACTCCCTTTCCGGCTGTATTTTTATCCTTTGTACTTCCGCCTTTTAACACACTATACATTTGACGCGTTCGTTTGTGTATTGCTACTTTGCTAGCATGCAAACTCCACCAGGTCAGAGATTTGTTTTTAATGTTTATTTTTGAGAAAGAGAGAGAGAGACAGAGAGTGAGTGGGGGAGAGGCAGAGAGAGAGGGAGACACAGAATCTGAAGCAGGCTCCAGGCTCTGAGCTGTCAGCACAGAGCCTGACTCAGGGCTTGAACTCAGGAACTGTGAGATCATGACCTGAGCTGAAGTTGGACGCCCCACTGACTGAACCACCCGGCCGCCCCTGAGAGGTTTTTTTCTTTTTTTTTTTTAGCTGCTCTGTTTATTTCTGTACTGCCAGCACCAGAAAGGGCCCCTTGCATCTAGTAGGCAGCTTACGAAGTATTTACCGATGAGTGATTTGAGGGATGGATGGACGAAGGCAGACAGCACAGCAGGAGTGATGCTCCGGTCCTTCAGAGGTTTGGACAGAGGTGACCCAGCTCCCGCCTGGCTCTTTTGCTTGGGCTGCTGAGTCTTGGAGCCCGGTTCCCATGGCGTGGGGGAAGGCCAGGACACACGGGAGGCTGTGCTAAGTGTTCCAGTGACCGGCCGGCTGGGGCCCCCACCGCGGGGCAGGCTGGCAGCCGCTCCGATGACGGCCCCCAGCTGTCACTCTCCCCCGGGCGTCAATTCCTCCCAGCTGAGGCCACACGCATTGCAGAGCAGAGATAAGCTTCCTCACCGAGCCCTGTCCAGATTGCAGATTCATGAGCCCGACAAATTACTGTTGTTGCTGTGAGCCACTAAGTTATGGGTGGTTCACTGTGCAGTAATAGATAATGGGACGAGCTTGAGATATAAATTTGGGAGTCATTAGCATTTAGATCATGCTACCGACTAGCTTTTTCAGCCCTGGTGCCATGGTATATTTTGGGCCAGGTAACGTCTTGTTGTGTCGGCTGTCCTGTGCGTGGTAGGATGTTTAGGGCATCCCTGGTCTCTGTCTGCCTGGTGCCAGTACTTACACGTCCCACCCCAACGGTTATGACAAAATGTCACAGGCACCGCCAAGCGTCCCCTGGAGCCAATGCAGCTCCCGGCTTAGAGCCACCAGTGTCGAAGGTTTCTGAAATCCTGGCACTAGATTGTGTGAGCGAGGGCTCGAGCTTTGACAGAGGAGGAGGGGTCAGAGGCTGGGCTGGAGGACTCCCGCCACAGGGGTGCAGGTGGAATACAGGCTGGACTGGCAACCCCCCGATTGTGCAGTGGTGCCGGGCCCCAGCTTCGCTTGGCAGAGCTCGGGGATGGACTAAACCCCGGCGCTGCCCTTGGGGAACGCAGCGAGGCCATGCTGGAGGCGCGGGAAGGTCAGGCCTGTGGGTCGCTCCGGAGGCCACGTGTTGGCTGACTTTGAGCGGGAAGAGTGTCCTCACTCCAAAGCGAGTTTGAGGTCCCTGATTGCACATGGAGCTGAGAACCAGGTCCTGCTGAGTAAGGGCCGCTAAGGCCCCGCCGGAGACACCCCGCGAGTCCCGCGAAGGGGCCAGGACGTGTCTGCTCTGTTTCGGCCTGAGAAGCGCGTGTCAGCGGGGCCCCAGGTCAGAAGCCAGGTGAAAGCAGCGCCCCCCAGCCTGTCTTTTCCTCCGTTCGTTCACACGGGCGGCTCTCCAGAACTCACACAGACCACAGACCCGAAAACAGCCTTAAAAACCGAACGCACCGAAAACCAGCCCATCAGGCCCTTCCCGACTGGGAAGGGCCAAGACCTCAGATGACTTTCAAAGAGTAGTTCTGAATGGCGGCAGAGTCGGGAGGACGCAGTCATCACAATCAAAGTAGCGAGTCTCCCGCGGCTGGCCCCGCAGACGGGCCTTCACTCCTCCCGCGCCGCCGGCACCTGCCGTCCGCGCTCCCGGTCTGTCAGCGGGACGGTCCCCTTGCAACGCCTTCTTCGGCATCTCTGTGGCCCTCACGTCCTTCTCTCTTTCTCTTCCCGCGCCTCCTCGTCCCCGGTCTCCTTCCCCCGCTTCCATCACACGCCTGCACAGCGCCCGTCTGTTCCGGAACCGCCGCCGGGCAGGATCAAGTGCTCAGGAGGTTCTCAGGGCGAGTCCTTCGGAGCCCAGCCCTCTGCAGGCCGGGGGGCGGGCCGGGGGCGGGCCGGGGGGCGGGCGGCGGCCCCGTCCCACCTGCTGACTGTCGCTCCTCCCGCCCGCCCCCGGCACATCGCTTCTCACTCCCCCCACCCCCCGCCCCAGCCGGCACCCCTGGGCACAGAGGACTCTCTGAGATGCGGTAGAGGACAGCTAGCCAGTGACTGCAGGGCGCACTGTCACAGCCGGCGCAACAGAGATGCTAGGGAAACGGGCCATCTGAGCAAGACGTGAACCAGGGGGATTAACGGTGAGGGTGTTGCTGGCTCAAGGGACCCGGCCTGAGTTCGTGTTTGTGAGGATGGGGCCCGGGTTCCGTAAAGGGGGAACTCAAAGCCGAGCACGACTTCCTCGTGTACAGTCACTCTCCCAGCAAGTATTTACGTGATGTCTACCGTGTGTCAGGAGCGGCGCTGGGCACCAAGTCGCATCTCCCCAGAACGCAGGCGTCACAGCCCGAAGCCTCAGTGTCAGCGTAGCTGGAGACGGGGCCTTTTGGGTGGTAGTTCCGGTTACATGAGGCCAGAGGGTGGGGCCCTGACTCACGAGGATTGGTGGCCTTAGAATTCTGAGTTAGAGACCTCCATCTCTGCCTCTGGGTCCCTCTCTCCGGCCGCATGAGGACACAGTAGGAAGGTGGCCGGGACTCAAATCCGCGGGCACCTGGAGCCGAGACTCCCGGCCTCGAAAACTGAGAGAAGATAGATCTCCGTTGCTTCAGCCGCTCAGTCACGGCACTACGGCAGCCGCACGCGGCTACCCCGGGCCCAGGAGGACTCTGGGTGTTTGTCACGTCTTAATTCTGGAGCAGTTCCCAAACCACCCAAGTCCCTGGACTGAATCCTCACTCCCGGGGATGTAAGGATGGGGCGGGGCCGTCGGGCAGGCACAGGCGGTGCTGCCCACGGAAGGATAACGACCTCTTACGGTCCCTTCTAGACAAGCGATTCCTGGTGTTATTTCAGGATCTCTAATCCTAAACAAAGAGGAAGTGACCTTGAGCTATGTATAACGTGAGGCATTTTAATTGGACAGAAAAGATATTTCCCCTTTCGGTCACTGAGTCAGTCAGCCAAGCAGAGAAAGACACAGATAGACAGACGGTCAGAACACCCTTGAGAGACAGAACTCACAGCTATCTGAAGAGACGCCTACTAAGTCCTGGGCTCTGTTCTCGGAAAGAAAACGGTGCACACACCATCCCGGCCTCTCCTACTTCCTGCTGCATAGCGGGTAGGAGAACTGCCAGGTTCAGAAATCACCTCACGTGGAAATATTTTCAAAGACGCAAGGTACTCCTCTTTCTGGAATATTCCTTTTGATTTATAGGGATTTTACCCAGGCAGTTGGATAATAGAGTGTATTCTCTAAGAGAAAGAAAGTCTGTTTATTTTCTGGCTCATCAGCACAATCTTTGCTTCTGGTTGAAGTTTCTGTTTCGGGCCCCCCAGAACTTTAGATGAGAGAGAAGACTCGTTCTCTTATCTTCTTCTCTTGCCCATGCAAGCTGCCTTTTATGATGGCACATCTCAGGTCACCCTAGCCTGCTGGTGTTTTAAGACTTCCTCTTCCTGGGAACTTGGCGTTAAAAACAACAACAAACACTTGAGGCCAAGGCTAACCTCGGAAGCAGCAGACTTGGGTCTGGAGCTGGTCCCCCAAGGTCCAGTCCCAGATCGGCCACTTGCTAACCACAGGACCTTAGGATGCAACATAAGCCCTCTGGGTCTGTTTCCTCATCTGAAAATGGGAATAAGCCTTCCATCCTCCTGCGGAATTGTGAAGCTTCGAGACAGTAAGTGTGAAGCTTATGCTACAGTGCAGGGCACTCAGCAGGCGCCGAATAAATGCACTGATTATTAATATGCCCATCCCGACTGTAGGTTTGTATGAATCTCTAGTTGGCTTTTAGGTATCACAGCCCTGAAAGGGGGTGACTCTTTGAAGCGGGGACTTTTGGTCCCCCCAAGTCCCATCTATGATAAGAACCAGCTGGCAAGGCAGTAAGAACTCAGAGAGGAAGGGAGCTGACAGGGGTTCACGGGGCCAGTTTAATTTCAGGTAAGGCCGTGAAAATTAATGCGGGCCCTCCTGTAAATTGAGGGGGAGGGCTGAATTACATTTTCTCAAAGGCGCCAAGGCCGATGGCTGTGCAAATCTCTGTTCAAGTGCAGGTTCTGATGCGGTCTGTCTGGGGCGGGCCTGAGACCCTGCATTTCTCAGGTGCTCTGGGGGTCTGCATACCAGGCCGACAGCAAGGCAACACTCTTCGCGCGTGGAGGTTCTGCTCTGCTCTAATTAGACCATGAGGAAATCCGATTCCGCAGACACACCAAGTTACCATGGACAACTAGGTGGAAGCGAGCGTTTCCACCACAGACGAGTTCCGCCCGGGGAAGACGGGGCTCGGCCCTTCCTTCCACCCTCCCCGTGACAGCGGCTGCGGGAGGCACTGGCCGCCCGGCTCTGAATGAGGCCAGCTCTGGGGACGGGAGCAGCTGCACCGGGCAGGTTGCTTACATGGTGCAATGAAGATGCATTATTTAGCTCACGCCAGGGGAGAGAAACGCTTTGCAAACGTGGGGAACGATTCACGGCGGCCTCAGTCGGGCTCGGACACAGGGGCTGCGTTCGGTCATCTCTGCTCCCAGTGGACACGCCGCAGCCCCCCCCCCCCCCCCCCCCCCCGTTTTCCGGCACAGCCGAGCAGTTTCCCCCGGTGGCCAGCAGAGGGCACTGGTGACCCGCACACGCGGAACTGGGTAGCGCTTCCCTGCCGGCCCAGTTTGCAAAAGCACTTGCTTGGCGTTCCTGTGGACGCGCCCGGGGGACGTGTGCCCACCACCCACGACAGCCTACGGGCCTGGGTACCGATGTGCTCGTGTGGGTGCATTCAGGCACCGACGGCAGCGAGGAAGGACTGTTTTTGTTTAGGTTGAGATTTTTATGGATCCCCTCCTACGGGGGACCGCGCAGGGGAGATCTGCAGACCCAGAATCCTGGCAAAGGCCCTCCAGTCCGACAGACTTTTCTTCCTACGAGACTCCCTTTATCGGTGCTGTGACTTCAGCTCATTAGTGCTGGCCCCATACTTCAGGCCTCCATGTGGTGATGAACCTGACCGGGCAGGGGCGTCTCCTGACAGCTCTGAACCCCTTTCAGACTGCTGTCTAGGAGGAAATTCGGGGTCAGATCACAAGGAGCACAGATCAGGGAGCTGAGTGGGGGCAGCGTCGGAGGCTCTGCCCTCACCTTCTGAGCAGGCCTGGCCCTTCCCAGAACTGTCTCTGGGAGGTCAAAGCTACCCTGGTCTTCTCGCCTCCTGGAAACTTAAAGCCTGTTAGGTATCCCATTTTTCTTTTCTCAAAAACTAATTTAAAACTTAACAAATATGGTACAAGGTTTAAGTTCCTAGGACTCACTTATAAGCCTTGAATTGAAAAGTGTATTTGTGGTGGGGTCTCCTTGGGCGGCTCAGTCAGTTGAATGGCCAACTCTTGATTTCAGCTCAGGTGGTGACCCCAGGGCTGTGGGATCGAACCCCACATCAGGCTCTGCGTTGAACACGGAGCCTGCTTAAGATTCTGTCTCTCTCTCTCTCCCTCTCCCCCTCTGCCCTCTCCCTGTCTTGTGCTTGTGCTCTCTCTCTCTCTCTAAAATAAATAAAATGAAAAAAAATCCCAGCCTTTAAATTAAAGACTAAATTAAAAAAAAAAAGAAAAGTTTGTTTGTGTGAAGAAAGAATGGATTCTTATCCTGACAGCGTGGCCGACACAAGACTTAAATGGCTCACCCTGGACCCTTCTAGAACATCAGGTATTAAAGAAGATGAGCGGCTGCAGGTAGGGTAGTCAGTACACCGACCTTTGCGCACAAGCCGCAGGGTTTGAGTTGCGCGGCCGTAAGGCAGTTTATTAACGAGCTCCGACGCTGCATCTGGAGGGCGCTTTAACACGCCGGCACAGAGTAGGGACAGAGTGCCGCATCGCTGGAGGTACACACCGAAGGTGGAGGTGCACCCTGACCGGTCAAAGCCCCTGGGTCTGCCGACCTCGAGGCAAGCTGTCGTGTCCCCAGCTCGCCTTGTGTGGCGTGTGTCCTCGTCCAGCCAGAGTTCCTGGGTGTGCGCACCGGCAGGCGTCTGTCCTCAGAACTGTCTCTCAGACACACGTGTCTATAAACACTCTCGAGGAGGCACCATAAAGGAAAGGAGTGTTCCCGAAACTCCCTGGTCCGGCGGCTTGATTTCCCCTGGGCCTCAATGCTTTTGTGCCTCAGGCACACGAGAAACTGCTAATTTTTGTAGTCGATGCTAAAATGGAGAATATATTCTAGAAAGCCACATACGTTCCCTGCATGCTGTGCTATATGACTTTGCCCCCTTCCTTTTTTTTTTTCAAATTTTTAAAAAATGTATTTTTGAGAGAGAGGCAGAAAGAGAGAGAGAGAGAGAGAGTGAGAGCAGGGGAGGGGCGGAGAGAGAGAGGGAGACACAGAATCTGAAGCAGGTTCCAGGCTCTGAGCTGTCAGCATAGAGCCTGATGCAGGGCTTGAACTCACAAGTCGTGAGATCATAACCTGAGCCGAAGTTGGACGTCCAGCCGACTGAGGCGCCCAGGGGCCCCCCGCTCTTCCCTTTTTAAAAACAGATTTCCAGGGGCGCCTGGGTGGCTCAGTCAGTTAAGCATCTGACTCTTGATCTCAGCTCAGGTCAAGATCTCATGGTTGGGGGGTTCAAGTCCCAGGTCAGGCTCTGCACTGACAGCATGGAGCCTGGTAGGGAATCTCTCTCTCCCCCTCAGCCCCTCCCCTGCTCATGCACACTCTTTCACTCTCAAAATAAATAAAAATAAAAGTAAAAATAAAAAATTTCTAGTGGAGCATGAAGATGTATTTTTTTCTAGAACAAGGAAGCCACTGGTCTATACTTGAGAGATGTGTAGTAAATATTATTTTATAAAGTAATAGGAAGGAAGAAAGCTTTGTGAAGAAAATGAATTTCACTGTGGTTAGCAATAACAAAATCCCTCTTGTAATATGGTTCCCCCCGGGTGGACCCAATACACCAAGCACGGGCTAATTGTGCTCTTGAAAGGTAACCGTCATAAACCCGACACACTCCATCTATCAGCTATTTTCAATCCTCTCTAGAACAAGACAGATTGTTGGCAACCAAGAAGCCAGTGATACCAGTATCCCAGCCTTTCGATACTGGCATGTCACCATGCCGTTATATCTCACGGGCAACCTTATGGTACAACAAAACTCAGGTTCAACTGCATTGCCAACAGGATTACAAAAACACAGGGGCGCCTGGGGGGCTCAGTCGGGGAAGCGTCCAACTTCGGCTCAGGTCATGATCTCGCCATTTGTGAGTTCGAGCCGCGCATCGGGTTCTGTGCTGACAGCTCGGAGCCTGGAGCCTGCTTCTGATTCTGTGTCTCCCTCTCTCTCTGCCCCTCCCCTGCTCACGCTCTGTCTTTGTCTCTCCAAGGTAAATAAACATTGAAAAAAAAAAAGTTTACAAAAATGTGCGCCTTTGTGAAAACAAAGAAAACAAATGAGAAACCTAACTGGTTGTACTGAGGGACAGGCAAGATCGAGGTGGGGTGACTCATGGACAAGCCCGTGGTGAGAAGCTTCAGAGGAACAGGCATTAGAAGGGACAGTCCCTCTCTGCACAAGGCGTTTGAAGGGACACCGTGGCACATCCGGCTGGCTACATGCTGGGCAGACTGTACTGATTCAATCGGTGCTGGTAACAAGCGAATTCTCGAACTACCCCTCACAGTGCCCGGGAGGACCGCAGCTGCAGGGACTGCAGGGAGTTACATTACCTTTCTCGGCACCGTTCTCCCCAGAGCAACCGCGGGGGTGGAGCAGAAGAGCCCAATGTTCACGCCCGGAGTGGCAAAAGAGGACTTGTCACTCGCCACGGCGATGTCACAGGTGGCAACCAGCTGACAGCCGGCGGCGGTGGCCAGGCCGTTCACCATGGCGATGACGGGGACCGGGTGGTTCTGGATCAGCATCATGACCTGAAGGAGCACACACACCGCGTCATTTCCACCAGGGGTGAGGTCCGACACGAACGGGTCACGTTATGTGACTTCGCCATCTTCAGAGCGTTTCCCGCACGCATCGGCGTATCGGGTTCTGGGAGCAAGGGTGAAAGGAGGCGTGAAGGGAACGACCTTGGCAGTAAACATCGACTGTGAAGCAGGCTGTCCTGTTTGGCCTTCTTGAGACCCACGGGAGGAACGGGCCCTGTTTCACAGCCAGGACGTGGAGGCATCGAGGGAAGGCACTGGCCAACAGGGGAGAGCCACACCCGGGGCGGAGGGGTCCGAACCCGCGTCTGGCGGGCCCCACGGCCCCGGTCTTTCCACCGGGCAGGGCGCCTCCGAGAGGCCACAGTCCCCGCTGCTATCCCCCGGCGACGCCGCCGGAGAACAGAGCGAGTTAGATCTCTGGGGGGGAACCGTGCCCGCACGGAGCCCTCCTCCTGAGTCTGAAACTGGTGTTTGGTACATCCTTGAAAAATTAAGGTGGAAGGGAACTGGAAGGCAATTTCCTCGGTAATTACTTCCCAAATTACCACTAGGCACACTCTCTCCATTCCATTAAAATGGTGGGGAACACCCTGCTGTCATCAAAATAAAATTCCCCAAATGGGGCCACTGGCGCAGAGAGGAGCCGAAAACTCGCTCGTGTGACACCCCACCCCCCACGAACCTCCAGAACTTTAACTTATTTTTGCAGCTGACAAAAGAACTTGGTTTGTTTCTCCATTTTTTCTTGCCGCTCTAAACGGACTGCGTTGCTATGGTAACTTCGAGGTATAAATGGTGGCGCTTTGAACCCTGGCAGGAAGGAGGGCAGGCGGGAAGGAGCTACCGCATCGGGGCTAGTTCCCACGGTGGCAACTCAGAAAAAAATGACCTTCATCGATGTGAAGATTTCGCCCAAGGAACTTAGCCTTTTGCGTTCACAAATATTTGATGTTTGTCAGTTTTATTATAAAAGAGCCAATTAGATGTTTAAGGATATGATATCATACTCTACAGGAGTGGTTCTGGACTTGTTTTGGGGGGTCACCCTAGAAGAACCCGATCGATGCTAAGGACTCTCTCTTCAGAAGAAGGCACATATATACATCTGCACCCCAGGCTGCTCATGGTTGGGGTTGGAACTCAGTCTCAGTGAAATGCAGTAGCCAGGAGAAAAACACGTAAGAACTTCCAAAGTCTGGCTGCAAAGAGAGATTTTTTTTTTTGGCTGAGTGTCGTCTGTTACCTAATGAACTGGTTACTTATGGAAAGTTACTTGGCTCTGATTAGCGCTGAACAGTCTGCTTCTCCCGCTGGCCACCTACAGTGTCCTAGGATTCTCTACAACCAGGGCGGAAAAGACAGTAGGTACCGACAGTGTGGAAAATACTCCTACCTTTCATCTAGGGATTACCTCTTTTTTTAATGTTAATTATTGATTTTGAGAGAGAGAGAAAGTGAGCAGTGGAGGGGCAGAGAGAGAGAGAGAGAGAGAGAGGGAATCCCAAGCAGGCTCTGCACTGTCAGCACAGAGCCTGAGACAGGGCTCAAACTCACGGACTGTGAGATCATGAGCTAAGCCAAAATCCAGAGTTGGCGCTAAACTGATTGAGCCACCAAGGTGCCCCTCGGGATTACTTCTAAGGAGTCGTCCTGAAGTTGGGTAAAAAGCTGTCTGGGGAACAATACTCACCAAATTATTTTATAACAGTAAAAATCTAACAAATAACACGAATATATTCCAATCAATAAGGAAAAACGGCTATGTAAACTAAATGTCTGTTCAATGGAGTGGCTGTGTTTTCATTTTGAGAGTTTCCACAAGACATATCAGCCTGGTGGGGTGGGCCCCGTGCCGTGGTCTGGAGCCGGGCTGCTGGGGTTTGATGCCCAATCAGCCACTTACCCACTGCCCACCCCTCAGCCTTCACATCCGGGCACAATAATAGTACCAGTATTTCATTTCATTCTATCCTATCCTATCCTATCCTATCTTATCCTATCCCATTCTAGAGTGTGTGTGAGCAGGGGAAAGGGGCAGAGGGAGAAAGGGAGAGAATCCCAAGCTCAGCATGGAGCCTGACATGGGGCTCGATCCCGTGACCGCGAGATCATGACCTGAGCCAAAATCAAGAGTCAGATGCTCAACCAACTGAACCACCCAAGAGCCTATCTCTTAACACCAATCTGAAAGAACATGAGAATTATATACATTAATATGTCTCAAGTACTCAAAACATTCCCCGGCCCAAGGCAAGCATTCAACGATACGGTCACGTTACACAATCGTGCAGTATAATTGCCCACGGGTATGATTCTTGAGACCAAGAGGATCACGGGGGAAATGATTCAGAAGAAATACACTAAATACTGGTGTTCACTCTGGATGCTGTGATCATGGTCTAGTACCAGTCGTTTATTTTCCTTCCTTTCATTCTCCTAGATCTTCAAAATTGTCCATAATAAGCGTTCAGTATCGTTATAATTAAAAAGTATTTTCAGTAAAGTTAGCAATTCAGGAAGGAGAAAGACAAGCTGGATAACAAAGCGGCTGGGGTAAACGATCCCTTGGTAGTCGAGACTTGGTTACCCTTCCTAGTTTACCTTCCGGAACCAAGTACCTTTCCTGGGCTCTGCCCGCTCCAAAATGTGACACAGCCTCACTCAACAGCACCGCTGGGGGCTCTATGTTATTCCCGGAAAGCGAGAGGCCGTGTTCCATTGCCATTTCAGCGGGAGGGCGTGAGGAAGAACGAGAAGAATCTCTTCCCGGACTGGGGTTTCCACCTTCAAACTTCGACGGGAAAGACGCAGGGACAGGTCCCCGGGAAACGGGCCAGTCAGCCCCACAGAGGGTTACTTTCACTCCGTCAGAGCCGAGGGTTCCTCCTGTTCCCGATTTGGAAATCATTAACTGTCGGGTGGCACTCGTGCTCCGTAACGAACCTGCTGTAGTTCAGAGGCAGAGCCGATTCAGGAATCTCTGCCTTCCTCTCTCAAACCGCCTCTTCTCACGCAGGAACCAAACAGGGAAGGACCCAGCTCATTCGGTCCCCATCTGTCTGTTGATTACATTTGGAAATCGAAGCCTTGCACAAGTTCACGGTGCCCACATCTACCCAGGACAATGTGATTTTCTTAGAAAAAGTGTTAAAGAAATCAATGTGCTTTCACTTGTATCTCCCTGTGTTAGGACAAGGTCCTGTTTCTGTTACGCGCTGTGTTTTGAAAGGTGAGCCTGAGGCATCCAGGAGTCGCAAGCTTCCACAAAATCTGGCCTTTATCCTCTGAAGGAGCCCTGGCTCCCCCGTGGCCCTTTCGCTAACCCGTTTAGATCTTCGTTCGTGAAGACACCACGGCAGAGGGATAAAAGCAGGCCCTTTAGGGAGGATGGAAGGGGTCTAGTGGTTCTCTTTGATGATTTTTCTGTTTTAGCCAAACATACTGGATAGAAGTCAAAAAACAACTTCTAAGGCACCAGGCTGGGCAAAGCCCGGAGCTCCAGTGTTACATAAACATCATTAACGCGAAACAAAAGACCTACGCCTCAGCTCGGGCTCACTTCTGCCTCTCCACGAAGCCTCGGGTCAATCGCTTTTCTGGTTCGTCCCTCCTCAAAGTGAGAAAACTATCATTGGGTTGCCTTCTGGCGTTCTGGAAGGGCAAGGAAAACAAACGGGGAGGGGGGCGAGAAGGTGTCTTAATCACCTCTGTCAGCCTCTGTGTCGCTCACCTCCGTCTTGTCTATATAGAAGCGATCATTAAATATTTGTTGAATCATTAACGACCAAAGAGGTGAACAAGTCAATGAATGCAAGAAAAATTAGGGAAAGTCATCCTAGGATCGGGTTACGAAACTGTTTCATGCCTTGCGTCTCACCGACATTTCCAGTTTCAGTTTGGCAGGAAACTTGTATTTCCTTCTATTTCCCTCAGCGGCTTACGAGTATGATGCATACAGTAGCGCTCAATAAATAGTCAGGAAATGAACAATGTATTACTTCAAGTTGGATTCTGTATTCAATTTGTTATTCTCCAGGGACCGATTTAATATAGTTATAAATCATCCCAAACTTGCAGTTCCTCTTCCTCCTCTCTGTTTGCAATTTCGCCCCTTCACATGGGTCAAGAGGCAGACGGTAAGAAGTAAACATGAAGACGCTAATTTTCCTACTTGGAGGTGTTAATTACAAAGGTTCGTTGGAAGAAGGGTTTGAAAATGATCTCTAGAATCATTACGGCTATTCCATTTACATATTCTTTCTTTCCCATTAACGGGTTGTTTTAGTTTAAAATTTTTAAAAATTATACTACTCTCAAGTACGTTCCCACCCTGCACCTCTTCCTTATGACACATATACCAAGACACACCCCATGATCCCAGGGCCAGCATATATTTTGCTATCTTTGGCATATAACAAGATCAATCGCTAACATGGTCCCTTCTTAAAACTCTACACCAAACAGCGGCTTGGGTGAAGGATTCACCCATGACCGGTCTACAGTGATGAGGTCTCACAGATAAAACCTCATTGTAACTTGGAAGCCTAACGCGATAGTTCATGTAATTAACATTTCCGGACTTTCGAGGTCCACCGACCGGCATCCTGGCTTACCTCAGAACAGGTCTGAAACACTTCGGCGTGATAATCCGGGCTTTGCTCATCCGTCAGCTCTTTTAAGTCGTGCCCAGAAGAAAACACGGGCCCCTCCGCTGCAAATGGTTCCAGTTGAGAAAAAAAAAAAAGAAAGAGACGTAAACGGCCAGAGCCGGGACGTTTGCTTGTCTTCCGGGTCACTGGCAGCCGTATTGATGCTGGGGACACTCAGAGAAAGCCGACACCTCAGTTTTGAGGAGAATAATTCTAGTTAGCTTGAAAAGTAACCGAGCGAGGTGAGGCATCTGTTCTTAAAGGTCTGTGGCGGAACCGGCGGAAACACGTAAATCCAGCCAGGAGAAGTTACCAAGGCGATTGTTCATCCTCTTTCCAGACCTGTCCCTCTGGCTTCACACTCTTGTTGCTGGACTTGGTGTGGCCCGAGTGCACAGACTCAGGGAGGTCCATCGAGTCCACGGTGCCTGCCACCGTGTCCCTGTCCTTTGGTCTACAGACAACGGCCACCACACAGGTTGGAATCCAGGAAGGGCGCGGTGTGAAGAGAACCCCCTTATTTTTACGAGGGATCCGAGGACGTGGTTTTAGCATCGCTGTTGTTATTAACAACAATGGTGAGATATAATTCCACGGATAAGCTGCTAACACTTTCTCATATTTCTCTCTGACTGTGGCTGCTGGGACAGACGACATTACTCCCTTTAAGCAAGTGAAAACCTTGTGTGATTCAGTTTGCTGCCTTGCTGTATCTGGGCTACACCCCCATGGCTACTGGACAGAATTTGTTCTGTTTCTTTTCACTTCGCCATAGAAAAACTCGAAAACTTATATGCAACCACAGACAGGACGGTAACGTTCTGAGCGTCCGCCTCCAGAAACACCGAATCTTAATTTTTAAAAACTAGTGCCTCACAGGGCATCACGTGTTTTATTTTTCTGTGGTTGCTTTAAAATGCCGGCATCGCGGTTCCTTCTACCACTGTCCTCCTCGCCAGATGATCTGGCAAAAATTCTCCCTGGAAAAAGAGCAAGGAAGGACATGAGCAAAGTTTAGCCTGCTTTCTGGCACCAGGGAAGAAGACCCCAGATCTCGGTTGAAAGCTTGGTTAAGAACACAAAAGATAAATCCATCGAGCGCCCCGAGCAGCCCGTCCTGGCCAGCTGGGTAGTCTAACTGAAAAGATCAGTGATTAAACCCGTCTCATCGGGTCCATGAAGAAACCCGGTCTCTGATTTCGAGGGGAAGACCAGCACGCCAAGGGTGATTTGCACGGTAATCTTTGCTATAATTCCCACGGTTAACGGTGTCGGGATCAAGGCCCCCGCCACGCCACACGAGAGATTTCCGTAATTAATGATCTTGAAAGGAGCTTCAAAAACAATCACCCCGTTAAGTGAGGAAATGCCCCAGGTAACCAAAGAATTTTGAGAAACCTCCTCTGGGTGCTGCAGAGCACCGAGGCTGGAGATCAGATAAATACCTGAGATGATAATGACTTTGAGGTCTTTGCTCTCCGCTTCACGAAGAAGGTCACTTTGCAGGGATTTCAGCATCGCTAACGACAGCGCGTTCCTCTTCTTCGGATCACTCAAGACAATGTTCCTGGGAAGAACGTTTTATAATTATTGGGTCGTGCCGGAGTCAAAACAGGTGAGGACCCCCACGACCCCTTTCTAACCTGGGAGCTAGTTTTAAAACGCCAGGAAAAGGAACCATGGGTGCTTCCGGGCAGGAGAGAGGCTCTGCCCTCCGCAGGTACAGCTAAGTCCAATCAAGGAGGCCACCTGAAATGTGGGCCGGGTTTTCCTCTTCCTTCCCTTGATTTGTTTCTCTTTTTCTCCGTGGTTGCTGTCGGATCCCCAGACTGTCGCCGCCACAGAAAGGGCAGGCTGGGATCGTCCCCAAACCACCACTGCCCATACTGAGAGGCGGTGAGGCTTGTGAGAAGACAGGGGTGGCCGCCAGGGGAAACTGCCACCTCGTGGCCACCTTCAACTGATTTCTTCAAAAGAACGAGGCTGGGGAAGGGGCCCAGAATGAAAACACGGCCGCAAGTCTCCTCCCGTCCACCCCGCAGAGGCGGCGGCGCAGTTACAGCTGCCGATACGCGTACAGGGCAGCATTTTTCTGGTTTGGGTTTGGGTTTTTGTTTGTAATAGGACACCCTGTAATTCCGCAAAATAATTTATGCTGAGAACGGGCAATATGCAAAGAAGAAAAGGGCAGGCGTGGACAGCCAGAAGGCTCTTCCGGATGTGTCCTCCGACAAAGAGCTGGCGTGCAGAGGTCTTCTTGCTATTTTAGGGTGTCTCATGTGCTAATTAAAATGAGTGGGATTGTCACCTGGCTGCCTGTAGACAGAAAGTGTCTCATTTTTGCCGTTATAAGAAACAGGCAGGGAGCCGAGCACCAGCCTGTTTGTTCTATACGTTAGCTGGGTTTCCCAGTGGTCCCCAGCTCCGCGTTTCCTGCCTTTCTCGTTCTTTTTTGGAATCTGATATTCCTACTGCCGTGTGTCAGCCTGGGTCCTCCTTAAGTAGCCTTCTGTTGCCACTGTTTTCTGGAAAACCGCTTTGGTGACTGACTATTTCGGTGCAGTAGAAGAACCCGTTTCTCTGGGACACCACGCCAGCTTTGCTGCCACGTGCAGGCACCTGTGACATTCACCTGCTCTGTTTCTCACCAGAACGCTTCTTCCTAAGGACTGAAGTGACTTGCCGCCGATAATGCTGACAGACTATGAAACCCACATTTTGGGGTGCGGTAACAGAAGTGCTGACGAACCTTCCAGTGAAATAATGAGTGCCTTTCTGTAGCAAACCTAAGCGCTGCCATCCCATCGGTGACATAGGCCTTAAATCAAATTCTAAGGCCTCCGACAAAACTGCGCAAAGAGACGCCAGCCCCTAAGTGCCCTTGCTGCGTGGCAGCATCGGTTCACATGGGGCCCACTGATCCTCTGGCTGGTGCATCCCGCGCCCTGTCAGGGTGCTCCACACCGCCGAGTTCACTTTTCAACCCAGCGTACCCAGGCCTCTGTTCCCGCCACTCCGGTAAGGCCGTCCTCACCGAGCATCTGCCCGTTGCCAGAACCGAATCCAGCGGCCGTTTGGATCATGCGCTCTCCTTCTGGAAGTACACCCTCCTCTCTTTGGTGCTTCTCTAGCCAGTCCTCCACTTCTTCAAGGGCGCCTCGCCTCCTGCTACCCCCCGCCTGATCCTCAGAGCTCCCTCCCCCGCTCTCTGCTTGCTCCATGCTCTTCCGAGTCCACCTCGCCATGGCCGTGGCTTCTACTGGTGCCTCTACTGTGCCGAGGACTCCCGACCTTTGCTCTCATTCCGACCTCTCTCCTGGGCTCCAGGTCCACAGTCCATCCCAGTGTCTCCCAGACCGACGGATCCGTGGGTCTCTCCCCCTCCCCTCTTTTCCTTCTCTCAGTGGTACTCCTCGGTTGCTCAAGCCAGAACCTGAAAGCCGGGCTATTTCCTCCCTATTCGACTGGTCATCAAACCTGGTTGAGAATCCCTCCTAAAAACCTCGCTAGCCTGCGTTCTCCCAGTGGCTCGCTCGGGTCAGCACGCGTGATGCTTTGCGCCTCCGGCTTCGCCAACGCCGCCCCTCCGAAGGGGGAATCACTAAGAGCGAGGTCGCCGCCAGAGCGTGTGATAAAAAGTGTAATGTTTGTGCTTGCGAGGCAGGTGATGGGCCTTGTCGACGCCCCAGTGAACTGTCTGGAGACCATCACGCCTTTGTAAGCCGACAGAAGGCCCGTGAGATGAGGCACGGCCATGTTCACGCACAGAGGAGACACCCAACAGATACCTGCTGACTGAATTCACGACCCCAAGTAGATTTCGATTTCTTGCCGGCAGTTCCACCAAATGCCTGTAAATTTTCACCTCACCTAGTGTTTAGCTACTTTTTTTTAAGAGAGAGAGAGAGAGAGACTCTTAAGCAGGCTCCATGCTGAGCATGGAGCCCTATCCGGGGTTCAACACAGGGCTCAATCCCATGACCTGGGGATCATGACGTGCACCGAATTCAAGAGTCAGACACTTAACCAGCTGAGCCACCCAGGCACCCCTTGTCACCTCTTTTGAACCTCAGCGGCAAGTACACTGGGCTACACAGCAGAGTGCGAACAACTCTGGAGGGACGCCGACCTTTCCCTGCCTCCTAGCTTTCTCTCCTCCTGGCTGCGTGGTCTCCAACAGGCTGCCGCCTCTCTGAACTGGTTTCCACACTGTAGGGCGGGGACCCACACAATCTGCCTCCCAGGCTGTTACGAGGAGTAGGGATGCCGATCGTACAGTACCTAGCACAGTACCCAGTTCCTGGCTGGTTTTCACTGTATGACAGTACTACTGCTGAGGGGAACAGCTTCGAAAAGGGCCGCTTAGTGTGACTTGAGTGGTCCAAGCTCCCCTACTTAGTGCTTAACATACCACTGCTTTAGGGCTGGATCTGGAGGTTCCGACCTACCAAGCGATTCCGGGCCTCGATGATAGATTGGTTCTTCCCATCCCCTCCCTTTCTGATTCACGCTTACCGCCGCGGAACTCAACCAGACCTTCCTTGGTCAACTGGCTGCCGTGCCAGAAGTCAGGCTTCTGACCAGGTGCAACCAGAACCACCCTTGAAAATGGGCAGGAAGGACCCCTGCCCGGGCTCTGCACCTTAGAGCACCCTGTTCTGGCCCTCTTCCTGCTGTGGCCCGCCAGATGAGCAAGGAGTCAGTATGATGTGCCCGCCTGGAAATCCCCACCCCCGTCCAAATCCTGCTGCAGTCTTCTGAGACTCTGAAGTTCTCTGGCTTTGCAGTGGGCACCCTTAAGCCCCCCGGTGGCCAAGAGCAATTATTTACAGGGGGTGAGGGGACAGAGAGAGTACAGGCATGCCAGATGGGGTGTCTGCAGACTTGTGTGCCAAGCTCCTGGCAGAGCCGGAGGGGTGGACGGGTGGGGGGGGGAGAGCGGTGAGCACGGGGTGGGAGGAAAAGAAAAAGGCCGCAGGCCAGCAGCTGGCCCTCCACCGCTTTGGGGGACTCCTAGGAGCCTGAGGATTACAAATTCAAACATGGTCTTCGCGGTGTTATGAAGATACACTTGTCAGGGAAGGAAGAAACGTATTTAGCTGTTAGTTTGATTCGTAACTTCTAACTACTTAGCACGCTGGGTAGGCCTCTCTTTGCACCCTTGCCCTGGCCAGGCAAACCTCAGGGTGAGGCCGGATGGGGCCAGGGGTCCTTCCCCTTTCACGACTTCTACTTCATCCAGTTCTAGTGTGTGCCCCGCTTTTAGGGTTTTAGGTTTGTGTAGGCAAAGGGCAGAGCTCAGTACAGTGTGTCCTTCATCCTACATCATACTGACCTGCCCCCCTCCCCCACCGCGGGCACTTCTGGGGGAGGGCCAAGGAGCCGCTCAGCTAAGCCTAACCTGGCCTTGGAACCAGGTCAAGTTTGTGAGAAGCACAAAACTCTTTCTCAAAGGCCACCTGCCGAGCTGCCCACGCTGCGCCTAAAGTCCAACGAAGACTGGGCTCCGTTGCCATGGCGGCTCAGAAAGTCTGAGTGCTGGGACCTTAGGAGGTTGTTGCGCTTGAAAGTTTCCAGTGTGTCCTGAAGTGTCCCAAATGCTACCGTGCCCAGGCAAGGGACTGCAGGAAACACCGTGTCCGAGGGTTCCTTCGGGGGCCGTCGGCCACATCTGGCCGTGACGGAGAAACTGGGGTCCCTAGGGGGCGGAGCTGACCTCAGACCGAGCCCTCGTTGGCCTCCGCGTGGGGTGACCGCCCATCTCTCCGCCCCGCTCGCTGCCGCCCACCCCCAACTGGGGGCCGATTCGGAAAGGCTTGGGCGCCCCGGCGGCCCCTCCGCTGACCTGATGCCGTCCCGCTGCCGCGCGCTGGTGGGTCGCGGCCCCGGCCCCCTGCTGCAGAAGCCGGCGGTGAGCGGGGCCCACGGGTTGCGCGGGAGCCACCCGAGTCCCTTTTTCCCAAAGGCCCACAAGCCGACGGCAGCCATGGCAGCCACAGATACGCCCCGGAGGGTCGGACGCCCCGAAGGCCGTTGTGTGAGCTACCGGACCGCTGCGCCTGTACCGCCCCGGGCCGCGGGCAAAACCGGATCGGAACTCCCAGGCCTGGGCCTAGATCTTTCTCCTCTCGCAGGCCACACCCTCCGCCCGCCGCCCCGCCCCGCCGCCCCTCCGCCCTCGCCCCGCCCCCAGGGGCAGAGCGGTGGAGTCAGGCTCCCCGGCTTGTTTGTTTTAGCGAGGCCAGATAGAGTTCAGGGGAAGCAAGGAAAGGGTTGGCTTGTTCCTTTCTGCACCAACACCAGTGTGTTGGTTTGCCTAGATTAGAAAAATGAGTGTCAACAGGTGGTGAGTGGTACGATCTACGGATGCCACTTTGTTACTTCACCCCACCCACTGCAAAGCCGCTGAGGCCACAACATGAGGCATATTCCACACAGGCATGGACTTTCGAAGGACTTTGTGTCCTCTCCTCCAAAGCCTTACATTTAGAATCTCTTGGGATTTTCAAATGCACCCAGGAAGGAAAGGGAGATCCTTCTCGGGTCTAAATGACTGGCACTAGGGGAGACAGCATGTCCTGCCGCTGAAAGCTCAGTGTGACTAGAATATCCTCATTGTCATTTGTTAGTTAAATTCTCAAAGTCTGGAGGATTTTCTTTTTTAATTTTTTAAGTTTATTTATTGTTAAGAGAGAGAGAAAGAGAGCAGGCACACAAGAGCAGGGGAGGGGCGGAGAGAGAAAAATCACAAGCAGGCTCTGTGATTGGTGGCCCAAACCCACCGAACTGTGTGATCATGAGCTGAGCTGGAATCAAGAGTCAACCGCTTAACTGACTGAGCCACCCAGGCGCCCCTCAAAGTCTGGAGGTTTTAAAAAATGTTCTTCCACACTTTATTTTTATTGCCTACATGCTTATATTCTGTAGTAGGTATCTTCTGCAGGGATCGCTCTGGTCTTAGGACAAAACCTTCTATCTTCCGTCATCGTTCAGTTCCACGTATTTTAGTCAAATCTTCCCTTCAGAATATGTCTGATCATGCCTCTTCCCTGCATCCTGCTGAATGTCGGGCCCTGCTCCTTCCGCCCGCCTCCTGCTGCTCTCCGTGTTCTAGGCACACAACAAAGTCTGGAGGTTTGCAGGACCCATGGGAGACACGGTCTCAGCCTCCAGACTCTTACAGTCTCTGGGGGAGACACCGTGCTCAGGACTGTCCACACACTTTGCCCTGAGAGGTTTGCAAGGATAACAGTTATACAAAGGCATTTAAAATGAGGCCACGGAGGTCGTACAGTGGCTTCAATTAGTCAGACACGGGGTGTACTTCGCAGCCTCGTAACTGCACAGAACACTTATGTGCAGAGCAATATTCGGGAGTATCACCACCCCACCGCCCCATTTCCTTGGTCCTTGATCCATTGAGGCAGTTGGGGTATTCCTCATTCATTGTCTCAAAGTTGGGGAGGGGTCTGGCAGAACTCAGAGACAAACAGGTGACAGTTTTGGGCTCCGGAGTTATAAAAGGTTAGCACTTGGGAGGTAGAAAGAACACCAAACAGGCATAATAGATTTGAGAAGGTGGTGCTGGTGAGTAGAAGAAGGCCTCTAGCCTGAGGCCGGATTAGATCGTAGGACTTGTAGGAAAAGCCTGAAGAGGCAACTATTGTGGAATTTGGGGAAAGGGTTGGCCCAAAGTCTCCTGGAGAAGAAGTGGGAATGGCCAGAAGCCCCAGCAGGGGCCGAGATAGATTCGTTCTATTTCCCTGGTAGAACCCCAGGGGATTCCTGAGATTCCAGGTCAGACTGAATATCTGGGCAGATGGGCCTGAACACCTCACGGAATTTCCCGTGGCCCAGTTTGATGCCGTGATGACAGCTGGGTCCCTGCTCTCCGAGAAAGGCTCAGAAACAGCTGACAGAGGTCTGGACCCCAGGGGGCCCCGCGTGGGGGGTGGAGGACGGTCAGGAAGCATGGATTGCCAAGTTATAGACACAGTGAGCATGAGGGCATCTCAGATAGATGCCACCCGCTGTACTCTTTGGGGAGACTAGAGTATGCCCAGGTTAGTAAAAACAGCAACACGAAAACGAGTCTAAGTGGCTCAGACCCCAAAGACTCATTTCCGCCTCTAACCACAGGACTGCGGAAGATCGGGGGAGAGCTCTGTGCTGGGCCAGCACGGTCCTCGCCCCAGGACCTGCGGGAGCAGCCTTTATCGGGAAAGCTGCCAGTTTCTGTGGCAGAGGGGGGAGAAAGAATAGAGAGAAACATGAATTGGCACATGAGACTTCCTTCTGGAAATGACCCTTGCTCTCGTGTTTCATTTGCCAAAGCAAGTCACATGACCACGCTTAGCTGATGGGGAAGTACAATCCTCCCAGGTTAGGAGAAGGAGCTGGAATCTTCTCCAGCACTGACTACCTCATGACTACCATGACCGCCCAAGCACAGAGCATTGGTGTTATAAACTAACTTAGGCACCAGGCACCTACCTGGGTGGCTCAGTTGGTCAATGGTTAAGTGTCTGACTTCAGCTCAGGTCATGATCTCGCGGTCCGTGAGTTCGAACCCTGCATCAGGCTCTGTGCTAATAGCTTGGAGCCTGGAGCCTGCTTCGGATTCTGTCTCCTTCTCTCTCGGCCCTTCTCCCACTTGCATTCTGTCTCTCTCTCTCTCAAAAATGAATAAACATTTTTAAAAAATAAACTAACTTATGCTTATTATTCAGGGTTTGGTGATAGAATTTCAAATTGGCTTAGATTAGGTTTCTGGCCTCAAGGCAGAACAGAGATTTGAAATAGAAATTAAGCTCAGATATAAAATGAAGTTAAATTTCTAGAACACTGAGTTCGTGCCCTGGGGTTTGTATCTATTGCCTTAGTCATGCCAAATTCTGGAGAAACGGCAAAGCAATGCTGCCTGAGGCCGAGGGTCATGCAGGATCAAAAAGCCAGCTCGGAACGGTCACCACCGCGACCCATATGCCACCCTGGAGGACATTTCTCACCTTCTTCCCGAGGTTGGTGTTGTGGGCAGGATGGGAGCGTTGGTTGGGAGATGAAGCGATGGGTGTATCCCGACGCAGGAGTTGGAATAGGGGAAGCAATCTGGGAGTTTAGGGTTTTGAGAAAAAGAAGGAACTGGGGAGGCACTCAGAGGCTGCAAATCACAGCTGCCAATGGAAGTTTCCAGAGCCAACGTCCACTGCTTCTAAATTTTCTTTCATAATAATAATAGTGGCTCTTTGAGAAGCCCCCCATGTGGTACCCGTGCCTGCCCTTGTCGCTCTGCTTCTACCATTTCAGGATGACTCGCGAGGGCAGGTTATCCGGACCCAGGTCAGAGGGCTTTCGCCGGCAGCGCTCGCTCTCAGCGCGGTGGTTACACAGTTGGGGCCGGAGGTCACCCGAAGGCTGGTGTTGCTCATCTAAGTTCCCATCCCTTCCACATCCCCCCGCCCCGCCCCATTTCCTCCCGACCCCCAGGGAAGGGGGCTGGATGGCCTGGGAGTTATCTGAGTGGGACTTGAACCGCTGCTGAACCGCTCACCGCCCTTAAGGAGCTCAGGGGCGTGTTTTCACTCGGGCTGTTTCTCCAGGCTTCCTCTGCCTCTCATTAATTTTGGTAGGGACTGCTTGTCTTTCTTCTCCCGTGCTCGGCGCCCTTCTAATCTATTTTCCACGTGGGCCTTCTCCCTGACACGATTTGACTTCCAGGTTGCCAGCAGAGAGAACTCCGGCTTTGATTTACGCGCTCCTTCTCCGCGCCTCGCGTCTTTGCCATCCGGATGTGTCTTTGCTACCTTTTCACGTTTCCTTTAAAGACCCGCAGACGCTTGGCAGAGCGCTGCAGAAATAACGCGGAATAAAAGAAAATTCTAGGGAGCCTGGCGTCTCAGGCCTGATGTCGGAACGAAGGAAGGTTTAGAACTCCTCCGGGTGCAGGGAGAGAAAAGTGAAGGGCAGATTTCCTGCCGTGTATGGAGTGGTTTTTGAACTTCTTCTTTTTCTTGATTCCGGGCCCTTCTAAGGCAAGCATGTGATGACACAGTTCAGAGGTACGAAGCAAGAGCGGGGCTGAGTGTCAGGGAAGGCACCTCTGGTTCCCGGCTGGTTCCCCAAGTCCAGCTGCCTCCCGCACCGGCTCCCCCCACACCTGCACCCCTGCGGAAGCCATAGGGGGGTCAGTCGCTCACAACCCAGAAATGTCTCTGACTTCCCTTCTTTCCCACAGCTACAGACGCTTTTCAAACGCCTCAATTTTGATTATTTTCTATTTTATGTAGAACCCACCGGTCATTGTCCTCATGCCTTTTGCAAACCTGAAACTTCTTTGCGAAAAGTCCAGACAAGTTGGGTGAGAAGTCATTTAGAAACTAAATAGGAGGCGAGGGGGGAGTACACGGATGAAATTAAGTTCTTCTTATCCCCACTTAGCGCCAATTCTTGAGTTTGCTCACATGCGTTAAGCCAGACAAGTTCAGTAACTTCCGGTGAGGGACACGGAAGCATGGCATGGATTGCTGGTCATGCGTATGTTTCGTGGTGACGGGGCTAGAGGCAACGTTTTGAATGAGCTTGCTAAGTTAAAGGGTCCTGGCAGCACATACGTAGCACCTTTCTGGAGGGCACGAGGTCCTTTGGGAAAGGGGTGTTCAACATCAGATCCATTAAAAGGTGCTAGAGGAAGACAGGCGAGTGGAGACTACAGCCTGCACCTCGTCACCATTCGCGGCCCCCCGATGAGGAAGTGATGAGAGGCCACAGAGCCAGACAGCCTCCGGAGGACAGGTCAAGGAGCCATCATTGGTTCCTGTCTTCTGCACCTCCTGCATTTCATGATGTTTCGGTATTTTTTTTAAGTTTATTTCTTTATTTTTGAAAGGGAGAGGGGAGGGGCAGACAGAGAGGAAGAGGGAGGATCCCAAGAAGGCTGGGGCAGGTCAGGGCAGAGCCTGACTCAGGGCTCGACTCAAGAACCGAGAGATCACAACCTGAGCCTCAGTCAAGAGTTGGACGCTCAACCGACTGAGCCACCCAGGCGCCCTCGTGTCTTGGTACTTTAAGGGGAAAGGAAAAGCAGTGGACATTCTGGCACTGAACAGGTTAACCTCCAGCCGAAGGGAACAGGTGCTACGGTTTGAATATTCCAGAGAGCCCGGAGGAGGGTTAGGGTGGTGGGAGGGGGTCAGGGAGGGGAGGGGTTTGCTCGCCTGGAGGAAGAGGGATGATTTCCTACTCAGTTGCTGGAAGGGAGGGATGGGGCAGGTTTCGGTGTTCGGTAGTTGCTAGATTACTAGTTTGACGACATTTGTCGAGTCACCACGGAGCCTGCTTCCTCATCTGTGAAATGGGGGAAACAATGTTTTCATCCTTTTCAAAAAATATTCGTCTTGAGTGGGCACCAGGGAGACAGCAGTGAACAGATCTAAGTCCTTACTCCTAGATGGCTTGAATTCCAGGGCAAGGGAGCAGAAAATAAACAGGTTAGTGGGCGGAGTGTGTCAGGTGGTGATGAATGCCACGACGAAAGATAAAGCAGGGTAAAGGCGGGAGAGGGGGTGCTATTTCGTTATAAGAGGATGGAGGGCGGTGTCAGGGAACGTTGGACAAGATGGTGTTGGAGCAGAGACCCCAGAAGGAAGTGAGAGAGTGAGTCGTGCAGGTGTCAGAGAGGGAGACAGGCATAGAGGCTGGAGGGGGAGGGGCAGGAGGGCTTGGAGAGAAGTAGAGGCAGAGGTGGCGGGACCAAGTCGTACTGGCCTTGGATTTAGGTGGCAACGAACCCATGGCTTTCTCCCTCTGAGCAAGGTGGGGAGCCCTGGCTGGAAGGCGATGGCGCTAATCCACACAAGAGGCGGTGGTCTCGGACAGGGCGCCGGTGGTGGGGAGAGTGAGCTGTGGAGTCTGGATATATTTGGAATTTTTAAAAAATATTTATTTATTTTTGAGACAGAGAGAGACAGAGCAGGAGCAGGGGAGGTGCAGAGAGAGAGGGAGGCACAGAATCCGAAGCAGGTTCCAGGCTCTGAGCTGCTAGCACAGAGCCCGATTTGGGGCTCGAACTCATGGACTGTGAGATCATGACCTGAGCCGAAGCCGGACGCTCAACCGGCTGAGCCACCCAGGCGCCCCATAGATATATTTTGAAGGTAGAGCGGACAGGATTTGGTGATGCATCAGTGTGGGTGTGAGAGGAGGAGAGAAGTCAGGGACGACTCTCAGTACTTTGCCCTGGACAACTCATTTTTCCCCAAAAGCTGTCCTGAGTGTCCAATGACATGAAAAGTGGTTGTAGACTACTGTCGATGAGCCTGGGCTCAGAGCCGCATGGCCCCGGGTTCAGATCCTGGCTTCCCCACTGCTCGCTAGGTGACCCAGAGCATTTTACTTAACCTCTCTGCCTCAGTGTCTCTGCCTGCAACGCCGTGCTGACAGCACCACCTACCTCCCCTGGGAGTGAATACACGTAAAATGCTTGGACCGGTGCCAGGCACATGGCAAGCTCTATATAAATGTTCGCTGTTTTTATGTGACGTGATACCTATGTCATGTGGTTATGTACATGTAGGCGTAGCAGGAGCTTGGGAAACTCCGTACAGGTTAACTGCTATTGTTTTTATATAACGATGTAATAACATTTCAAAATAAGTGGGAATCGTTTTAGGTAACTTCCACTCGTGTTTCTGTTTCTCTCTTAGTTGGAGCTGCCTTTGCGTGTGTTTCTCTGGACCCCCCGACCCGCCCCACAGTGATGCCCTCACAGTCCTTGCATCGCGCTCTCCCAACACCCCAAAGAGGACTCCCCTGTCCCCCAAGGGAAACTCAGCTGGGTCGGAAGTTAGAGAATCACAATCCTCAAACCCACCACTTGTGACCCATCTCTCACACCTGCCTGGGGGCCTCCATTGGGTGTCGTCCTTACTCCCAAGCCGGGAGGCCAGTTCAAACTCATCCTCTGCCCTCATTCGATCCCACTTCTTCCTTTTGCTCCTGCACAGACTCAAAGCTTTCACGTCTCCTTGAACGCCTCTCGTACCTTGCTTTCCCCTTCCGCTGGGGTTCCCCACCCGGGAGTTTGGGTAAGGTTTCCCCAAACCACGCTCCGACCATCCTCCCCCTCATGCTTCACGCCCATTCCCCGGTAAGACAGCTGTGATGGCCTCCGCACCTCTTGCCTCTCCCCTCCGAATCCATCCTGGGGCCAGGCCGGCCTTCCGGTTCTTCCCTCCATCCCCGTTGACAGCTGCTTTGACACGGCCAACTCGGGCGACTGCGGAAGCCTTACCACTGGGGGCCCAGAGCCGCCCATACCCCCTTCTGGTGCGTTCTTTGCACTGTACGAGTGATGTTTATAAATGCAGGTGTGGTCAGGTCCTCCTCGGCTGTCCACGGCACTTAAAGTCCAGCCTCACTGCCATGACTTGCGAGGTCAGCACAGACTAGCACCCGTTTTCCTCTGCCCCCTCCAGCCACCCTCCTGCTCCTCCTACGCTGTGACCCTCCGCGCACATCAGCCTGTTGCCAGTCTCCTGAGGTCAGCAGACTCCTTACTTCTTTGGGGCCTTTACGTGAGTCTGGAAGGTTCATTCCTGAATCTTCACCTGGCCGGCACCTGAGCATCCTTCATGTCTCAGTTCTAATGTCGTTGTCCCAAAGAGGACTCCTCAGAGACCCAACTTGAGTTAAGTCCCCAGCCCCTCATTATTCTCTAATGAGGTCCTGTTCTTCTTTCTCTGCCTGATCATGATCTCAAATCAGGGATTTCTCGTGTGAATGCTCCTCGTCACCCGTCTGTTAGAGGCTCTGTGAGAGCAGAGCCTGTGTGTGCTTTTATTAGCCCTGCGGACCGAACGCCCCATGCCCGCTAGGCACGCTAATGTTGGTTCACTGAGACCGTTGGATAAATCGAGGAATAACTGAGCATTTCTCCTCTGCTCGAAAACCTTCTCCGGCTCCCACTCCGTCCCCCGGAGAAGCCCAAGTTTGTTCGGCCTTAAAACACATCATTACCCTTCACAAGTCCACACTCCAGTAACGTAGAACGTCTTCTATTCTTTCCGCGGGTCCTGCATGGTTCTGCCTTGGGGGCTTTATTTTACCAGCACTTAAAATATTTCACGAACGAATGACTGGCCCTAAATCATACCCAGTCTTCAGGGATATCAAATGTGACATCTGCCCTGAAGCCTTTCAGACCTCCCCCCACCCCCCCACCCCCACTTCGCTGAAATGAATTTTTCCTTCTTCCAGCTCTCCACAGCGCTTTCTCTGTGGCCATTAATTGGTCACGGTGTACCTCTCCTTTCGAGTTTCTTTCTGCGTGTCTGATTTTCTACCACACCGTGAGTTTCTTGAGGGCAAGATCCATGTCCTGACCGTCTTCGTCCCTGCCACCATCAGGCTTCAGCTGTGGCGGGGCTCAGTGTAAGCGAAGACAAAAAATCATTATGGATTATGGAGTCAAAGCGAGGACGATTTTCCTAAGGTCGTTTCTCTAAGGTAGATTTTTGTGCAGGTAGTTCCCTGTGGAGACGCGTGGGGGTGCCCTAAGCAAGCAAAACTCTATGCCGCTCAAGATGGATTCGTTTCTAAATTATTTTAAAGATGACGGGGCTGCTTTTGAAGTTTGTCTCCCATATTGATCGGCTGTGGATGACAGGAAGGAAAGGTAAAGAACAATTTAGTGGGCGGAGTAAGAGCCGTACATCAGATCCGAAGACCTCATCCGGTCAGAGAGACAAGGCAGGACACCTCTGCCTTCTCTGAGCGAAGGGTCCTACGATCACATCACAGACTACGGGTGTCACATTGTTGTGTTTGTCCTCCAAATGAAGAAGGGCTGAGGGTTGTGCTGGGTCCCCTCTAAATAGATAAGTTGAAGCCCTAACCCCAAAGTGTGGTGGTATTTGGAGACTTTGGGAGACACTAGGTTTAATTATTTTTTAATGTTTATTTATTTATTTTTGAGAGAGAGAGAGAGAGAGAGAGAGACGAAGTGCGAGTTGGGGAAGGGCAGAGAGAGAGGGAGACACAGAATCCGAAGCAGGCTCCAGGCTCTGAGCTGCCAGCACAGAGCCCAACTTGGGGCTCAAACTCACAAATGGCGAGATCATGACCTGACCGGTCAGTTGGAGGCTTAACCAACCGAGCCACCCAGGCGCCCCAGGAGATACTCGGTTTAGGCGAGGCATGGTGGAATGAATGTCCTTCCGAGAAGGAGAGAGACCAGCACCTGGTCTGTGCCGTGTGCAGTACAGTGAGAAGGTGGCCATCCGCAAGCTGGAGGGGTGGGGGGGAGCGGGAGACTGTCACAAGAACCTGGCCCTGCTGCCACCCTGGTCTCCAGCTTCCAGCTTCTGGATTGTGAGAACTGATCTCTGTGGTTGAAGCCACCCAGTCTGGGGTGTGTCCTTACAGCAACCCAAGCAGGTTATCAGAGGCCCGAGTGCAGAAAGGGGCTGCCCTTCCCTGCTCTTTGCCTCTTCACGGAGAGGTTGGTCTCTGGGTAAGAAACTGCTGAGCGGCCCCTGGGTGGCTCAGTCGTTAAGTATCGGACTGTTGATTTCGGTTCCGGTCATTATCTCATGGTTTGTGAGTTCGAGTCTCGTGTCGTGTTGACATCTCAGAGTCTGCTGGGAATTCTCTCTCTCTCTTGTTCTCTCCCCACCCCCTCCAAAATAAAAAATAAAAAATTTTAGAAAAATGTGTATATCCTGGGGCACCTGGGTGGCTCAGTCGGTTAAACATCAGACCCTTGATTTCAGCTCAGGTCATGATCTCACAGTTTGTTAGTTCAAGCCCCACCTTGGGCTCTGTGCTCACAGCACAGAGTCTGCTTGGGATTCTCTCTCTCTCACACTCCCTCTGCCCCTCCCCTGCTCACGCTGTCTCTCTCAAAATAAATAAACTTTGCAACAAAAAGAAAAGAAAAGAAAAAGAAAATGCTGAAACATTTGTTAGGAACAGACAGACAACAGGCTTTCAATCCCCTATCAGAGCCTCTGATTTGTCCTCTTTGTAGATACGGTGCTTGGAAGACCTATCTTCCACGTTATAAAGAAGGACTAGTATCCTCTTCTTTCGTAACAGTAGGTCAGCGGCCGATCGGTTTTGTTAGTTTGTTTGGACCAGACTTTTATTTCCATTTTTGGATGTAATCTTTTCCATTCTTAAGGTCAAGATGTAATATCGGAACTAGGGGGTGGGAGCCCTGTCACCTGGGCGAAACTGACTCCCCACCCCTGCTGTTGGTCTAAACATGCCAAGCATGAAGTATGCAGGTGACCCTTGAACGACGCGAGTTTGAAACGTGTGGGTCCACTCGAGTGTTTATTTTTTACTGCGAATGTATTTTCTCTTCCTTATGATTTTCTTAATGCCATTTCCTCTTCTCTAGCTTACTTTACACTGAGAATACAGTAGGTAACACATATAGCATGCAGAATATGTTCATCAACCGTTTATGGTACTTGTAAGTCTTCCAGTCAACAGTGGGCTCTTAGTAGCGAAGTTTAGGGGAGAGTGAAAAGTAGTAGGTGGATTTTTGACTGTGCGATGGCTCGGTGCCCCTGACCCCTATAATGTTGGAAGGTCAACTGTGATTAATCCAGGAATGTCCGTTCAATAGCACCTCACTGCTGCCTGGAACACTTCGTCATCCCTGGATTTACAGGTGTCAAACCATTGTTTTCCTGATTTCTCATCACTCTCCTCTATTGTAAGTCCTTTACATTTTTATTATTTATTTTTTTAAATTTTTTTAAGGTTTATTTATTTTTGAGAGACAAAGAGACGAGTTTGAGCAGGGGAAGGGAGAAGAGAGAGGGAGACACAGAATCTGTAGCAGGCTCCAGGCTCTGAGCTGTCAGCACAGAGACTGACGCCGGGCTCGAACTCACGGACCGTGCGATCATGACCTGAGCCGAAGTCTGCCACTCAACCAACTGAGCCACCCAGGCACCCCCATTTTTATTATTTAAAAACATTGTTTTTAATGTTTATTTATTTTTGAAAGAGATATAAAGCTAGCAAGGGAGGGGCAGAGGGAGAGGGAGACACAGAATCCAAAGCAGGCTCCAGGCTCTGAGCTGTCAGCACAGAGCCTGACTCAGGCTCAAACCCGCAGACCGAGAGATCATAACTTGAGCTGAGGTTGAATGCTTAACTGACTGAGCCACCCAGGCGTCCCAAGATCTTTACATTTTTAAATTTACATGTCTGTTTATTTGGATAAACCAAACTGACTACGCTGAAAACGTCGGCCGAGTTCAGAGGCATGTGGTGAAGGAAAGTCTCAGGTGCAAGGGCGCCCGGCTGGCTCAGTCGGTTGAACGTCTGACTCTTGATTTCGGCTCAGGTCATGATCTCAGGGTTGTGGGATTGAGCCCCAAGGCAGGCTCTGTGCTGAGCACGGAGCCTGCTTAAGAGTCTTTCTCTCTCTCCCTCTGCTCCTTGCCAGCTCGTGCTGTCTTTAAAAAAAACAAAAGAAAAAAAGTCTCAGGTGCAGTTTAAAGGGTTTACGAGCCAAAACAGAAACCTCTCCTTTCCTGTCCTTCATTCTTCCTCCCTCCCTCCCCCATCCACATGCTTCGTGCTACTGTGTGCATACTCTTTGCGTGGGGGTGTCGGTGCGGAATCGTCCGTGTACATGAATTAAAGACAGGGCTGAGTTTCACCTCTGGGTCAGCATGATGTAGCCATGAAAACACGTGTCTGCTCCCTCACCTCCTACTTGGAAACTGCGGGAATCTCGGAGAAGGCTTCGAACATTCACAATCCCTGGAACTCATGAGGAGGCCCCAAACCAGTTACACCTGCATCCTGGGAAGTAGAGAAGTCCCAGCTGCTGTTTCAGTTACACTTTTTTCCTAAATACATATATTCTCGGGGCACCTGTGTGGCTCAGGAGGCTAAGCATCCGACTCTTGATTTCAGCTCAGGTCATGATCTCATGGTTTGTGAGATCGAGCCCCCCTTATCGGGCTCTGCCTGCCTGAGACTCTCTCTCTCCCTCTCACTCTGTTCCTCACCCCCTCGAAAATAAAAAATAAAGAATACTTTTCTTAATGTGTATATTCTGGGGGGTCCAGGGGGCTCAGTCAGTTGAGTGTCCGACTCTTGGTTTCGGCAGAGGTCATGATCTCACGGCTTCGGTCCGAGCCCTGCATCAGGCTCTGCTCTCTCTCTCTCTCTCTTTCTCTCTGACCCCACCCCCACCCCACTCATGCTGTCTCTGTCTCTCTCAGAATAAATAAAATAAACTTAAAAAGTAAAAGGATTTAAAAAACTAAAAACCAAAACAATGCATACATTCTGTAACGTAGAACATAAAGTTGGCGTCATGCAGTGTGGTGTTTTGCCACTTACTTTTTTCTTTAGTAAATTATAAATACTTCCACGGCACAATAGCCTCCTACAAATGACTTAAGTAATACCGTGCTACCTTATCGTGTAGTTTTACCGTAATTTATTTAACCAATCTGTCCTGACCCGCATTTAAATTGTTCCTAATTTTTAATATTATAAGTAATACCATAGTGAACACCTTTTTGCATATTCTCTCTGCACGTCTCTGATATTTCTCTAAGATGAGTTCCTAGAAGCCGGCTTGTTGAATCAAAGGATGTGACATATCTGATGGTCTCTCCAGAAACATCGTTCTTCTTCTCTCGGGTGTTTTATAAAGAAAGGGTGTGACCTTGGGTTAGATTTAGAATCACCTATCTATGTGGTTGAATTGACTCCATAATGATTAAAATACCCACTGGATGCCTTACACTCACGCGTACATACGGCTTTGCAGAATGAGTCGTTTTCTGCGTATTTTAAATACTTCCTCTGCATCGATGACAACTCAGAGAATTATGGTGTGGTGGGCAGGTGATGGGATGGGCAGAGGGCAAACAGGCAAATCAAGAATCGCTACAGCTTTGCTGCATTGTTTGACCATTCCAGAGAGTTCACAGATAGATTAGCAAAAACTCCAGAGAGAGACTCAAATGTTGTAACTTTGAGATTAGATTATCATCAGTGTTTTGCAAAAATGCGTATTTCAGTCATTCGGCAGTCTCTGGTATTTGTGCCCCCTTGTAACACAAGAGATGATGTGGTCTTGCCCAAGGGACAGACACAAACAGCAGGGCACCGTCTCCCCTCTCCCCAGTTCATGAGAAAGGGTCTCTCTTTTTTTTTTTGCGTTGTCTTTTCCATATGAAGATACTGCTTTCGACCTCCGTCAATCAGATAAGCCCTCCTGAGTTTTGTTGTTGCCGCTGTTGCCAAAATATTGCTCACATCCGTCTTTTGCATTCTGCCTCTCTCCCTCTGCATGTCTGCTATGACTCACTGCCGTCACCATCGCCATTACGCCATTAGCAACGGCTTCCACCATTCTCCTTGTGGCACAAAGGGACATGAACTGAACCTGGAATCAAGACATCCAGGTTCTCGGGGCACCTGGATGGCTCAGTGGGTTAAGCGTCCGACTTCGGCTCAGGTCACGATCTCACGGTTCGTGAGTTTGAGCCGCACGTCAGGCTCTGTGCTGACAGCTCAGAGCCTGGAGCCTGCTTCGGAGTCTGTGTCTCCCTCTCTCTCTGCCCCTCCCCGACGCATGCTCTGTTTCTCTCTCTCTCTCTGTCAGAAATAAATAAATATTAAAAAATAAATAAATAAGATAAAGACATGCAGGTCCTAGGACCCTAACCTCGGTAGACTTGTCTACGCATCTATCCAATGGGAGAAGTAAGTTAATCGAGGTGGTTCAAGAACAGTCGGAGCTGGAGAGTCGCGAAAGCAGGAAGAATACGTTTCATTCGGGACTGCCGCCATAGGGGAAGAGAGACTGCAGAACGGGGCCGGGCTCCATTCTGAATGCAGCCTGCACAGTGGGGCTTTATAGCCAAGGAGTAGGTGAGGGTCAGTGGGTGGAAAATTACTAAGAAGAGACATCCGCCGTGAACTGACCTAACTGGATTCTGGCTGAAGGCGGGCCGGGGTGGCCACACGTCCCCTGGGCCTCGCTGGAGGATGCAGAACCTGCTCTGATACCGAGGGGGACTGGCTCTGAAGGATGGGGATTCCGGCTGAACCAAATTAGTGGGATTCTTGTTAAAACCGGACAACGCGGAGACCAACGTGAGGTTCCAAAAGCTGAAGCCAGGTGGCAAAGGGGGTGAGGAGAGGATATTTGTCAGGATGTTTTCACACTGTGTCGTGAGAAGCCCTGGGGGTTCAAGGAGGGGACTTAGGACTGCGGATTGCTGGGAGGTGCTGTTCAGGGGACCGCCGGGCCGTGGATGGCCTCAACCTCACCACCAGCCTAACAGTGGCACTCTTATCTGCCTGATGTATTGGTTCTATCCAAAATTGGTTGGTTTGTTTTAAGTCAGTAGAACCTTTTGTTCTGGGGCGCCTGGGTGGCTCAGTCGGTTAAGCATTCGACTTCGGCTCAGGTCATGATCTCGCGGTTTGTGAGTTCGAACTCGGCATCAGGTTCGCTGCTGTCAGTGCAGAGCCTGCTTTGGGTCCTCTGTCCCCCTCTCTCTGTCCCCTCCCCTCTTGCGCTCCCAAAAATAAATTTAGAAAAAACTTAAAAATAAAAGAACCGTTTTGTCCCAACCCGTGAAGACCATTAAACCAGAAAAGCTGTGACGACAGTTCCAGACACTTGCAGACAGAGTTTAGGATTGTGAGCCTGCAGCTCACCCAAGGGCCTAATTTTCATTCCAACCGATGTCCCAGGGAACTTTGCATGAGGGAGAGAGGCTTTTCATGAATTACGGAAACTCGCTATGCTCAGTCTGCCTTTCGTGAGAGGCATACCCTTCAAGGACAGACCCTTCCTTGCAGCCCGTTTTCCTAGGCAACCCTGAAATTGACGCGGAATTGAGCGCGTCTCTCGCACTTCCAGGAAATAAGCATTCATCTCCGCTCCTGATTTCGCATTTTAGGGCATTCAGTCTCTGTGGGAGGCCCTGATTATTCATCCATTTCCACAACACATGCTGTAGTATGATTAGTGCCTGTTCTGCAGCGGACGAAACTGGAACACAGAAGGCATAAGCAACTGACCTCAAATAGCACGCACCGGGGAGCAGAGGGAGTGAATAAGGACCCCGGCTTCCTAAAAACAGTTCCCTTCTTGCTAAATGCTCCCCTGCTGGGCGGAGACTCGTTTCTCTTTTCTGATCTCCTGATGGCTCCCGGAGAGCTTCTCTCTTTTTATCTTCTTCTGGGAAACCAGCCAGCACAGTTTGGCTCCACTGCCCAACCAGGCAGCCTCCGGGCTTGGAAAGGCGGAGCCACAGTCAAAAGACACGCCTTCTCGAGGTTCTGGGAGGGTGACGACACCTTTCTGGTGAGCCAGTCAGCGAGGGTTGCCCTTCCTGACCCACAGTGCGTCGCCGAGTCTCATGCCTTTCGTCGGGAAGGGACCTCACGGAATAACCCAGTGACAACCCAGCAGTCAGTTGAGTTTCAAATAACATTGAAACTCAACATGGTAGTTCATGACTTAAAGCCCAGGCAAGCTTCGTCTGCAAGGACTGAGATTTTTTCCGAAAGGGAAAGGATTTTGGAGTTCCAAAAGTCTGACGTTGCCTGCTAGGAGGCAAAGCCCAAAGAACAACAAACAGAGGTTACACGGTAAGGCGGAGCTCTCCAACCCTCTCCATCGTGTGGCCCTCACGGAAAACGGTAATGCTCTATTTTTGGAGTATACCAGTGACACCACTGCCACCGACCCGGGGTGACTGTCCACCGCAGACCCCTCCCCCTCCCCGGCCACCTGAAGGGACCAACGTTCTTACCCGACATCAGGCGGCTCTGCCAAATAAACCAGAGCTGACACAGAGCCGACGATGTCAGAGCGGACGTCCCAGAAAGAAACAAAAATAATGTCGCGGCCCTGGAGAAGAGAGTGTGGCTGGTTTGGACTCCCTGACTTCCCCCGGTGGAGTCCTGAGGGGATTGGAAGTACGTTTTTAAAAATTCAAGGGGCACCTGGGTGGCTCCGTCGGTTAAGCGTCTGACTTCGGCTCAGGTCATGATCTCTCTCAGTTCATGAGTTCAAGCCCTGCATCGGGCTCTGGGCTGATGGCTTGGAGCCTGGAGCCCTCTCTCTCTGACCCTCTCCTTGCTCTTTCTTGCTCTCTCACACACACACACACTCTCTCGCTCTCTCTCAAAAATAAATAAACTTAAAAAAAATGGAAAGTTCAAGATAATACCACAGTGAGACACCACCGCATACCCGTTAGGATGGCTACCACCCGGAGCCGGCGAGGATGGAACGTACTGGAAACCCCGTGCACTGTTGGTGATGGCAAAAATGGGAGAGCGCAGGCAGAAAGCAATGCATTCTACGCCAGTTACCACCTCATCCGACAAGTGCACTTCTGGGTGTGCGCCCGAAAGAATCGCAAGCAGGGACTTGAAGAGATATTTGTGTGCCTATGTTCACGGCAGCATGATTCACAGTAGCCAAAGGGTGTAAGAAACCAAGTGTCTGTCAACGATGAATGGATAAACAAAACCTAGGTCTATCCATACAATGGAATATTATTCAGCCTTAAAAAGGAAGGAGATTCAGACACCTGCTACCACATGGGCGAATTCTGAGGACCTTCTGCTGAGTGAAATCAGCCGGTCACAAAAAGACAAATACCGCATGATTCCACTTCTATGAGGGAACCAAGAGAAATGAAATTCATACGTGTGGAGAGGAGAAGGGCCGGGGCCTCTGGGGACAGGGAGAATGGAGACTTGTTTTCTCGTGGGAACAGAGTTTCGTTTTTGCAAGATGGAAAGCATTCTGGAGGTGGATGGCGGTGATGGTTTCACAACCATGTGAATGTGCCTCGTGCCATTTAAAAGTGGTTAAGACAAGGGGCCCCTGGATGGCTCCATCGGTGAAGTGTCCGACTTCGGCTCGGGTGGTGATCTCTCGGTTTGTGAGTTCCAGCCCCGCATTCGGCTCTGTGCTGAGAGCTCACAGCCTGGAGCCTGCTTCAGATTCTGTCTCCCTCTCTCTCTGCCCCTCTTCTACTTGTGCCCTACCTCTCTCTCTCCCTCAAAAATAAATAAACGTTTAAAAAATATATTAAAAAAAGAGTGAAATTACTAAAAAATGGTTAAGATGGTATTTTTGACGTTATGTGTATTTCATGACAATTAAAAAAAATTCAGCACGGAGGATAAAACAAAACTTAAGAGAGGTTTGGAAGGTTCTCAGGCAAGAAAGGACTTGTGCCTTGATTTTCTAGCAGAGCCCAAGGAGGCAGCAGGCCTTGTGGAGAGAAGTCACCTCTGCTAGAGCATGTGACATCTCTGCCAAGCTTGCAGGAGAGGAGGTGGCCCGGTCCCGTCCCTCCCCCACTACCTCTCCTGGCCAATGGAGAGACACGGGGGGGGGGGGGAGGAAAGCCCCGTCCGACTGACTCAGAGCGACTGGGAAGTCAGTGGATGGACGTGGGCTGCCTGGAAGTGACTAGATTAATCTCTGCTATGGAGGCAGAAAGGATGTTATAGAAAAACGTAGCCAACACGCGCCTGCACGTTGGCGGTGGTGGCCACACGACTCCCACTCGAGAAGAAAACAGGGGAACATATTGCTGGAAAGAACAGTCCCGCGGCTGGGGGGCCCCCGAGCGCTCGGCCTTCTGGCTGCAACTGTGACGGTGCTCACTCCCTCTTCTTCAGGCCGTCTTTCCCAGACTGACTTCCTCGGCAGGGGGGACCGGCAGAGAGGGGCCCAGTGCACGGCAGAATCGGCGTCACCCACGTGGAAAGAACCCTCTCCCGTTTTTACGGGGTTCAAGAGCTGCGGTCTTCTCTGTAGTTGGTCGTGATAGGAGGCTTTAGATTTTGTGAACTTTGTCAGGGCATAACAAATGTGTGTGTGGGGGGGGGACTGCTGTTTTTTCGCATTCCTTCTGAAACAGACAGCCCTTTTCCTGTTGTAGCTGGTATGCCCCAAACATCACCCCTGGGTAAGGTCTCCCAGGTACGCTCATAGCTACCCTGCCACATGGCCACCTTTTCATCTTGCCTTCCTAGAGCAGCCTCTCTGCTCGGGTCTCCTCCTGAGCATTTCCGGGGCTTTCCGAGGGGGCCATTGTGTCCCAGCAACCCACGCTGGCTGTCGCCGCCCCTTCCCCTGCGCCTTGGCCAGCACCCTGAGGGGAGCATCTTAGCCACTATTCCTCATGGCTCCCTCCCCTTCCTGCGGGGCTGCCTCCCCTGGTTTCGGCACCTTCTTCCGCCCAAGGTGGGCGCAGACTCTTCCCTCGCTCCCCTCCCCCAGTGTGACAGCTCAGGTCAGGTTGTTGATTTGGCCAGACTCTATTTTTAGGAGGGTAGGACACAGAGAATAACACCAGGGTGGTGATGGGCACAGGGTGGGCGCCGAATAGGTGTCCGCTGAAGAAATGAACTGGGCCCACAGCCAGCAGGCCTACGTGGCGTTGACTGCTTGCCTGTGAGGTCGCATGAGGCAGGAACCGACTTCCACCTGAACCAACCCCAGCCTTGCAGGCCGAGCTGCTTCAGCCTCGGGGGACCGACAGGAGGAAGCTGTTCCCCCAGCCCTCTCCTCGCTCCTTGTTTCCTCACTGCAGGATGGACCTCTTCCGGGGAGACGGGGCGATGGGAATGCCCACCCCTCACTCGTGGGGGCGTGGTCTTGCCCAGCGACCTCCACCGGGACTCAGTGGTCCAAACCAGCCCCTTCCAAACCCTTCCATCTTGGACAACCTGGTGACTTCGCAGCCTCTCCTCCGATAGGAGGTGGACATCTGTAAGAAGAAACAGTCACAGAACATGATAACGACAGAATGCCCCCCACTCAAAGCAAAAGAATAAGCGACAGTTCCTGCAAAGTGTCCTCTAAATCCGGGCAGGGAGTGTCTGCGGGCCTTCGAAGCTTGTTTACGTATTTCTTAAAAAATCACTTTATCGAGGTATGGTTCATGTACAAAAAGTTGTACGTACAAATGTCAACATTTTTTAAAATGTTCATTTATTTTGAGAGAGAGAGAGGAGAAGGGGAGGGGTAGAGAAAGAGGGAGGGAAAGAGAGAGAATCCCAAGCAGGCTCCACCCTGTCAGCACAGAGCTCGATTTGGGGCTTGAACCCATGAACCGCGAGATCATGACCTGAGCCGAAACCAAGAGTCAGACACGTAACAGACTGAGGCACCCAGGCGCCCCCACATGTAAAGTTTTTAGTGCCTCGGACTCACTGAGTTTGGAGAGACGCGTATACCCGTGAAACTGTCGCCACAATCAAAGCCATAAACGCGGCCCTGTCTCCAAAAGTTCTCCACTACCCTCTTTTTTTGGTGATAAAAACCCCGTCGGATCGCTGCCCTCACAGCAGAGTGTTAAGTAGCCAGTGCGCTGTCGTTAGCCCCGCGCTCTGCCGTGTGGTGGATCCCCGGACGTGTCCATCCTGCACGTACTGGAACTTTCCGTCTCTGAGCGTTCCACTCTCATTTCCCTCCCCTCGGCCCCGGCCCCCGCCACTCCACTTCTGCTTCTGGGCTGGACTATTCTAGATCCCTCCTAGAAGCCGCGTCATGCAGTCTTTGTCCTTCCGCGTCTGGCTTAAAAGAAGGAAGGGCTGCCGTTTGCCACGACGTGGATGGCCCCGGACGCACGTCTTCTGCCGCCGAACCCAGGGGTCGGCTCCTCAGCGGACGACATCCCACTCGGGTGACTGTGCAGCCTCGCCGAGAACAAGGGGCCGCAAGTCAGCCCGGCTCGCTCCAGGGCCCTGGGGCGGCTTTCCCTAAACAGGAAAACCTGCCTGGTGGGTGAATTCCAGTGCCCGGGGACGGGCTGCTCCCCCGGCACACCGGCCCCTCCCCTCCCTCGCTCTCCGCCTCCCTCCAGAGGTGCTCCCCTGGCGTTCGTGGGATGGGTCCCAGGCAGGCTGCTGACAGAAGTCCTGCCCTGTCCTGAATCCTGCTGTTTGTTCTGGGCTGGCGGCTTCCTCCTGCTGCCCCCCCCCCCCCGCCCCCCCCCCCCCCGCCCCCCCATCCCACTGGTGTCAGCTCAGTTCAGCTCAGCCACCCAGGCCTGTCTGGACCTGACCCTCCACCCCTCCACCTGGCCCCTCCACCCTCATGGGACACACTGTGCCCTCCGCAGTGATACCCGCCTTGGTCTTGGCGGGTCCTTCTCGTAGCTGGATGACATCCATTAGGGTTACTTCCCTCTCTACTCATCGCTTATGGGGTCCAAACACCCCCTTTCTACACCAGTTGGAGAAAAAAAAGTGACTCTGGGTAGATTTTTCCCTTCTCCGTCCGTTCTTTCCTGCCTCCTCTCTCTCCGTGAGGTCGGACACGCCGCGGCAGGCGGAGGACTCGATTCATCTCCGTGTCCAAGCGAAGAGAGCGCGTTTCCGTTGTGAGGTTGGTCGAGTCAAGGTCCTGGGGCCGGTCTTTTCCTTTTGGCTCCCAGGCTGCCTGGCATGAGGTCGGCCCTGCTCGGACTGGGGGTGGGGGAGGCCCGACACAAAGGCGGCCCTCAGGCTTCTGGTGGGAAGCGGCCGGAGCACAGATGGAAATCTCAGGCAAATCTGCAGGGGAGACAGGGATGGAGCCCAGGTTTCCGCTCGGGGTTTGCCTCTGGGCTGCCCTTGGTCCTCGGGGCCTACGGCTCCGTGTCCATCAAGGGCCGTAGACCCGAGACGGCCGCGCAGACTGTCCCAGGCCGAGCGGTAACGCCAGGGGAAAATATCAGTACATAGCGGTCAGATGCTGGGACACCGGCCCCTGTGGTAGCCACACTTCTGTCTCTTTGCTTCTCGAAGGCCGCCTCCCAGGCTGCCCCCCCCCACGTCCCCCTTAAACTTCAACGGGAATGTTTTCCAACCAAGACCTTAAAGTCTTTCAAAGATGATCATAAATCCTTTCTCCACCACCTCCAATAGTAGATGTACGGTACATTCTACGACTCTCACGAAAGTTCCAGATGAGGGAGGGGTGCCTGGCTGGCTCAGCCGGTAGAGCATGCGAGTCTTGACCTGGGGGTTGTGAGTTCAAGCCCCATGTTGGGTGTAGAACTTACTGGAAAAAAAAAAAAAGGAATAAATAAAAGTCCCAGTTGGAGCCCCTGGGGGGCTCAGTCGGTTAAGTGTCCAACTCTTGGTTTCGGCTCAGGTCATGATCTCATGGTTTGTGGGTTGGAGCCCCACATCGGGCTCTGGGCTGACAGCACAGAGCCTACCTCTCCCTCGCTCTCTGTCCCTCCCCCCGCCCATGCTCTCTATCTCAAAATAAATAAATGTTTTTTTATAAAAAGTTCCAGTTGAGGGTACAGAAGTTCTGGAAAGGTGAGGGGCAGGTAGGGGGTGCCTGAGCCTTAGTCCACGCCGACCCCCTTTAAGATCACCCTGCGCATCCAACCGTCGTGCGTGTGTGTGTTTGCTCGCGTGTGTGAATGTACAGGCGGCCTTTCGCCTGGGTCCCGGGGGGGAGGGGGGGAGGGAAGGGTAGCAGTTGAAACAAACGCACTCCTGGCTCAGGCTTCGTGCAGCTTCCACGCCCGCTCCTTGCGATGCCACACAAGTGCCGCTCTTTACCCGACCTTCGCGGCAGCCGGCGTCTCTGAGGACAGCTGGGTGCCTTGGGACACTTGAAATAGCAGATATTTCTCAAAGCAGACAAATATAGCGAGGGGTTTGCGATCGTTCCAGGGGCCTTTTAACCAGGAGAGAAAAGATAAGCTGTTTATAGTGATTCGAGGCCAGAGATGCCTCGATGTGCTCTGAAAAAAATACCCAGGTGTGACTGCGTCCCATACATCCTCGGAGCGACGCCAAGTGCGCAGGAAATGGACAGACGGCCAACGGGAGTCCAGAAGAAAGCCTAGCGTGCTGATTATTCTGCGTGGGCTGTGCAGGCGTCTGTGGCTCCATTGGGTCTTGGATGAGAGAAGACCATACACTCGGGTGCTGGGGTGGCTCAGTCGGTTAAGCATCCGACTCTTGATTTCGGCTCAGGTCATGATCCCACGGTGCGAGGGATTGAGCCTCATGTAGGGCTCTGTGCTGACAGCGTGGAGCCTGCTTGGGATTCTCTCTCTCTCCCCTCCCCCCACAGCCCCTCCCCTGCGTATGCTCTCTCTCTCTCTCAAAATAAAGAAATATTAAAAAAAAAAAAAAAAAAACCACACTCTGGATTCTAGTTTTCATGTATTCGGTGATCTCTGAAGGCGTTCCTGAGGGTCTCTCCAGCCAAGGCGCAGCCTGGCAATCCGGAACAGGGGTGTGCTTGCACGGCAGCCCCTCCCACCCAGCCCTTGCCTTTCTTTCTTGGGGTCTCAGGATCCCTCCTACTTACGACCCCTTGTCCCTGCAGAAAAGGGGAGAGTATTGACTGCAGACCTCCAAGGGTCTCTGTGAGGAGTGGGCCAAGCTTCTGGAACTTATCTCACTGCGAACATTTCTTCCATTTCTGAAAAGCCTCTATTTGTTCACCAGACTGAGGTTCTGCTACTTCTTCCCCCCTCCTTAAAGTCCTTTTCTCTCCCACTGTGAGCCATAAGAGTGATTATAAAGATCATCCACTCAGTGCGTATTTATTGAGCACCTACTATAGACTAGATGGTGTTCTATGACTGCGGATACACCTGTCATAAAACCGTCCGTGTATTTAGTGCTTTACTGTTTGCAAAGAGCTTTTGGTTCACTCACCTCATTTCCTGTTTTCTTTGTGAATTTTTTTTTTTTGTGGCGCTAAAAGACACATAGTGTACAATGTACCATCTGAGTTACTGTTAAGTGTACAATTGAGAGGCATTAGGTACCCTCGCATTGCTGTGAAATGGATCTCCAGAACTTTTTCATCTCGAAAAACTGAAACTCATTCCCATGAAACAGTAAGTCTCCTTTCCTCCTCCCCGAGCCCCTGGAGACACCATCCTACTTCTGTCTCTGTGAACCTGACTCCCTGAGGAACCGCGTATAAGTGGAGTCGTCCGGGATTTGTTCTTTTGTGACTTGCCTTTTATTTCCCTTAGTACCACGTCCCGGGGCTTCATCCACGTTGTAGCACGGGCCCCTGCACGACGTCTGCAGCAGTCCTTCGGGCTGGGGTTCTATGTTTGGCAGGGGGGAAAGTTGAGGCTCAGAAGGATTAAGCGATTGCTCAGGGCCACGCAGCTCGTGGGTCGAATCGTGTCCCCGAAAAGATATGACCAAGTTCTAACTCCTGGCAGCCGGGAATGTGACCTTATTTGGAAGTAGGGTCCTTGCAGACGTGATCCAGCGATGGGTCTTGAGACAAGATCATTCTTTCGGGTGAGCCCTACACCTACCCACCGATGTCCCCAGAAGAGAAAGGACAGGGAGATTTGAGATACCGAGAAGCATGGGGAGGAGGGCCACATGAACGGAGAGGCAAGCTGCCAAAGCCACACGGCGCCGTGAGCCACCTGTTGCTGGAACGGCCAAAGAAGACCCCTCCTCTGGAGCCTTTGGAGGGACGTGGCCCCGCTCAGAGCTTGATTTCAGGCTTCCGGCCTCCACGACCGTGAGAGGTACATTTCCGTTGCTTTGAGCCCGCCAGTGCGGGGATCTGTCACGTCAGCCCTGCAGAGGGATACGGCTCATGAGCTCCAAGCGGCAGGGCCCAGATGCCGTGACCTCTGGCCCCATGTTCTTCCAGGACAGTGGGTCAGGAGAGAGGTCCTCAGTGAGGGTAGGAGGCTCTCCATGTGATGGAGTTTATTCAGGAGAGAAAACAGCTATTTTGTGGGAACGCCTAGCCCCTAGCTCCGCTCCATACATAGTGAGCCTCCTCCCCTCCCCCTACTTCCTAGCCTTGCGGAGGCCCCAGAATTCAAGCTGCCCGGTGGGCGGACTGACATAGCCCCTCGCCGCCTGCCCTCCGTCTGCCCCGCCGGCTCAGTCCGCCTTCTCCACCCTGGTGTCTGTGTAGGACGCTGGCCCGGAGCGACGGGTCAATGAGCTCTCTTGCCCCTGGCTTCCAGGTGAGGGCAAGGAGGGTGAGGTCAGGGGGCCTCTGCTGGGTCACCGCGGCCAGGCTGGCCCCTCAGCCAGAGGTCACTGCCCCTCCGATTGTCTCCTTCTGGAGTGGGGGCCGCAGCCTCTCTCCTCTCCCTTCTGGTCACCACAGTGGCTCTTCTCTGGGGCCCTCACTCAGACTTTTGTGGCCAGTCCTTTAGCAAACAAGCCCACCTTGAGTCACCTTCTGGGCCCCACGACAGCTGTTTCCTCTCGGAACCATTAGTCACACAAACCACTAGAACATGGGGTGTCGTGGGGACACCTGTTTTTGTGCTGTATGCCAGGTGCCAAGAATAGTTCCTGGTAAATGTCGGGACAGGAAATGTTTGTTGCCTGTTGTACGGAACTCTCACGTGGGCTGCAGGCTTTTCCGCATTATTAATTCTTAGCATTTATTTCCCCTTTTACATATTTTTTTAATGTTTATTTATTTTTTGAGAGAGAGAGAGAGGCAGAGAGACAGAGCACGAGCAGGGGAGGGGCAGAGAGAGAGGGAGACACAGAACCCAAAGCCGTTTAACCAAAGCCGGCTCCAGGCTCCGAGCTGTCAGCACAAAGCCCAATGCAGGACTTGAGTCCAGGAACCGTGAGATCATGCCCTGAGCCGAAGTCAGACGCTTAACTGACTGAGCCACACAGGCACCTCTGTTTCCCCCTTTATAGAAAGAACGCCATCAGGCAACCTCAGATTTAAAATATTATGAAAAAATAAAATATTATGTAAATATTAATAAACCTTAAGGTTGTTTTTTAAGCCTCCCCCCTCCCCAGCCCATTTGGTTAGGGTAGCAGGACCCACAAAAAACCTGATTGGTCCACGGTCGTTTGGGTGGACAACATTGAACTTCTCCCTACATTGAAACAATCTAAGCCTTAACCTCTGCCTCTCTGGCTTCCACGCTTCCTTTTCCTGTGAGCTTTCCCTGCAGATGGAGCGGCTGATACCAGCCACGTTGGTCTCTGCTCTGTCCTGCCCTCACATTGCCTCCGATGTTCCTCCTGCCTCCGCTCAGCAGCAAAGCTTCTCTTTCTAAAGGTCACTGATGACATCTTTAAGGAGTCAAAGGTCTCTCTCCATGTCCCTCCCTCTGAGCTTTGGGTTACCCTTGACCTACTGGTCACTCTGGCTTGGATGGCTCTCCTCTATGAGCTTCCTCTGGTATTTCTTGTGGACCTTTGGTTTCCTTTAGCGTCTGCTCCTTCTCCAGCCACTGCTGCCGTGCACGATGTCGCCTCCTAGACTAAGATGTAAGCCACCAAGGGCCAAGAGCTCTGATCTCACAGGAGATGCCCAGGAGACGGTCATTAGTTCTGGCTCTTCCCCCTCCCCCTGGTCTCTGCCCTTGTTCCTCCAGGTTTCACGTTGTTATGGACTGGCCCCACCATGGAGCCCTGCTCCCTCTGTTTTGTTCTAGACCCAGTTCCCAGGCAAGAAGGGCTGGTACCTCTGATATTGTCCCTTCACGGGCACTTGGATTCTCATGCAATAGTTATCACTTGGCGTATTAGTCAGAGGTCTCCAGAGAAACAGAACCAATAGGATCTATCTATCTATCTATCTATCTATCTATCTATCTATCTACCTACCTACCTACCTGTCCATCCATCCATCCATCTATAAGATCCATCTATCCATCCATCCATTGATAAGAGACTTATTATGAAGAATTGGCTCACACAATTATGGGAGCTGAGGAAGTCCAATGTTCTGCAATCTGCGAGCTGGAGGCCCCAGGGGACCCAGTGGTATAATTCCCGTTCAAGTCTGAAGATTCAGAGAACCAGGAATGCCAGCGTCCAAGAGCAGGAGAAGACCGGTATCCAAGCTGAGACAATCAGGCTGAGTGTGAACTTGTCTTTCTTTTGTCTTTTTTGTTCTGTTGAGATGCTCAACAGATTGGTGAGGCCCATCCATGTTGTGAGGACACATCTTCATTACTCAGTCTGCCAATCCAAATGCCAACCTCTTCCAGAAACACCCTTACAGACATACCTAGACCTAATGTTTAACCAGCTATCTGGGTAGCCCTTGGCCCCGTCAAGTTGATGTTTAAGATTAACCATCACACTTGTCTGCCTTTCTCGTCCATGTTGATTGAGAATCAGGCCCTGTTCTGGCCTAGAACTCACAGTTGATGCTAATTTCACTTGCTTCCGAAAAAATCCCAGCTTCTTTGGATCTCTTTCTTCATCACAACTGGAGAAACCAAATGATGGCACTTCTGACTTTAAGAAGTCCTAGATTCTGAAGATCTGTATGACCTGAGAATGAAATTTGGACATGGTGGCCATCCACTTGTTTTCTCTGATGACAGTGGGGACTGTGGTTCAAACTCGCTTCCATTCTCAAACTTGCACCCCATTCTCTCTGGGACAGGGGCGCAGGGAGCATCAGAACCTTGTTATCTGGGGGCAGTCTGTGTGTAACACAGTATATTATTTCCCCAAGCGTGCCCCCATTGTATGGGTAAGGCTAGTTCCTCAGATTCCTGTTTCTCAAGAGAAGTTTCCGTGGTCCGACAGGGCTGGGAAATGCTGAATGAAAGCAAGGTTCTATCAGCTGCTTTTTTGCAGAATTTCTCAGCGTCCTTGACCTGCTAGGTCAGCTGTCACATCAGCACCTGTCTATAGACTGTCCATTGTGTGTATGGGATTGCATGAGGTGCAGGGAAGGTAGGGATGAGGAAGACGTGTCCTCGTGAAGTTTATATGGTAGCAGCCAACAGGCTTGAAATAACCTACTACCCGCTAAGGACGCAATTATACTAATAAGTGCACCAAAGGGGAAAAGCAGAGGGGGTGAGGGAGCATTTATCATTAGGACCTAATGGAGTCCGGGGAATCGGGAATGGCTCACCTGGGGAAATGGCGTTCAAGTTCAGATCTGAAGAAGAGAAAGATATGTACCAGGTGGAAGGGGTGTGGGCGTGGAGCATTTTAGGCAGGAGGACAGTTTATGGAAAGGTCCTGAGTGGGAAAGGGCTGGGCGTCTCTACGGGGTTTTGAAAACAAAGATTTGTTTTCAGGGAGCTCTCCTCCGCACCCCTTTCCGCCCTGCAGTGTGTTGCGGGACTAGAATTTGGCTTTGCTGGTATAGACAGACCCCCGCCCGGGATCCGGGAGACTCAGGCTGTGGTTGCTATTAATTGTCCCAGAGACAATGTCCCTAATTTCTTTGAGCCTCCTGTTTCTTATCGATAAAGTTAGGGCAGGGGCTCCTGGATGGTTCAGTCTGTTGAGCGTTCGATTTCAGCTCAGGTCGTGATCTCTCGGTCCATGAGTTCGAGCCCTGGGTGGGGTTCTGTGCTGACAGCTCAGAGCCTAGAGCCTGCTTCAAATTCTGTGTCTCCCTCTCTCTCTGCCCCTACCTCGCTCATGCTCTCTCTCTCTCTCAACAATAAACATAAAAAAATTAAAAAATATAAATAAAGTTAGGGGCAGACAACATAATTCCTAAGATCCCATGTGCTCTCTTCTTTCAAAGGTGGGATTTCCAGGGGAGAGTGAAGACAAACTCAGCGGGGGACAAGGGGCTCTCAGGGACGCTGGGGAGGCCAGATGGCGGCCAGGACCCTGGAGAACCCAGTGGATGCTCACTCCCACCCAGGAGACTTTCAGAGGAGCGTTTATCTTATCAAGGAACATGCTTGCTCAGGACGCCAACCGAGCCCTATTTTTAGGCTCCTGCAGGTGGAGAGAGGACCCTCTGCAGCACCGGCCTGAAAGTTAAGAACAAACAACAAACGAAAACAATTTCTCTCTCTGGATCCCTGTTGCTCACTTTTTCAACCTCTAACTTTACTCTCTCCTGCCCACTTTTTTTTTTTTTTGGCTCCTTGGTCCAGATCCTTCCATTCCATGTCTCCCAGCCTGCCCCAGAAAACGGACACTGGTGTTCCTGCTCTCAGGTTACTTGACCCAAAGACCTTTGTGTGAGAAGCTCCTCTCTGCTCGGAGGAAATGGAGTGCTAAGCCTGTCTTTGGGTTGTGGCTGGAACATTCTAGGTGCCCCCACCCCCACCCCACGGCAGATGTACGAAACTGTTATAAAGTTCCCTCTTTCTGTGGAGTCAGTGTTTTGTGGTTTTTTTTGTTGTTGTTGTTTGTTTTTGTTTTTGTTTTTTTTTCCGCTAGGGCTGCCCTAACAAAGTACCACAAACCCAGTGGCTTAAACAACAGACATTGATTGTCTCCGGGTCCTGGAGGCGGCAGGTCCTCGCTCAAGCTGTAGGAAGGGTTGGTTCCCTCTGAGGCCGTGAGGGGAGAGTCTGCTTCAGGCCCCTCCCCTTGGTGTGTAGATGGCTGGTTCTCCCTGTGTCTTCACCGGCTCTTCCCTCTGGGCACAACTTTGTGTCCAAATCTCCCCTTCTTAAAAGGACACAAGTCATATTGGATTAGAGCCCACTCTAATGACCTCATTTTAACCGGATTACCTCTTTAAAGATCCCATCTCCAAATCAGATCCCATTCTGAAGTTCTAGGAGTTAGAACCCCAACCTATGAATTTTAGGGAGATGCAACTCAACCTATAAGAGCTAATAAGTCTTAAACCTCAGTGTACCTACAGCTTACCTGGGGGCTTGTTAAGAATGGAGGTACCAGGGGCACCCGGGTGGCTCAGTTGGTTAAGCATCTGACGCTTGGTTTCGGCTCAAGTCATGACCTCGCAGTCCATGGGTTCAAGCCCCAGGTGGGGCTCTGTGCTGACAACTCAGAACCTGAAGCCTGCTTCAGATTCTATGTTTCCTTTCTCTCTGCTCCTCCCCCACTCATGTTGTGTCTCTGTCTCTCAAAAATAAATATTAAAAAAAATTTTTTAATGAAAAAAAGAAAATCACAAGATAGAAAAATATATGTATGGTACTGTGCTATAAAAAAAATCTAGGGCACCTGGGTGGCTCAGTCAGTTGAGCGTCTGGCTCCTGGTTTCTGGTTTCTGCTCAGGTCATGATCTCATGGTTCGTGGGTTCAGGCCTCGCATCAGGGTCTGTGCTGACAGTGCACAGCCTGCTTGGAATTCTCTCTCTCCTTCTCTCTCTGCTCCTTCCCCACTCTTGAGCTTGTTGCAGTTCTCTCTCTCAAAATAAATAAACTTAAAAAAATCCACATTTATGTGGACCTGTAGGGTTCAACCCCTTGTTGTTCCAAGACCAACTATATCCTCTTGGTTCTGTCTCTCTGGGGAGCCTTGGCTAGTACAATTGCCCACTTTATGGTATCATAACGAATGTATTGCTGCTCTTCCTCATTTCTGGCACAGAGCTTCTGAAAGCCTCCCGTTTTCCCAAGAGGTGAGAGTGACAAAGGTGTCTTTTGTTATGTTAATGAAACCTTTGGGCCCACACCTAAGCTTGGGGGCAGTTGCCATGGAAACTAACCATGTGACTAGAGAGTAGGAACTTCTAATCCCACCCCCCAGACCTCCGGAGGAGAGGAGAGGGGCTGGAAGTTGATTCAGTTGCCAATCATGCCTAGGTAATAAAGCCTCCATTAAAACCCCAAAAAGACAGGGTTCGAGAGCTTCCGGGTTGGTGAGTGGGTGAAGATTTGGGGAGAGCATTGGGAGCCCCACACCCTTTCCCCATGCCCTGCCCTACACGTCTCTTCCAACTGGCCGTTCCTGAGCCCTATCCCTTGACAAACTGGTGAAGTCGTAAGTGAAATGTTTCCCTGAGTTCTGTGAGCTGCTCGAGCAAACGAAGCAAATCCAAGGAGGGTGTGTTTGGAACCTCCCATTTATAGCCCGCTGGTCAGGGGACCAGGACTGGTGATGACATCTGAAGTGTCTGCATGTGTGTGGGGAGCAGTCTTGTAGGACCAAGCCCTCAACCTGTGGGATCTGCTGCTCTCTCTGGGTAGATGGTGTCAGAATTGAGCTGAATTGTTGGACGCCCGCTTTGGCGCCTGAGAATTGCTTGGCGGTGTGAGGAAACTCCTCCCCGCACACAGATTGGAATTGGTGACCGGAACCTTGACTTGTGATGGGGAGGAGGGACAATTAGGAAATTGAGAGCTTTCTAGAACTTCTGTGGTCTAGGAGGAGCGCGTAGGGTTGGAAACCTAACCCAGGAATGCTGGGCAGGGGGTTGCTTACCAATAGTGCGCAGGGAAAGTGGAGGGATGAGTCAGGTGTGGACAAGGGAATAGTTGAAACTGGAAGCTGTAAGACCTGAGGGCTTTATTCTTCCAGTGATCAAGAGAAACAAAAAGAAAAGGGCTGTCTCACCTTGGGGGTTACAAGCTCTCGGAACTGAGAAGAAAGGGCAGTTACCCAAGAAATGAAAGGGGAATAAAAATGGTGGTGGGGGGCCCCTGGAAGGGCTTGCTTCTGGGCTGGGCAGTGTGCAAGTCACAGGGGCTGGATGGGAGCAGCCCAGTTCACTCGGAATGCAAGGTGGTCCTTGGCCTTGTATACGGCTCCAACCTGCCCGCAGTCGCCTGAGGCCCAGGCACCCTGTGTCCGCAAGACCCCATAGCCAGCCACAGCTGGTGCCCTGGGGGGCCGTTAGCACAGCGCTCCGTGCACTTTGGAGCACGGGCCTACGTCTGCAGTCGACGTGAAAGAAGTCAGTCTTGGGAAGAGGACACTCGTCTTTTGTTTCCTGTTGGCCAACAGCAGCAGAAAACTATTCCCAAGAAGTAGCACCTGAGCTTTCCATTTCCTGCAGACTGACCCACCCGGCCTGGGCCTTGACAGCTGGTGGACCTGCCCACGCGTCACGCTGCCGCGTCTGAAGAAAGAGGCTTTGATGTCGCCGGCTCGTTCCCTGTCTTGGTCAGCTTGGGCGGCCATAACAAAATAACCACAGTCTGTGGGTCTGAAACACACCGCATTCGTGCCTCACAGTTCTGGGGGCTGGACTTCCGAGATCGAGATGTCGGCACGTTTGGTTTCTCCTGAGCTCGCAGACGCGGGGTTCTCCGTCTCCGTCCTCTCTCTCTGTGGATATGCGTCCTGCGTCTCTTCATGTGTTCAAATTTCCTCTCATAAGGACACCCGTATCCCCCCTTGGCTCTGTGTGCCCCCTGGGACAGGGCTTTCACTTGTCTGCACGCCAAGAGTTCTAGGATGTGAGAGATGTTACAAAACAAAATCCAACCAAGTGTGTTTGAAGGTTTAATGGGCTTTATTGAGCGATTTGCGAATCAGGAAGCATCCATCTAGCAAGTAGAGGGGAGCTCAGAGGAACTGTACAAAAATGGAAGGTTTTTATGGGGGGGGTGGGGAGGCAAGAAAGTTACCAGCAAAAGAAAAGGCAGGATTGTTCCAGACCGGATTGCTTTTCCCCGGTGGGAGGAGCTGGGGGTCTTATCCTGCAGGTCATCTCATCCTCCTCTGGGGGAGGAAAGGGGAGGAGAAGGCTCACGCGGCAAATTACCTCACTGGCGCTGATCCGCAAATCCTGACTGACCGGTTAAGACGACATTTCTGGGGGCGGTTGAAACTGCAACTAGATGAGGTAACAAGCCCCGTTTGGGGACGCGACCTGAGTGGCGCCATTTTGGGTCTGTGGTTTTCTTTTTAATGTGGATCAAGCCATATGGTTCATCCTGCTTCTGGCCACTGGGAGCATTTATCCTGCGCAGCTGTGATTCCTGGGAACTCGCTCCCCTGTCATCCGCTGCCCAACGCCCAGGGGCCTAGGGTCTAGGGCAAGGTAGTGAGCAGAGAGCAAGCTTGGGAACTCCAGGGTCAAGTTAACACCTCTATTCCCAGTGCTTCCTAGCTCTATGACCCTGGTAGACTTCCCTCTCCGAGCTTCTCCCATGGGCAAATTGGGATGATAACACCTACTTTGTAGAGTTGTTTTAAGATTCAATTGATAGAAGAACGAAACTACCTCCCCACAACTCCCTTTATGGACAGAGACCTGGATGGGAGATGGCCCGTGACCCTCAAGTGAATCTGACCCTTATAAACAAGTGTACTTTTTAAAGGTGTTAGCGGAATATTCCAATCTTGCTACAATTCATGCAGTGACCATGAGGCCTGTTCTTTATTTTTAGCAGGCTACGAGGAGCCTGACCGAAATGGAGAAGAGAGGAGGGGAGTTTTTTGGCTCTGGAAGTCTCATTCCATTGTGAAAGAGGCAGTGTTGGCCAATTGTGAAGATAACAGGGAAACGTCACTTGTATGGTGTCTCTCCAGTCGGATGAGGGGCCCTCAGATGTGGGGCGACCCAATCCGGTGGGGGGAGCAGGTGGCTCAGGGGGTGAAAGAATTCACTTGAGGCAGAACAGAGGAGATAGGAGTTTAGTGAATATACCGCGAGGGACCGTTGGGCAGGACAGCAGGGGAGAGGCTGTCTGCAGCTAAGTGGTAGGTAGGGGGCTGTATTTAAAGAGGGAAGCTCAGGAGGTATGGGGACTTCTGGAGTTTTCCCTTTTTTTGGTAACTGGGCCTGGTTGCAAGTGGCCCATTGGTTAGTTAGGGCCTCTGGGTATTTTGAGGTGAGCCGCCCAATGGGCCTGTCTGCAGTCAGCCAGGGGGTTGCTTTGGGCCCTTTTGCCTTGATCAAGTTTTCATTGCTCAAGCCTACTGTCTAGAAGCGGCCTCTACAACTTTCCCTCACTGTGTGCTTATGATATACTCTTTCCGAGAATTAACACTTGCCATTTAGGGACGTGTTTGTGTAAAGCGCTGGTTTACAGCCCCGGCTGCACATCGGAATCCCCGAAGAAGCTCAAAGAGCAAACACTGGCGCCCTGATCTCCCCCCAGGCATCCTGTTTGTCGTCGTCGCTGTTCTAGAGGAAGACCCAGGAACCAGCGTTGAAGAACCCCTGGCCCCGTGTGCAGAGAGGGTGGACAGCCACTCACCCTAGGGCTACACCTACGGCGTCTCCCGCACCGACGTGCGGTGTGGACTGGAGCACTTTACTTAATGCTGCGTCTCAGTGTCTTTGCCTGAAGAGTGGGTAAGTGTGAAACGCTCTGCCTGGCACAGGACGGGCTCCGTATAAACGTTTGCTATTTTTACGTTCAGTGATACATATGCAATGTATGTAGGTACACGTATATGTGATGTGAGCTCGGGAGACTCAGTGTATGGTTAGGAGCTGTTATTTTTCTGCGGTATAAAGTAATACCATTTCGAAGTAGGTGGAGGTTATTTTAGGTGACTTCCATTTGCGTGGCCGTGTTTCTTTCTTGGTCAGAGAGCTGCCTTTCGATTGTGTTTCTCTTCTCAGCCCCCTGAGCTTCCCTGGTTTGGGTGGGGCGGGATTTTCTGCCACAACCCTCCCTCCAGTTCCGGGAGGCGTCCATGTTTTTCTAAGCATTTTAAGGTAGTCCTACCCGAACCCCCAGGCACTCTGGGGATTCAGAGATGGGCATGTGATTAAAGATGGTCTACACCAGAAGGAGGCTCAGGACTTCGGATCCAGTTGAGGGAAAGATATTTTCTTCTTGCTCAATGGGGCTGAGGCAGCTCGTCCCCGCAGCTGCTGGTGGCCTTCTTGTAACCAAAGACGAGAGGGCCCTTGGATGAAACCAACCCCAGGAAAACAAACAGGGACAAGAGATGGAAAGAAAGATTTTTTTTTTAATGTTTATTTACTTCTAAGAAAAAAAGAGAGAGAGACACAGAGGCATAAGTGAAGGAAGGGCAGAGAGAGGGAGACACAGAAGCTGAACAGGCTCCAGGCTCTGAGCCATCAGCACAGAGCCGACGCGGGGTTCAAACTCACAGACCTTGTGATCATGACCTGAGCTAGGTCAGACGCTTAACCGACTGAGCCACCCCCCGCGCCCCAAAAGATGGGGTTTTTAATGGCTTGTGAACTGCGGGATCCATCTTCACCTAAAGCCTAATCCTCCTTTGGGCTTTTCATTTATGGAAACCAGTAAGTTCCCCTTATTGTCGAAGCCACTTTGAGTTGGGTTTGCTCTTCCTTGCCAGCGAAAGCATCCCGACAGCTGGAGCTTGTTTACCGACGTGGTGATTTTCCAGAGAGGAGCAGTGGGTGGGCCACACAGAGAGGTGCGATCTGCCTGGCTCTCACCCCTGCCTCACCCCTCACCTCTTCTTAAAAAGTCGCCATATTGCACCTAGAGGATTCAGCCCATGGGTTCCTCCCCGTCGTGGTCAACAGTGGCGTGAGGAGTGGCCCCGGCAGCATCCTCCACAGACGTTCAGCTATACTGACTTATGACAACGATGGACACAAAAGGGCATCTTTGTAAACGTGTCACCCAGAGCAGGGAGGCACACCCCGTTGGAGGAGCAGTGGTCAGATGGGGAGCTCTGGACCAGATGGGGGACAGTCCTTCTCCCTCTGTTGTCACACCCTCCAAAAGACACCAGACAGGTACCACTTAGAGGGAGGGAAAGACTGACCCTGATTCCCTTGTGAAGCGCTGGGCAGTGCCTGGCATGTGGTAGCCGGTGAGGAGCTGCCCGCTCGGCGTCTGCTGAGGTGGCCCGGCTACTCGAGTAGGTTTCATTCACCACAGGACAGGTCTGCGTTTGCGTTTTCCTTTGGCAAAGTCTGTGCCCAAAACCTACCTCACTGTTATGGCCTGAATTGTGTCCCCTTAGGATTAATGTGTTAGAACCCTAACTCCAAATACCTCAAGAATGTGACGGGGCACCTGGGGGGCTCAGTCAGTTAAGCATCTGACTTTAGCTCAGGTCATGATCTCACAGTTCGTGAGTTCAAGCCCCGTGTCGGGCTCTGTGCTGACAGCTCAGAGTCTGGAGCCTGCCTTGGATCTGTCCCCCTCTCTCTCTCATCCCCTCTGCTCACTCTCTGTCTCCCTCAAAAATAAATAAACATTAAAAAAAAAGGGGGTGCCTGGCTGGCTCAATTGGTTAAGCAGCCAACCTCGGCTCAGGTCATGATCTCACAGTCCGTGAGTTCGAACCCCGTGTTGGGCTCTGTGCTGAGGGCTCAGAGCCTGGAGCCTGCTTCAGATTCTGTATCTCCCTCTCTCTGTGCCCTTCCTCTGCTCATACTCTGTCTCTATGTCTCTCAAAAATAAATAAACTTTAAAAAAAAAAAAGAATATGACTGCATTTAGAGATAGCTTCTTTTTAGAGGTGATTAAGGTTAAGTGAAGTTAAGGCTGAGTGAATTAAGGAAAAATGAAATGGGGTCTTCGTCCAGTCTATCTGTGTCCTTATGACACAGAGGCCGTAGGACACAGACACACAGAGGGCTGGCCATGTGAGGACTCGGGGAGAAGTCAGCATCTAAAATTTTCTTTTTAAGTTTATATATTTATTTTGAGAGACAGAGACAGTGCAAGTGGGGGATGGGTAGAGGGAGAAAGCGAGAGAGAGAGAGAGAGAGAGAGAGAGAGAGAGAGAGAATCCCAAGCAGGCTCCATGCTGCTAGTGCCGAGCCCGATGTGGGACTTGAACTCACAAAACCGTGAGATCATGACCTGAGCCAAAACCAAGAGTTGGACGCTTCCCTGACTGAGCCGCCCAGGTGTCCCAGAAGTCAGCATCTAAAGCCAAGGACACACACCTGCAGAAGAAACCAACCCGCCAACATCTGGGTCTTGGGCCTTTGCCTCCAGAATTGTGAGAAGATAAATTTCTGTTGTTTAAACTACTCAGCCTGTGGTTGTTTTTTGGTTTTTTGGTTTTTTTTATAGCAGCCCTCCAAACTAAGACAGCTATTTCATCATTCGGCAAATATTTATCAAGCACTCTCTGCATTTCAAGTACAGTTCATCCTCCCCTTGGAAGGAGGGAGTTGATGAAGTGAGTTGAGAACATGAATAAGGGAGATGTTGGCTTGTGTTAAGCCCTGTGATGATAAGACAGGACAGTGTCTTGGGAGGTTAAGGGGGCTACTCGGGACTGAGCGGCTGTGAGGCGGCCTGAGCAGCCTCAGTGCTGGCAGCCCCTTGGAAGCAAGGGAGGCACGTGGGCAGCAGTGAAGAAGGGCCGATGTGGGCGTCTGCGAGTCCCTAAAGGGAGCTCCCTCTGGAGGAGACCAGGCAGCATTTCTTAGCCGCCTTTGTACCAGAAAAGGAAAAGCGATGAGACGCTTTGTGTCAGAGGATTTGAAAGAAAAAGCTGTCGGGACACCTGGGTGGCTCAGTCCGTTGGGCGTCTGACTTCAGCTCAGGTCACGATCTCACGGTTCGTGAGTTTGAACCCCGCGCTGGGCTCTGTGCTGTCAGATTCTCTGCTGTTGTCTCCTTCTCTCTCTGCCCCCCTCGCCCCGCTCATTCTCTCTCTCTCTCTCTCCCTCTCTCTCTCTCTTTCAAAAATAAATAAACATTAAAAAAAAAAAGAAAGAAAGGAAAAGCTGTCTCACTCCTGGGCTCAGCTCCAGGCTCTGGAGGGGACAGGAAACTGACCCAAATAGCTCAGGCCTCCGGAGCTGGCTGAGCAGCCTGGCCGGGGCCGGGGTAGGGTCCGGCTCACCTGGTGTTAAAGCCTGATTTGTGTCCCCCCAAAGTTCGTACGTGGGAACTCTAACCCCTGGTACCTCCGAATGTGAGTGAGTTTGGAGATGGGATCTTTAAAGAGGCGATTAAGTTAAAATGAGCCCTTTAAGGAGGAGGGTGGCCGATCTAACCTGACCAGGGTCCTTCTAAGAAGAGGAAACCGGGACACACAGAGAGACACCAGGGATGCGCAGACGGAGGAGAGACCGTGCGAGGACGTGATGAGAAGGCTGCCGTTCGCAAGCCAAAGGTATTGGTCTCGGAAGCAACCAAACCTGCCGGCACCTTGCTCTTGGACCTCCAGCCCCCAGAATGGTGCGAAAAAAATGCGTGGTGTTTCAGCCCCCGAGTCCGTGGCCGCCCGAGCTCAGACACCCGGGCGAAAGGTACTCCCCTAGAGATACGTCCACCAGACCTGGGAATGTTACCTTCTTTGGAAAAAGTATCTCTGCAGACCTAATTAAGTTAAGGATCTTAAGATGAGAACATTCTGGATTGACCGGGTGGGCCTTGCAATGCAACGACGCATGTCCTTACAAGACAGAGAAGTGAGGAGGAGAAACCGTGTGAAGGAGGAGGGAGACTGGAACGCTAGAGCCGCGAGCCCGGGAGCCCTGAGGCTTGAAGGGTGCTCCCTCTCGGCACCCAGGAAGACTGGCTCCCCCAACAGCTGGCCCGCACACTTCCGCCCCCTAACCTGTGACAGAGTGAATTCTCGCTGTTTTCAGTCACTGGGTTTGTGGTCACTGGTGATGGCGGCCTTAGGAAACAGAACACTCAAGAACACATGTTAGGGGCCCTCCGGGCTGGACTGAGTCCCTGGGGTGGAGTGGGGGGTGGCTCACGTGGCCTCCGGGGACCCAAGCAAGTAGCGTGCAATTGCATCTGGGTGGTGGACACGGATTTCCGGTAGAACTGAGTAGGGCCCACCTCCAGCGGTCATGCTGCCCGGCAGCCAGAGGCGAAGACTTTTTGTCTCTTTACTTAATGACCTTATTTTTTAAAAGTTTTTTTAAAACTTTTTAAAAGTTTATTTATTTATTTTGAGAGACAGAGAGAGCACGTGAGCGGGAGAGGGCAGAGAGAGAGAGAAGGAGAGAGGATTCCAAGTAGGCTCTGCACTGTTAGCGAGGAGCCCAATGCGGGCTCCAACTCATCAACCTCGAAATCATGACCTGAGCCGAAATCGAGAGTTGGTCTTAACCTACTGATCCACCCAGGTGCCCCGGAAGCAAAGACTTTTTAGATCTCAGGGTTTTCTCTGCTCAGACGGTGTGGACTTCTTGGGGTGAGGAGGGCAAGGAGGAGCCCCCCGAAGATGAATGGATTTCCTGTGAATTAGACATGGCTCAGGAAAGGTTGCTGGTGGGGGGATGGGACCATGCATACACACTGACTGCTCCCACAGGGCTGGACCTGCGCGGTGGCCTGTCCTGGGAGCTGCGTTTGAAAGTGGAAACTCTGGGGGCGCCTGGGTGGCTCAGTCGGTTACACATCAGACTCCGCGTCGGACTTTGTGCTGACAGCTCAGAGCCTGAAGCTTGCTTCAGATTCTCTGTCTCCACTCCCCCTCGGCCCCTCCCCAGCTCACACTCGGTCTCTCTCTCTCTCAAAAATAAATAAACATTCAAAAAAATTTTTTGAAAGTGGAAACTCTGCACCTCTCTATGTCCGTGACCGCTTCTCAAAACAAACATTGTGACCACACAGCATTCTGATCTTACCGTAAATCTTCCTATTATTTAAGCCGGAGACCGGGAGTCGGGATGAGCCCTGCCCCTCGCCCCAGCTGACACCCACCCCCTGCCCTCTCTGTGCCCAACCCTGGGCCCCGCACACCACGCGCGCAGAGCCAGGTGCCTCCTGGTGCTGCCGGGTCCTGTTGTTACAGGAGCGCCTGTGGCCGGGCAGCAGGTGAGGAATCCCTAACATCCCCGGCCGACATGGGGGTGGGTTTGCCAGATAATGGCTGTGCTTCTTGCCATATTCGTTCTCCTGCTCCAAGATTACAGAAAAGCCCTTGGCTCTGGGCACCCTGATTTCTCGCTCTGTTTGACGAATTCTTCCTTGGTTTTCCCCGCGCCCGTGCCCACGTCAGAAGCTGTGTGAGTGTGAGTTGAGGGGATGTGTGGTAATGCCTCGAGACGGAAAACCTGGTGCCCGGAGAGGCCGGAACCGACCCAAGGCCACATAGTCCACGGGAACCCTTCTTGGACATTGTGAAGCCCAAATCAGGGCCGGGGGTGGGGGTTGCTTTGGACAGGACACTAAATGTCAGAGGGCACAGAAGCTTGAAATAATGGTTTTATTTTTATTATTATTATTATTATTATTTTTTATGTTTATTTATTTTTTAGAGAGAGAGAGACAGAGCATGAGTGGGGGATGGTCAGAGAGAGAGGGAGACACAGAATCCAAAGCAGGCTCCAGGCTCTGAGCTGTCAGCACAGAGCCCGACGCGGGGCTCGAACTCATGAACCGTGAGATCATGACCTGAGCCGAAGTCGGCCGCTCAACCGACTGAGCCACTCAGGCGCCCCAGAAATAATGGTTTTAAAAGATCATACAAGGGGCGCCTGGGGGGCTCGGCTGGTTAAGCGTCTGACTCTTGATTTCGGCTCAGGTCATGACCTCCCGGCTGTGGGATCCGCCTTAGGATTCTCTTTCTCCCTCCCCGTCTGCCCCTCCCCCACTCTCTTTTGCTCTCTCAAAATAAATTACATAAAACTTAAAAGTAAATAGATAGAAGATGGTACAAAGGTTGTAAGCTGGTAATTCCCGGGGAAATGCTTTACCCTGCTTCATCCTCCCCAACGCAGCTCTGTGGCCGGGGCGGCAGGGTGACACCTCCCGCCTGGCTGTGTCAGCTACCGCGGATGTCAGGGTGCACGGAGGGGGCGTTGCCTACGTGGGGGTCATTCTCCTCTCACGTTTCACTTCGCAAAGGACACTTTTCACGTTCCTAACCCCAAATGCCAAACTCGCTCGTGACCGCGTTGGGAAAAGTTCCTTTTGCAGGGAAAGACAGAGTCCTGTGCACCTGCCGAAGGAACAGGCAGAGGAATCAGAGAAGTGTGAGACCTTTACCAGGTCTTGCCGAGGCGACAGCCAGGGAAGTCATCTTTGTGGCTCGAGTGTGAGTAGACAGATTAGTTTTAGGGGCGGAGGCTTCTAACAGAAATGAAAGGAGTTCTTTTTCTCAGATGTCCGTTGAGTTGAAAGCAGGCCTCTGTTTCCTTGGCTCTGGGTGAGGCCGAGAGGAAGCTCGTCTCCAGGGCTAAAGGCTGGCAGAGGCGTCGTGTGGGTGACGCCGGGGCCGCTGTTTCAGAACCACGGGGCACCCCCACGGCCTGGTGTCCTGGTCTTTTCTTTGCCGCCCACAGCCTGCGTGGTGGAACTCGTTTCTAATTCCACGGACCTGCATTTTCTGAAGAAGAAACAAAAGTCAGACCGCAACTCTCTTGCTCTCCCCAAAGCCGAATGAAATCAAGAGAACATGGTCATGCCGGCAAAAAAACAAAAGAAAACAAAACAAAACAAACAAACAAAAAAAACCCACCCACAAACGCTGTTGGCAATCTAATACAGAAAAGAATACAAATCGCATTGTCAACCTTAAAAAGTGAACACTCAGGAAAGAAGCATGATACTTGAAGTAGTTCTTAACTTTACCTTCACCTCCCTGCTGCCCTGCCTTCTCCCCACGAACCCTGTAACAGGATGTAGAAACGAAGGTTGATCAATAAAATCCCCGGAATTCTCAGGAACATGCTCTAGTAAATGAAGGAGCCTAGACAACCTCGATAGGGAAGTCTCATGAGGGTTACAGGTCTTACCACCTCCAGGCTCTGGGGATGTTAGTCCCTTTCCAGAGCTCCACAAAATTTGACAGAATGACCAAAAGAGCCCAAGGGATCCATACAGTTAGCAACACACTTAAGGAGGGGGGACGAAACCTGGGGTGGGACATTTCACATAATCTCGGAAGAGAAGGCAGGACGCAGCTTTGCGAACCAAGTCTGTGCAGAACCCCGCAGAAACTCTCCCGTGTCGTCCCTGCCAAGTCACCAGGCACTGAGACGTGGCCGTGGCTGCAACCCCGCCCCCCACCCCCATTGCACGCCAACCTGTAGCTCAGAAGGGGAGACATAAAAGCAGTCAGAGAAGGAGTGACATATGTCTTGGAGCATTCCACCACACTCTCCGAGAGAGAAACAGAAGGTTGGAACAGCAAACGTGCAAAAATAAGAAGGGAAACAAAGGAATGAAGAAACACACATACCGATGACGGATGAAGAAACCTGTCTGGAAAGAAAAAACGAATAGAAGGAACAGAAGCAAACTCAGATCCCCTAGATGTTTCATGCTGGGATAGACGCCGGTGGTCTCCCCAGAGCCCCTCTGACAGGCCGTATCGGCTGCTGACAGTGCCCGGCTGCCTCTTTGCCCAGGATGGTATGCAGCCTGCCCCATGGACAGGGCAACGAGGAGCCAGGGACTGCCAATTGACAAAAGGCTGGCCCCTTGCCTTAAGGTGGGACTGCCCCTATGGTGAGGTCCTAGAGCACTAATTTGCGGGGCTCACGGCTTTGCGAAGAGCTTTGTTGGGCGACGCTAGAAGAGCGTATGAAAGAGACTGTTCATACCAGTCGGGAGTCGTGGGTCATCTATTTTTTGATGAACACACAAAGTCTTGTTCTTTCCCGATTACTTCTCTGCCCGAGGAGAAATATTTCTAAGCCCTCGATGTGGCCGTGAAGAGAGGCATTTCTGCCTAGGAGCCGAGTCTCCTTGAGGTTTCCCGGGCCTGGCCTCTGAGCCCGGCGTCAGCAGGCTGTGCGTGGTGAGCAGGCGTGACTGGTTCTCTGGGCAACAACAGCAATGAGGTCACCAGCGAGCTGTCCTTCCTGTGTTTAAATGGCACGAGCCCAGAATACCTGCATTTCTCCTGGGGTGATGAGCAGGGGACACGCCTGGGGCCGGTTTGACTCTCGGCAATGCCGTTTTCTGTTTCCAGAAACTTCCCTCGATCCCGTGTGTGAGGCCCCTTTGTAGGGGAGGTCTTCTCTTCTGGGACTCAGAGCCCCCGTCGCCCACCACAGAGCACTACCGAGGCCACGGCCGACACAGCCAGCAGCCGTTGGGTGGCCCTTGTTCCCTGGCTAAGGAAAGAATCAAAGGCGATTAAAGAGAACGGTCTGCAACAATGCGCAGCGGTTTCTCCCGAACAACTGGTCTACCCCACAGCACCTGGCCTGCTCTTGTGTGGGGCTCCCGTTGGTGACACCTCCTCCGTGAGATTTAAGGGCTTCTCTGTGGTGTTTTTCCCTATGCCTCACACGTGCCTGTACTTCCTGTTCCTCCTGACATCTGAAATTCCAGTTAGACCATATTCCTTCTGTTATTAGTCTTCCCCAGAGAAACAATTCAATAGGGGATAGATAGATAGATAGATAGATAGATAGATAGATAGATAGAAGATTTGTTATGAGGTGCTGGCTCATGCAGTTATGGAGGCTAAGAAGTCTCACAAGCTCCTGTCTGTGAGCTATAGGCCCAAGAAAGCAGGTGGTGTATTTCTAGAACAATCCCAAATGCCTGAGAGCCAGGAGGGCCGATGGTGAAGGTCTTAGTACAAGTCGAGAGGCCCAAAAACCACGACTGGGGCTGAGGCTGTATGTCCTGGTCCAAAGCGAAGGAAGTGAGAACCAGCTTCTTCTGACCCTGGATATCGCCGTTCAAGCAGTGAGCGTGCTCACCTTCACTCTGCCTTTTCGTCCCACTCAGGCCCTCAGCAGGGTGGATGACACCCACCGACGCTGGGGAGGCTGGTCTCCCTTTACTCAGTTGACTGATTCCAATGCTAATCTCTTCCAGAAACACCCCTCCCAGATGACCCAGGAATAGGGATTCACCAGTTATCTGGGCATCCCGTGGCCCCATCAAGTTGACGCATCAAATTAACCACTACACTTTTCCTTAAGGTTTTGTCAAGAAAACCTTAGCTGCTCAGAGAGGTGCAGCTGCCAACGATCAGCCACTTATGTCTTGATGAATGGCCGTGGGATTTTTCTTAAAACCCTGGTTTTAGGAGAACACAGGACCGAGTTGCCAGGAGAGGGAAAGGAGTGACAGACACTCGAGTGGTCAGGCTGAGGAAGCTAAAGATTTATTTTACCTTCTTAGCGGTTTGGGTCTAGGCAGGTCCAGCTTTGGGCCAGATGTGGGAAAGCGGTCACCAGGAAGAGGGGCCCGTGAGGACCGTACCTCACCGTGCACCTCCTCCTGGGCCCACGCCACACCTACACCTTGCTTTACAAATAAGATGTATGCAGGGCGCCTGGGTGGCTCAGTCAATTAAGTGTCCAACTCTTGATTTTGGCTCAGTTCATGGTCTCATGATTCATGGGTTTGAGCCCTGCGTCGGGCTCTGCACTGGTGGTATGGAAGCTGCTTGGGATTTTCTATCCTTCTCTCTCTGCCCCTCCCCTACTTGGACTCTCTCTCTTAAAATAAATAAATAAAACTTTTTTTTTTTTTTTTTTTTTTAAGATTGATGCGGAGCACCCGGGTGGCTCAGTTGGTTAATTTAAGTGTGTGACATCAGCTCAGGTCATGATCTCACAGTCCCTGAGTTCGAGCACCATATTGGGCTCTGTGCTGACAGCCTGCTTCGGATTCTGTATCTCCCTGTTTCTCTGCTCCTCCTCTGCTTGTACTCTCTCTCAAAAACAAACCTTGAAAAAATAATAAAAATTTTAAAAATTTTTAAAAAGATTGGTGTCATAGTCAGCCATGGTGAGTTCTAGGGGACTGTCTGGAAGCCAACCCCACCTCTCCAACCCGTCCAGTTACAAAGGTGGAAGAACAGGAACACAGTCGCCATTTCCTGCCCCACAGACCCTTCCTGACCTCTGATGACCAATCCTATGAGATGGGTTTGTTATCATGTTTGGCTCCTGGATTGTGTTTTTAAGATGTCTGAAGTCCTTTGATGAGCTGGTGTTTATATTTCATGTTCTTTCATGCCAAGTGAGTACTTATTATTATCTAGAATCACAAAAGCATTTGGTGTTTTCCACGCGTAGGCAGCTAGCTTCCGAATCCAAGAATGTCTTGCTTTTTACCATAGAGGGGTCTGAAAAAGTTATGTACATCAGTCGGATTTCTGACAATTTAGTAGTGTTTTAAATTCACTAGAGAAGCAACCAAAGGGAAACTTGGAGGCATTTTTTTCTTGTTGGTAAAATGAAATAATCACATTCCGTAACGAGTGTAATTGGCTCTATACGAGAAGTACCGTGAATTGAGACTTTGCTTGGTATTTTTCACAGTCGGGCCACTAACATACATGCTGCCTTGCTTGTGCTCTCTGTGTCATTCTGGCTTTTTCCTCAGCCACTCTTATTTTATTCAGACTATGACTCACATAAAGAATCAAGTGCATTAGAAGCCAGACCAAGATATCCAGGGACAATCCCAAGAACCCCACGCTGGTGGTGCCCCCAGCTCTGGGGGAAGCCATCCATTTCCTTAACCGGTCCAACTGGCAAAAGGTAATTACAGTCTGAGGTGCTTGTTAAAGTCACTGGTGCAGCAGGAACAGGTTGAACTGCCCCTGTGTCTCCAGCCCACAAGAAATGGCACAACTCCCGTCCCCAGCCCCAGCCCACAGTGCTGTGGAGATTACTTCCCTCCACAGCCTTAAAACTTGGCCTTGAAAACCAGAGCCTGCTGGCTGGAGGCAGGTGCACAGAGCGGGGTCTTCATGCTTGGCTCCCGGTTCTTCCCAAGCCTGGAGTTCTCAGGCTTCTAGATCCCATCAGGACCCAGCGGCAGTGGGAGCCAGAGGCCTGGATGGCTTGACGGGGTAGAGGCGGTGACTCACAGGATTAGTTATGATTTTAAGGTGTGAGGCAGTGGCTCATTTAAATGACACAGAGTCATGTCCTCTGCCCTCCAACGAGAAGCTGCCATAGCCCTGGTTTAACAGGGGCCTCCGGTGCCAGAAAGAACAAAGGACACTCGGCCTGCCGATCTGGTTTGGAGGCTGCTTGTGCAAGCCGCCAGCCCGGCCGCCCCCGCGCCTCTCAGCCCAGCCCTCCGGCAGCCGGGCGGTCCGAGGTGGCCCGTGCTCTGGGGTGAGGCCGGTGGCCAGCAAGGGTGCACTTATCTTCAGGATCGAGTAGGCCTGGAATCTAAAAGGTGGATTCTTTTCCTTGTGGTTCCAAACGTGTCCAAACACAAAGGGAAGGGGTCTGCAGGGGACGGAACAGGTCTCCCAATCCAGGCCTTTTCCAGAATCTTCCAGAACTGGAACTCTACACCCTTTAAGTAATAATCCACCGTTCCTTGTCCCCCAGCCCTTCTGTTTCACTCCAGTCGAACAGGGCAGTTCGAGAGGCTTGGGTCGATGTTATCCCACCAGCAAAGAAAGAAGCTTAGACCAGACCCTGAAGCAGATTCGTGCAGGCCTCTGTGACAGGAGGCAGAGATTCTAGAGGGAACAACATACACGAATCACTCTGTTTCACTTGGCGTCGTGTTCCTGGGCGGAGAGGAAGAGGAGGTGTGCGCCCGGGAGCAGCCTCTGGAAAGTGGGGACGCGGCGAGGGCAGAGTTCATCTTGCAGCTTTGCGCTTCTTAGGACGTAAAGATGTATTTGTTCAGTGCCCTCCCTGGGAAGCAGGCTGGGAGTAGCGCCCCAATTGCCTGGACTGGGTACGGGGTGGGGCATGGGGCCCAGGCAGCCCTTTTGGGAAAAGCTAAAGCAAAAGCCAAGGCCAGGCCAGCCACAGGCCATCACCGTGTGTGCTACCTCTGACCAATCAAGGCCCCCAAGGGGCTGTGTTAAGAAGGATTCCGAGTCTCCACCTTCGAGATCTTTCAGGTCTCACCGAGGCTGTCAGGAGGCCCCAAGAGGTCCTTGGGCTGCCCAGCTCATAAGGAGGTTGTGTTCGTCTTTCCTCACCCCTGCCGCACACGTGACCCCGGTTACATGGAACTCTGATTCCAGGGCCTTCGGGACCCCTTTCTCTATGAACACGGCCACATCTGGGCTGCGAGGCAGGGAGGGCAGAACCCGGAAGGCTGAGCCGCCAGCCGGATGTGGGGCCTCCTCTCGTGAATCGCCGGCAGGTTGGGGCAGTTGATTTGATCATTGCCTGGGGGCAGGAGCTTAGAGAACGCTGTGTCCATTCCTCCCAGAGAGAGCGAGGCCTGAAGTCCAGAATGGGGGGAGGGGGCGGTCCTCTGGACACGTGATCAGGTGACTGCTGGCCACCTTGCACTGAACCCTGGAGATTTTGTTTGGGATTAAACAAACCGAAGCCTTTACAGCGCTTGGGCAGTGCTGATATATATTAGGTACTCAGTGCTTGTTAAATCACTCTCGCTTTCTCTTTTCAAAAACAAAAGAGTGATAAAATATGTGTAACATGGAACTTACCCTGATGATCATTTTTAAGAACACAATTCAGAGGCCTTAAATACACTCACACTACCGTACAACCGTCACCGACATCCTTCTCCAGAAGCTTCTTAAACTGAAACTCTGTACTGATGAAGCAACACCGCCCCATCCCCCATCCCGCAGGCCCTGGCAGCCTTCATTCCGCTTCCTGTTCTCCATGCTTTTGGCTACTCTAGATGCTTCATGTGAGGGAATCCCACGGCACTTGCCCTTTCGCGACTTGTTTCACCTCGTACTACACGCTCAAGGCGCATCCATGTTGTAGCTCGTGTCGGAATTTCCTTCCTTTTTTTAAAAAAATTTTTTAGATTTTTTTTGAGAGACAGAGATAGAGCACAAGTGGGGGAGGGGCAGAGAGAGAGGTGGACACAGAATCCGAAGCAGGCTCCAGGCTCTGAGCCATCAGCACAGAGCCCCATGTGGGGCTTGAACTCACTGACCATGAGATCCTGACCTGAGCCAAAGTCGGACACTTACTCGACTGAGCCCCCCAGGCACCCCTGGAATTTCCTTCCTTTTCAAGGCTGCGTAATATTCCCTTGTGTGTATCTATCACACTTTGCCTCTCCGTTCGTCCATCGAGGAACACTTGGGTTGTTTCCACCTTTTGGTTCTTACAGATAATGCCGCAGTGAATGTGAGGACACAAACGACTATCCGATCCAATCCCTGCATTCAGGGTTTTAGGTCTATACTCGGAAGTGGGTCCTTTCTCTTTTGAAACACCTTTAGCAAATTTGACCTTCGAGAACATGAATAGGCATAATGGAAACAGCAGTCTGCCATCTGTGGTCTGTAACGCTCTCGCCTTGCCCCGTCTCAAGGCCCACAGATGAGGCCGTCGACCCGCCTGGCTCCTGTTCCTGCGTGGGTCCTCACTCGCCCCTGAAGAGACTTTTAATTTCCCTAGGCCACTGGGACACTCACGGATCAGCCTAACCCCCTCACTTTACAAGGCTTCCCCGTGCCATGGGCTGCAGTGACCACCTCCGACCCACGTCCGTGCCATCAAATCCGTCTCACTCATTGGCCCCGGACTCATCTAGATGTGATGCAGATGTGACCCTGTCGCTTCCCACTGCCTTCGGGGTACAAGCTGAGCTCCGGGGCGGGGCCCGGCCATGCCTCCCTGCCCCTTGCAATCTACACCCTCGTTACTCACAGTTTCGCTCCTTCTCTGGCTTCTCTGCTGTCCCCTCTGAACACCACCCGCCCGCCGCCCCCAAGCCCATGCCTCTAATGTTTACCTGATCTGATTTGTCCTCTAAGGCTCAGCTCAGGGATCCGTTCCTCCAGAAAGCTTTTGCTGTGTGGGCTGGCAGAGGAAGAACTCAGAAATGTCTGATGAATAAGCAGAAGGGCATCGCCAGTGTTCTCTCTTCTGGTGGATTGAACACACTTTTTGAATACTGTTTCTGAGGCACTCGTGCCTGGGCTCAGGGAAGCTCCACCAGGCACCCATCCCTTCCTCAGCTGGACAGCTGTGTAGTGTTGAAGAGAGTTAACAGAAATACTAAGGCTTCTTTTTTTTTTATTTTAATTTTTATTTTATTTGCGAGAGAGAGAATCTTAAGCAGGCTCCACGCTCAGTGCGGAGCCCAACGTGGGGCTCGATCCCACAACCCTGGGATCATGACCTGCACCAAAGTCAAGCGTCCCACGTTCAACCGACTGAGCCACCCAGGCGCCTTCTTCCTTTTGAAGAAGCCTCTCGAGGCCACTGCATGATTAGAAGTCGGATCGGGATGTGGTGGGGGAGGGCGGCTCTTGAAGGATTTGTTGTAGAAACCTACGCGCGCAGGTCTAGGTGCATGTCTGTATGTGTGGCCCTCGCTCCACGGGAGTCTCGGGGCTTTCTCAGGAGCAACGGATAGCACCGCGTCCCTGGTGAGTGTGCGGGGCCCCCGGGCCCCCTGGCGTGGGGACCGGCGCAAGGCTACGCTTCCCTCTGTCCTGACAGCGCTCGCTCCATCTGGGTTGCGACTTACATACGAATAACTCCAGTTCTCACTGCCCTCGATCTGGCAGGTTAGACGTCCCCTGTGGGCTGCTTGTAAGCGCGTTCTTCCTCGTCCTCTGCAGGCTTTCGGGCGAAAATGCGACCCCGCGCCAGGAACGTGACTGCCAGGGCGAGACAGCGCCGAGCTCAACGGGTTGTTGATTCAAAGCAGTGGCTTCACCACCGCCTCAGAGATGCCCGCTTGGTGATCCGCACCGCGTGATAGGGGACCCCCTTTCCGGGGGCTGCTTTCGTCCCCTCGGGAGAGAGGCGTCAAGGGCAGCCGCATCGACTCTGAAACAAGATCAGAGTAACGTCTGGAGGCCTGTTCTGTCAGCAGGAAACCAAAGCCGCCGAGACTCGGATTGGACCATTTAACCGCGGGGTCGCGGGCAGTCTGTGTCTGACGGATAATTTTTCTGTCTTCGGAAGGTTAAATGAAAATAGTCTCCCGAAGCCCTGTGCGAGGAGCACAGAAACTCCCTTCCTTTTATCCCTGCCCGCTGAGGCTGGAGGGGGTCGGACGGAGCTCTCTGGACGCGGGCTTCCGTGCACGGGTCAGCCTGCTGTGGTCTCATCTCCTTGAGAGTCCCGTCCTAACTGGGATCGCATCCCCGACAGGCGTCCTGCCTTCCCCTGCGGAACACGGCAGGGAAAACTCCTCCAGGTCATGCTCGGGCCACACTTCTCCCTTCCGTTCTCTACTCTCCGGGGTCGCTGCCCCAGAGGGAAGGTCATGGACCGGCCGGGACGGCGGGCGTAGAAATAGATCACCGCCGGGCGGAAGGGCAGGTGAACGCTGAGGGCACCAGGAGAGCCAGTGAAGGCCCCCGGGAGGGGAGTCAGGGCGTTGTAGAGGAGACAAATCGGGGGGATGGGAGGCACAGTAGGGAACATTTTTAAACTCCCGGTGTTTCTTTCTGTGTGGAGGGAGCTTGGCCAGCATCACACTTCTGGTCTCCTTCTGCCATATGTATTCTAGAGGAAGAGGGATGACTGGCATTTGGAAAGAGAAACTGGATTTGCAGGGTCCTCATGTCCTCTCCCGTCTCCGAGAGCCAGCCTGCCTGCAGACAGCGCAGCGAGTACCCCCCGGGCGGGACCCCCACGTGGGACGTCTGCCCCGACGCGGCACGGCCTGCGGCTGGGTGGGCGGGTGTACCTGAGTCCAGGGTGGGTGTTAGGAAGCCGCTCGGGGGCAGATATCATAAGCCACGTTCTCCAAAACCAGTTTCGTCAGTAATAAACGTGTTTCGCTCTCCATCTGCCCGGCTTCTTTGTCTGATCTCTCAAGGGCTCGCAACTTGGAGAGAAAGGAAGGGTGCTATTTTGGGGCCATGTTGAGCTCCAATTGTGACAGTCAGCTCAGCCCCAAGCCCCGATAATTAAAAGGAAGAAAGAGATTGGGAGTGTGCTCTGTATCCCGAGTGGCAGCCTCCGAAGCGTGTGGGGTGAAGCGCTCGGGCACAGGCAGGAGAACATGCAGAAGCTCAGGGTGGGCGGAGGACTGCACAATACCGATGTTGCTGGAACCTTGTGACTGAGGAAGGAGTGGTGGAGAAAAGGCTGGAGAAATCACCAGATCAGATCAGACAGGTTTGTAGGCGAAGGAACAGAGTTTGAATTTTCCTCCAAGTACAGTGGGATTTTCTTCCTTATGCTTCGCCGTGTCTTTCTTTTTCAGTCTGTATAGAGTGGTCTGAGGGCTGGGCCATGAAAATAGAAGAATTGGGGATGAATCTTAACTTCTGTCTGGATGCGTGGTGGTTGTGGGTGCCGTTCGCAGAGTCGGTGAAGGCTGGCAGGCCAAGGGGATTTCGGGGGATGCCCACGCTTCTCGGGGGCAATGTAAGCTGTTAGATGTGGGCGCTGGTGCCCAGAGGGTCTGGTGGAACCCCACCATTTAGAGGTGCAAAGGGGACACACGAACAAACCCCTGGCTCCTCCGTGTCATCCTACCTGGACAGTCACGGACCAGAGAACACTGAGCAAAACACCTTTTTAAATTATTCAGCACGGTTTGGGGCTGAATGATACGGACAACCTCCTTTGGAAAATTCGATGTAGAAAACCTCGCATTATAAGGAATTATTGCGTGATTTTGTTTGGGGGGAGATTTTCCTAACTTCCAGGATATTTGTTCTTCTTTATGCAATAACTAGTTGTCAATCATTTTCCTGTTGAGGGCAAAGAACGCAGAAGGCTCTTTATTCATTACCATTGAGGTCTTTTGAAAAGGACCCCTTAATTGATGTTTATATGGGGCACATAGCTTTTTCAAAGGCCCCCATCCCTTCCTAAGACGCGCAGCTGGGTTTCAGAGCCCGAGTTTTCTCCGAGCCTGAGGACCCCGCAGGGAGCCACTATTCATCTCGACCTCTGCCTCTGCACATTTTTCATAATGGAGCCCCTTCCCTGCCATCCTCCCGCCGGCGGGATCCCATTCATCTCCGTGAAAGGGGCTGCTGGTATTTAAAGTTCATTGCAGGAAGGTTTCATAATAAGAACTGGGGAAAATAACAAAATCTCATTTGAAAACATTTCCTTCCTCTGTTCTGCCGATAGAATCAAACAATTCGGAGTTCCATCTGTTCCGTAACAGGCCCGGATTGCATGATGGGGTTTTGAAGTTATTCGTTTCCTTTGTTTCAGGGCACCTCTGGTGGGATTCCCTCCGCTCCTTGGTGTATTCAGATCATGCCGTTGGATCCTTGCATTTGCAACTCCAGAAGCAAAATAATGGAGCCAGCATCGTAGGAAAATGTCACTCGGCCCCGACAATCAGTACCTAGGGCTGGGTCTGTTTTCATTGAAAGGAACAGTTTTCAAAGTTAATATAAAAACACACGGGTTTAAAAGAGAAGAACCAGAAGCTAAATGCGAACCTGTATGTGACGTGCTGACGCGCTCCGGGGTGTGTGGGTCAGGCTCTCTCCCCTCCTCTGAAGAGCACAAGGCATCGTAGGGTGCTACGCTCTGCCGCCGAAGTCCCCGACGTGATCTCCCTCCTAGACAAAGGTGGGAAGGAATGGCCTCTCGCAGCTTTGCCTGATGGTTCCTTTCCTGAGTTCCCGTTGGCCCATCCCCTTTCTTCAAGGCCTGGCAACTTTTTCCGGAAAGTGCTACGTCTTACCTGTTTCGTGCTGCTATTCGGACAAAATACCACGGACTAGGTGGCTGATACACAACAGGCATTTCTTTCTTACAGGCGACTGGGAAGTTCAAGATCAAGGTACGGCAGATTCGGTGTTAGGTGAGGACTCCGTTCCTAGGCAGTGCCTTCTAGATAGAACCTCACTTGGCAGAGGGTGGGAGGGAGCTCTGTGGGGCCTCTTTTAGAAGGACCCAAACCCCATTCATGAAGGTTCCACCCTCATGAACTCATCACCTCCCAGAGGCCCCGCAGCCTCATCTCATTGGGCATTCACTCTCAGCGTATGAATTTTGGAGGAACACTAGCATCCAGACCATTGGAGGCCGGATGGTAAATACGGTAGGCGCTGTGGAACGCACCATCTCGTTTGCGAATATTTGGCCGTGAAAGCGGCCGTAGGCAACACCCAAAGCTCTGAGGGGTGACTGTGATCCAAAAAAAACCTACTTCTGGACATTGAGATTTGAATTTCAAGGAATTTTCACATATCGTGAAATAGTAGACTTCTTTCGATCTTTTTAAAAAAACATTTTAAAATGTAAAAAAAAAAAAAAGGAAAATGGCCCACGTACAAAAACAGGTGTTGTACAGAAACAGGCGGCAGGCAGGACAGAGGGGGCCCGCGGGCCGGAGTTTGCCCCCTTCCTCGCTAATCCTCCTCCTGGCTGGGAGGGGTGCGTGACTTCCTCCTTTCCCACTGATGAAAATCCCATATTTACAGATGCAGGGATTAGAGCGAGAGTTTCCATCAGATGGCAGTGGAAAGCGGGAAGGAGCATTCTTCTATTATTTTATTCTTATTTTCTACTGTTTTTTTTTCCCCCTCACTGCTCTGCCTCTCTGCCCACCTCCTCCACGAAGGTTTCGTTCTCTCCCGTTTTACCTTCTCGTGCGTGCGTTCTAAATACTCTTCCAACGCGTTCTCATCAAATCTCACGGTTTGGGCTGCCCTCACGCCCTGGGCTGGGCCAATGGAGAACAGGACTAGGACACAAGTTTCTTGGGTTTGCCGCCAAATGAGAAAAAGAGGAAGATTGAGGGAGGTTTTCATAAGCCTAAATCTATTCCGTTTAAAGGAGCCTCCTTTATTCTGAGATGATGGCTTTTGTATTTTGTGGAATTACAGCGTCGGGCCTTTTGTCAAGTGCCGTTGACAGTAGATGGTAGTATTTAACACAGATCAAACTCTCGGCGTTGTTGACAAGGCCTCTGTACGTCTGTCGGGCATCTGCTCTCCATCTAACATTCCGACCTCATTTCTCACCATCCCTGGGATGGATAATTTTGTGTGTCACCTTGACTGGGCCACAGGGTGCCCAGATACTTGGCCAAACATTATTCTGGCTGTTTCTGTGAGGGTGAGTTTGGATGAGATTAACACTTGGATTGGTAGACTGGGTAAGGCACATGGCTTCCCCTCCCTAGTGTGGTGGGCCACATCTAATCAGTCCAAGGACTGAAAAGAATAACAGGCCAACCTTCCCAGAGCAGGGAGACTTCTTCCTGCCTGACAGCCTTCAGAGGAACATTGGCGTTTCTCCTGCCTTCAGACTCAAACTGCAACGTTGGCTCTTCCCTGCGTCTTGCGTCTGCTAGAGGTAAGCCTGGGATACACCATCGGCTCTCCTGGGTCTCGGACTTGCTGACTCACCTGCAAATCCTGGGCCTTCATAAGCATGTGAACCTATTTCTTAGAAGAACTCTCTCTTGGGGCACCTGGGTGGCTCAGTCAGTTAAGCATCCAGTTCTTCATCTTGGCTCAGGTCATGACCTCATGGTTCGTAGGATCGAGCCCCATGTCAGGCTCTGTGCTGACGGTGCAGAGCCTGCTTGGGATTCTGTCTCGCCCTCTCTCTGCCCCTCCCCTACTCGCTTGCTCTCTATCTCTCAAAATAAATGTTTTAAAAAGTTAAAAAAAGGAATCTCTTTCTCTCTGTGTACATGGTTTCTAGAGAACCATGACTAATAAGTCCTTTCCCCTTCCAATTATCTGTAGCAACCCTCTGAGGCCCTCCCTTCATGTCCTGGCCAAAGCCTGTCCCCACCACTGCACCCCCACCCCCACTCTCTGGACTAAGTCCCTCTAAACTTCTTTCTGAATACCTACCATAACTGTGATTTAAATGTTTATGTGTGAATCTGATTTAATGTCTGTCCCTTCCGGGATAGTATGCTCCCTGAAGGCAGGGGACCACAGCTGTCTTTTCGACACTGTGGTCCCAGCACGTGGCACGGGACCATGCAGGGGTTGTTAAGTGATCCCGTGGACCCCTGGGCCTGGGGCTGGTGTCATACCGGAAGTGATTATGTTCTGTGGACGACAACCAAGTGTCGGGGCAAGGCAAAGACACAATTAGCCTGCCTGTCTTAATCTGTGTCGAGAAGTGTCAATCCTGAAGAGGAAGGTGTTTGTTTTTTCTGCCAGTTAGAAAAAAATCACTATTTCTCTGTCATGGCTAAGATAAAACTTCAGTCGAATTAAGGCAACAAGGTGTTTTCCAATTGGGTAATTTTTCTTGTTGTGGTTTCTTAAGTGTGTGTTTAGCCGGATGATAATAAGTGACTAGGAGTCAAGAGAGATGAAATCCTAATTTTCATGTCTTCACTTTCTCCATCTCCCACTTTCCGTAATGACTTCCATATGGGGATAAACATGATTCATAACTCTTGCTTTTCAGTGAAAATGCATAGATTGTAGCTCTCTGGTATGTCTCATTACTTTCTCTTAGCAGAGACTTCCCGTGAAGCCAGGTTGTCCTGGAGCACCGGGCTCTGCCCGGACGCCGGGCAAAGTGAGGTCGAGCTCACTGAAGCTGGGGTTCCCACGGACGGGCCACACTGCTGCTCTGAACAGTCACGTACTGTCCGTCCATCTTCAGTCTCTTCTGCCTCTTGCCTCCCTCCTTCCTCTTGCACACAGACTTGACTGGTTTCCTTTGGAGGTTTGGAGCGATTTATTCCTTTATTGCATACTACGTTCTCTTTACAGTTCCTCCAAGGGAACAACATGAAATCAACTGAAGAAAAGGATTTCAAAATAGTAGCAAAGACATTGGTGACAGAGGAGGCCACCGACTCGTGATCAGTTAACACATGGGTTTTGAGAACCTACTTTGAGATCGCGCTCTAGTAAATGATGGGGAGTTACAAGAATGTAGCATTATTTATTTGTTCCCTACTTAATATGTATTGGATAATTGTCACATGCAGTGAAGAAGATGGTGTTGAAGTTGGCCAGCCAGCACTAAAGAGGAAAGAAAGAAAAGGAGGGGCTCCTGGCTCAGTCGGTTGAGCGTCCAACTTCAGCTCAGGTCATGATCTCACAGTTCGTGGGTTTGAGCCCTGCGTCTGGCTCTGTGCTCACAGCTCAGAGCCTGAAGCCTGTTTTGGATTCTGTGTCTCCCTCTCTCTCTGCCCCTCCCTCTCTCAAAAATAAATAAATGTTAAAAATATTTTTTAAAAAAGAAAGAAGGAGGTCGGTTAGGGAACTCGGTGTCCTCTGGTGGGGGTCCTGAGGGTCCACGCTCAGGGATCATGCTCACTAGGCTCCTTCCTGTATTGGTTTCCTCTGCGACGCGCCCGGAATGCTGTTCCGCCACATACCTTCGTGGTAGCCCTCGCCTTCCTCAAGTCTTTCTGCAAATGCCATTTTGCAAATGAAACCTCTTTGTCTGCTCCATTCTGGATTTTGTGTCTCCCCCAGACTCCCTGTGTGGGAGCCCGTACCCTGGTACAATGGGGTGTGGAGATGGGGACTTTGGGAGGTGATTAGCTCACGAGGGGGGAAGCCCTCAGGAATGGGATTAGTCCCCTTATAAGACAGGCTCCAGAAAGCTCCCTTATCCCTCCTACAATGCGAGGACACAGAAGACGGCCCTCTGGGAACATGAAAGTGTGTTCTCACCAGACAGCGAATCTGCCTGTGACTTGGTCTTTGACCTCCAGCTTCTAGATCTGTGAGGAATCAATTTCTGTTATTCGTAAGCCACCCAGTCTGTGATAGTCTGTTTTAGCAGCTCGAACAGACTGAGACACTCTCCATGCTATTAGTGCTGTTTACGACCACAGCATCTTGCCTCTTCTAGAACATTCCCTGCCTTGCTCTCTCAAATTCTCTTTAACTTTTCTAGCTTTTTCTTCTTTTTCATAGCATTTATCATCTCCTGATACACTGTGTAACACACTTGTTTATTTTGTATGTTAGTTACGTTTGCTCCCAGAATGTATACTCTATGAGAGCTCTCTGTTGTTATTCGTCGGCGTATAAGCGCCTACAAAAGTGCCTACAGGTGCTACAGGTGCTCACTGAGTAAGTGTTGAATACACACATGGTCACATAGGTTCTTTTAAATTGTTCATAATATTTATTTTTGAGAGAAAGAGAGAGAGAGAGAGACAGAGTGCCACTGGGGGGAGGGGCAGAGAGAGGGGAACACAGAATCCCAAGCAGGCTCCAGGCTCCCAGCTGTTAGCACAGAGCTCGAGGCAGGGTTCAAACCCACAAACGGCGAGATCATGACCTGAGCCAAAGTCTGACTCAACCGACTGAGCCACCCAGGCGCCCCACCCGTGATCACATAGTTTTAACGAATTTACTTGTGTTTACCTATAAAGGCATCGTTCTGTTGAAAATGATGAATAATTTACCCTCCAACATCTGTTCCCTTTGTTTCCTGGTTTTTAAGTGGCTGAGAGGCAATCACTGAGGTGGGCATCCTACTGCTATTGGAAATGTGAACTTCACATCACAGAGGCAGGAGTGTGCCCTTTCTGGATGATTCCACTCCAGGCAGCGCGCCCCGCTGGCTGGGGCACAGAGGGGAAAACCAGCCCGTGGGTCACGGAGAACTAACCTGAAGCAGGAGGAGATGCCAAGAACTGGAGAAGCCGGGCAGAGGACCTGGGGCATTTTGTGGTAAGCAGAGTCCCGTGGCTGTGCTACGTGGGGCCGGCTGGCAGCGTTGGGCCAGAGAAAGTCAGAGAAACCAGCTGCGCCTTCATCACCCCCGTGAACAAGGTGCTGGGACAGGCTAATGTGAAAGAGATTTTGAAAGAAACAACACAAGGTTTTCTGATTTCCATTATGAAAAAATTCAAACATACAGAAATAGGTAAGATATGGTTAATCATTATACATATAGACGGGTACAAACACACACACATACAGCCTTAATTCAACAACCGAAACAACTGAATTTTAATCAGATCTTATCTCACTTACCAAGAACCTAAAAATGATGGTTTACAGTAAATAAAACATTATGTAGACAGGAGAATGTTTTTCCAGTCGTTACACTAGGAAACAGTGTAATGGATTCAGATTCAGCATCTGGTCATATGTTCTCATTACGGTTTTAACCGTCGAGACAATTAGACCATTTTTAGCGTATGTGTCCTTGAATATGAACTTCCATATGAAGCCGCATCTCACTAAACTAACGAGGAAGGCTCTGTGATGCCGTTTGGCGTAGCGCCTCTGCCATTGTCGTCTTTGCGGCCAAATAGTTTTGAAACGTTCACGTTAGCTGGGTCAAGATGAAAAACGGTGTTTTGCTCCCCTCTGGCTCGTGTGGTTAAGATTTTATGTGAAACGTTCTCCGAGGATGAAGGGCTCATTCATGCTTCACCATTTTTTTCTCATGTGGGAAAATAAAAGGCTGAAATACGAAGGTGAAAATACGGGGAGCGATGCTTATCAGCCTGCCGTGTGCAGGTCTTCCTCGACTTGCGAGGCAGTTAAGTCCCAACAGACCGAACCTAAGTTGCAAACGTTTTCAGGGAGAAGTATGTACGAACACGTCGGGGCCACCACGCATCGTAGCGTAAGTGGCCTGGCCGGCCTTCAACGTGCCCACGACACTCCCCAGCTGCCAGGTGGGCAAAGGCGTCTCGCACAAAGCCGGTTGGATGGGAAAGCGTTGGCTATCTCGTGTCACCCGTCGAGGACTGGCCTGAAAGAACAGCACGAGCGATGGGCCGTTTGCCCTCCGTCGCTGGGTGCCTGGGAGCTGCAGCTTACTCCTCAGCACCCAGAGGAAGACCGACCGGGTGTCGCTAGCCTGGGACGAGATCCAAGTCCCGAGTCCCAAGTATGGTTTCAGTTGAATGCCTGCCTTTTGCACCATCACGAGGTAGAAAAACCATACGTTAGACCATCCTAAGTCAGGGGCTGTCTGTGGCATGTTTTTTTATTTCCAGGTTCCTTCTTTTCCCCAGTGCCCTGTTTTAGGTTGTTTATGTTGCTGTCTTTTTTTTTTTTCTTTTCAGTCTGACCCAGTGTTCCTTTCTGTGTGTCTCGGTTCTTAGGCCACAGAGACGTTAAAATGGCAATTCTGTAAATTCAAACTGTTCTAGCGTCTCTGTTTTGTTTATTTTATTTTATTTTATTTTATTTTCTAAAGTTTATTTATTTTAAGAGAGAGAAAGAGAGCATAAGCAGGGAAGGGGCAGAGAGAAAGAGAGAGAGAGAGAGAGAGAGAGAGAGAGAGAGAGAATCTCAGCAGGCTCCTCGCTGCCAGCACAGAAATTGACATGGGGCTCGAACTCATGAACTGTGAGATCATGACCTGAGCCAAAAGCAAGAGTTGGATGCTTAACCAACTGAGCCACTCAAGTGCCCCTGCGTCTCAGTTTTAAAACCATAAATGCCTTGGAGTCGCTAAGGTTGAGTAGTGCGATGATGAGGTCCTTTGAATTCCTTAACATGATGACACTCTGCTGGAGGAGCATCAAGAGACACAATCCGATGTTCCCTCGGGAGCCATAGATTATCGCGTTTCAGTGTGATGAGGTTCCTAGCTATTGAGTTCCTTCAACGATCATCCTTAGGCCTGTGTATTCCTCATTCTGAGGGGTTGGGGGAGTAATCTGGGGTGCTATACTGCCTCAGAATAGATTGCTGGGCTGTCCAGCAATTAGAGATAGATGGAATCTGCATGTTAAAAAATCAAATCAGCACGAGGGAGAAAATGGAGATGCTCTTGCCTTGGTTCCTTGGGAAGAATCTCCGTCCTTTCAGTGGTCAAGTCTGTTTATTTGTCTGCCTCGTGAAGACAGATGCTCTTGTTCTTCTCACTCATTCTTTTAAAATTCATTTTGAGTCGCACAAGTAACACACGAGTACATTCTGATCGTAAAGGGAACTTCTATATGGATAGATAAAAAACCCTCTTGGGGCGCCTAGGTGGCTCAGTCGGTTAAGTGTCCAACTTTGGCTCAGGTCATGATCTCACGGTCTGTGAGTTCGAGCCCCGCATTGGGCTCTGTGCTGATGGCTCAGAGCCTGGAGCCTGCTTCGGATTCTGTGTCTCCCTCTCTCTCTGCCCTTCCTCTGCTCATACTCTGTCTCTATGTCTCTCAAAAATAAATAAACATTAAAAAAAACCCTCTTAATTCCCCAATTCCCAACCGTCTTCCTTCCTCAGAAGTAATCACTGTTATCAGTTTGGTATAAATCTGTCCAGATTTTCTCGTTTGCATTTGCATGACTGTATTTACATAGAGAAATGTGTCATTTTATGTACACATTTACATAAATAATGCCATGTTTCCTGTAGGGTTCTGCAACTTACCGTTTTCAGTGAACATTATGTCTTCGAGGTCTTTCCATAAGATCGTTTACGTGGTCTCTTCCATATAAATTTACTTCATTCTCTTTTTTATTTATATTTATTATTTATTATATTTATTCTCTTATTTATTTATATTCCATGGGTGTGCCAAAATGTATCCAATATTCCTAATGATGGCTATTCAAGTGTGTTTCTTTTTTAACCAGTTTTTAAACACCGCTGTAATAGGCACGCTTCGCTTCCTCGTGCATACACTTGACTAATTCTCTAGGACAGATGTCTCTAGGGGACACCCAGAAGTGGATTGTTGGTTGAAAGGCCTGAACATTTCATTGAAATAGACACTGCCAAATTGCCGTCCCCGAAAAGCACCATCAGAGTACCACCAGTGTATAAGGGAGAATCTATTTCTCCACCTTGACAATGGATAATCTTGAATTTTTACCACTCTGGTTTGCAAACATGTACTATCTCACTATCTATCATAATTTGTATTTCCATGCGACTCAGTGGGGGCTGAGCAAACCTATTACCCACACGGCTTCCATCTTTTTTTTTTTTTCTCATTAAGATGCCTTAGATATTTCTTTCAACAAATACGTGCCTGCATAATTACAGAAGGAAGCGTGTTATTTGAAGGGGGCAGAATGGGGATTCTGTCATCTTGGATCTGGCCTCTCTCACTGGTTTGGGGGCTTGTGTTTGGGGTCTGGACTGCGGTAGGACCAGGGGTCCTATCATTGACCTAAAATAGTTGTGAAGGCTTATAGTTATTACTTAGTAAACATGATGGCTTTTAAAAAAGTTTATTTATTTATTTTGAAAAAGTGAGAGAGAGAACAGGAGAGGGGCAGAGAGAGAATCCCAAGCAGGCTGTGCATGGTCGGCAGAGAGCTGGACACAGGGCTCAAACCCGCGAGCCGTGAGATCATGACCTGAGCCGACGTCGGTAGCTTGACCAACTGAGCCTCCCTAAGGACAGAATTCTCTCATACTCTCGAGGCTGTTGATGTGGATTTAGGTTTTACTCTGATCCACGAACCTTTACAAGGTCTGATTCTAATTCCAGTCAGCTGGTCAACGGAAACCGTATGGCTCCCGTTCATCCCCTTCCGTGTGGTTTTCATTCGCCCGCAGAAACACCTGGAGCTTTGCCAGGGTCTTCTCGTCAATGGGACCAGATCTGAGGATGGTTCTGGGTACGGTTGACCTTGCCTTTGTCAGCATTTCCTCTGAGCAGGACGTGTTTTCTTACCCTTCCCTCCTTGACTTCCAATCGCGTGTTTCAAGCTTTACCTAGACCCTCCTCTTCCCCATTTCCACCAACAAGCATTCCAGTTTCTACCGTGGGCCTTGAGCAAGCCGTGGGCCTGCAGGCGCGGGTGGGGCCGTCAGCAGCAGCTGCTCTGTGTTTTGTTTCCCTCGCCTGTGTCCTCTCCGCAGCCATCTCTGCCTCTCTGCCAGCCGCACCCGCGCCGTGTGCCCTCTGCGCCTCCTACTCCAGCCCAGGTGTGCACCCCAACTTCCTCCCACCTGCCTACAAGCCAATCCGCAGCCTTCTCTGCTCTCCGGGAAACTGACCTGGTATCTTCTAAGACGTGTGGGCAGTCTCTGCTGGTGCACCTGCGCGTCCCTAGAAACCCAACAGCTACTCACCCCTGGATGCTGTTTCCTGGCCCCCTGCCCCGCAAACGCGCTGACATTGACCGGGTGGATGCTTCAGTGTCCAGTCCGTGGTATGCTTCCAATTTGCCATCTGCTTTCGTGTCCGGAAGCTGTTTGCCCAGGTGAGTGCGAACTACCTTTCGGTGATAAGGTCTTTGAAAACAAGACAGAGAGACAGACGGACGGACTAGTTCGATGCAATTCTTTTTATACAGTGCTTAGCCCTGAACTATCAGCAATTAGGTACTTACTAAACACTTCCTGGTGGTATGATATAATACTACAGAAAGTTATATCTTCGAGTATGTATCTCTTGGACTTCTCTCTTGAACCGGGTGAAGGGGGGTGGTGGAGGGGTAGAGCGGTGGTAACGATTCTTGGGAATTTTTCCAGGGTTTGAAGGTCTCATTTTCATATATTCCTTAGAGGGTCTGATTTCATGCATAGCTCTGGAAATGTAAATCATATTTACAAAGCCAGGTCACATTTAGCCCCACAGATCTGAGCAGACGTGAGTGAGAGCCGTCCCATTCTCGGCAATAAGTCCCTGCTGTTCTGTGCGGAGCCGTCGTCCCAACCCAAATAAAATACACAGGGGAAGGTGTCTTTCCCCATCCCCTTGCCTCCTGGTCTCCCTCAAGAACGTTTTCCATGGCCGGGGGACCCTGCGTCGTGTCCGATTCTTCTTAATGGTAAATTTCTACACTTTGAGGAATTGTTGAAATTTACACAAATTTAAAGAATTTTTTTGAAAAGTATGACATTTCGGCGGAAAGGATGTGGGCATACATATTGTTTTATCTGAAGACTAGATAAATGTTTTAGAGGAGGTGTATAGGATTTGGAACCAGAAAGCTGTGGGTTTTTGTTTAGGGTTGTTTGTTTTAGTTTATGAAACGGAACCCCCCTAAGCTCCGAATTTAGCACAATGGAACACGTGTGATAACATTTTAAAAAGTGTGAGTAGACTAATACGCCACCTCTTACAGCTGTATGTTCTTTCTCACGAGGCATTAGCGGAGCGCCTCCCCGACACTCTGGGTCTGGGGACCGGGGTGTCATCTTCCCGGTCCAGCCAAGTGCTCACTTTGTGACATGGAGACCAAGGATCTCCCGTGTGGGTGTGGGTTGTAACAGCAGCAAGGACGATGCCTGCCACTCTCGCCAACCCAGAGAAACGTCGCTGCACGAATGCAGAAAAGACAATGAGCCACGGGGGCGCCTGGGTGGTTCAGTCGGTTAAGCCTCTGATTTTGCTTCAGGTCATGACCTCACAGTTCGTGAGTTCGAGAGTTCGAGCCCCGCACGGGGCTTTCTGCTGTCAGCGCCGAGCCCACTTCGGATGCTCTGTCTCCTCTCTGCCCTTCCTCTGCTTCATAGGTGCTTTCTCTCAAAACTAAATAAACATTAAAAAATATTTAAAGAAAGAAAGTGAGCCCCTGTTTAAAGGGTTTGCCCCCAGATGGCTTGGCAGATCTTTTAAAAAAAAAACAAAACAAAGAGCCCAAGACTTCCAGCCTCATGACCTGGTGCCCGAGGCCAGAGGTTTGGTGGGAGAGGAAGTGGAGGGAATGAGCCCCAAGAAAGTGTGTGCTCTCGCAGGCTGCCAGCTGGCCAGGCGCCAAGGGACTTTCCCTGGCCACTTTGTCAAGACGGTTCCTCTTGGCCCCACCGGCCACCTGGGGAGGACCCGGGCCACCGCTGCTCAGGAGCTGGGTGCTGGGGGCGGATCACCGGGTCCTTCTCATCGCTGCCCCAGGGCATGTTCCCAGGGCCCCGGCTTCCTGGGCTTGCAGGTCAGAGCGGGACAGGCTCCCGGGGGACAGGGAAGGCCAGCTTCCGAGTGGGAGACAGAGGGAGAGGGAGAGGGACAGGTGTGTGTGTGCAAAAACCCAGAAGAGGCCACGAGAAAGAAAGTGGGCTCTCTTGCCTCATTGAACTTAATTCTTTTTTCAAAACTCAAAATGCTTTTCCTGCCACTGTGTTCTCAGCCGTCTCTTTTGCTCGGTTTCGTGATGTTCTGACTCTTCACTTTGATGTGCCTGTTGTTAGCTCGGCCTTTTGTCCGTTTTCCACTTTTGCTGCATTGATCCAAGCTTTCCCGCCCCGGCCCCCCCCCCCCCCCCCCCCCCCGCTGGTTCCTGCAGTGTCCAGAACATACTTTAGACGCGACACTTATGCGTTAGGGGAAAAGCCGTATTTTTTATAAGAGCATATTTTTTCCTTTCTCTAAAAAAAAAAAAAACAACAACCCTTTCTTTATCTCCCTCTGATTTCTAAAGTCTCACTGTTCATTTCCTCCTACATCGACTTCCTTCTTTACCCCCTTCCTTTCAACGTGAGTTGCTTTTCTGGTAACAGCTTTATTGAGATATAATTCACATACCATACAGTTCATCCATTTAAAGTGTACGATTCATCGGTTTTTGGTGTAGTCACAGACTTGTATAGGCGCACCATTGAGGTCGTTTTCATCACCCCAAGAAGAAATACTGCATCCGTTGGCAGTCACTCCCCATTCCCGTGGCCCCTCGGCGACCACCGTTCTATTTTCTGTCCCTACGGACTTGCCCGCTGGAGACATTTCACATAAATGGAATCGTCATATAGCGTTTGTCTGTCGTGCTGACTTCTTTCACTCAGCCCTTGTTTTTAAGGTTCCTCCATGCCATGGCGTGCATCGGTACCTTGTTTTTATTGCTGGCGTCCGGAGGTGCCAGACGTCTAAATGGCGTGGAGAAAGGCGGGGCCAAGAATCCGATGTGATGAACAGGAACATACATCACACGGAAAAGAGTACAGAGTGATTACTGAAACCCAGTGTGGAGGCTTGGCCAACGCCTGTCCTGAAATCACATTGGGGACCATTAAATATACTCTGGCAGAAGATACGACAGCATCTCTAAAATGGTGGAGGGGCTCAGTCCAGAAAATTCTTTCCATGGAAATCTCAGTGTTCCCAACACCCTCCTCTTGTTCTCTCTCCTTTCTTCCCTCTAGTCTTTCTGCGGAAAGGAACAGCAGCGTCCCGTTTGAAACAATAGGCCCATGAGGTTGTACGCATGCCTGGGCGTCTCCCTTCTAGTTTCGGTCAAGACGGAGGGAAGCAATTTCTGTATTGGAAATTCGAAAGGGCCCAAATAAGGAAGGATAGCTAGATTGAAAAATAAAAAAGATGTAATCGAGTCAAGAGAAGATGAAAAAAGGCCCAAGCCACTGAAAGGAGAGAGCTGGAGACCAGCTGGCGTTGAACCCAACACTGACCGTGACAGCCAGCTGATTCGGCACCTGGGGGTCAACTTCGGTAGGCGTGCGTGGTGAGGGAATCGAGGAAACGGTGTCTTAGATTTCCTTCATTATCCTGGCAGAGGCCAGAACCCTTCCCGGAGCCTTCCAGTGTCTCGCTCAGAAACGAAAACAGCTGACCGCGTTTGAAGTCAAGAATTATAAGCCGTTGGGATTCATATGCGCCATAAGCTAAGAAAGGAATGTATGAGGAAAATGGGAAAGTGCTCCTCTTGCAAAAGCATCTCAAAAATTATATTCATCTTTACAAAATCCATTAAAGTTAAATATAATTAACTTGACTAATGTGGCTACGAAATGAGAGGAAAAGAGAGAAGGGCCGTGTTAAAGCTCTAGAATGGTTGAAGTCCGAGCTACTCTGAGTCTGGGTTGGAAAGAAAGAAGGAAGGTCCGAGTATGACTTACCCCACCGCACGGTCAGGCGATGTGAGTTCTGAAAATCTGACTCTCGGGCTCCTTCCGGATAGCTCTCCTCTGTCCGTCCTGTTCCCGGGAGGTGCTATGGGACGTTGCTTAATGCAACAGAGTTCAGGCCGCAGTTGACTTCATGTACGACCTTCTGGAACTCCAGGACCCGGACAAGCATCCTCAGAGCAAGGAAGGAGCCGCTTATGCCAGCAAGCACTGTTCTGTGTTCCCAATTCATTCATTTACTCAAATATATACACTGTCAGAGTGATTAACGGGGCGCTGGGGACAAAGCTATGAGTAAAATATGCATAGCCCTGGCTACACACTGACTATGTCCCCTCCACACACACACACACACGCACACGCACACGCACACACACACACACACACACACACACACAGACACGCACCCCAAATTGATATGTCAAGGTCCTGTCCCCTACTGTGATGATATCCGGAGGTCAGGACTCTGGGAGTGACTAGGTCATGAGAGAGAAGCCCTGTAGATGGGATTAGTTCTCTTCCAAAAGAGATACCGGAGAACCTCCTGAGTCTTCCCCATGGAAGGACGCAAGGCGTCACTTGACGATGGACAGAGTAACTGCCCCCAAACACGTACGTCCACGACCCAGTCCAGGAACCTATGAGTGTGCCAGCTTACATGGAAATGGGGAGTTGCATTTGCAGATGGAATTAAGTTTGCTAGTCAGCTGACCTTGAACTCAGAAGACAATCCTGGTTATCTGGGCAGGCCCAAGAGTCAGCCTCCCATGGCTCTGAGTTGAGGCGGGTCAGCATGACTCAAACAGCGACTGCCAGCTGCCAGCTTACAAGATGGGAGCGGCCACAAGCCAGGGATGCCAAGCCTCTGGAAGCTGGAGAAGCTCTCCTCAAACCGCTGATTTAACCCAGTAGGACCTCTTTGAGCCTTCCCACCCCCAGAACTGTAAGATAACGCATTTGTGCTGTTTAAGCCACGAAGTGTCTCCTACTTGTTACAAGAGCAATACGAGACTGATACACTTGGGTTTTATGAGTTTCGGGCAAAGTTAGCTACATTGGGGATAAAAGTAGGGACCTGTTGGGGCGCCTGGGGGACTCCGTTGATTAAGTGTTCGACTTTGGCTTAGGTCATGATCTCGCGGTTTGATTTTGAGCAGCAGCTTGGAGACTGGAGCGTGCTTCAGATTCTATGTTTCCTTCTCTCTCTGCCCCTCCCTTGCTCATGCTCTGTCTCTCTCTCTCTCTCTTCTCAAGTTTTTTGAAATACAGAGCTGTTAATAATTACCTTAAGTACTGTATTTACAGTTGAACTTGTAAACTTTACCGATGAAAGTTTTGGTTCTCCACTAGACTCCCTCGCCCTGGCTAACCATCACCTCAGCTCCAGAGGGGCCAGGCCTCACCCCCACTTCCAGCGCTGCAGGTCATGTGTTGTTCTTGTCACCTGGGTTCTCGTGTAGCTGCTCTCAGCCTGATTCATTCATGGATCAGCACGGGGCCTGCGGTTTTCGTTTTGCATTTTCATCAGTCTCTGTGGAAGGCCCAGGGCTGGGGCCCCCTTCTGAGCCCCACACGCTCTTTTAGAGCTCTCCCCATGGGTAGTTTACCGTCTGTTCCATCATGCAAAGATTTTGGTGGTTTGGGGAGCCCTCGTTTTTGCCTCCATGAACTCTCATTTCAGTCTGCTGGACGCACAAGTATAGCAAAGTCATGGTGGAAAGGAGTCAGAGACTGGCTCTCCGGCAACAGACAGCGCCTGCAGTGTAGACCCTCTGGTCTCCCGCGCCTGAAGCAGCCATGCCCCTCTACATCAGGGCTCCCGCAGTGGCGAGAGGCCCTTTCCGGCGCTGCCGGCCAGAGGACAGAGCAGATAAACAACTGAAGATGAGAATGCAGCAATATTTAATGAGACAATATCAGATGGGTCTTACTGGGCTGGAATCAATGTGCCGTCGGAAGGACTCTGTTCCCTCTCGTCCAGCAATCCAGCTTAGATCATTTCATTCTGAAGAAACTCAACATATGAGAAGAAGGCTATAAATTGTGGAATTTTGTTACCATAGCAAATATTGAAAACACAACCAAAGCTCCCGTCCATCAGAGACTGGTTGAATCAGTCGTGGAATAGCCAAGGGATGGAGTATCAAGCAACCATAAAAAAGCTGGGGGGCTCTCTGAAGGGATAGGAAAGGATTTCCAAGCTATGTATATGTGTGAGTGTGTGTGTGTGTATGTATATATATATATACGTATACGTATATATATGTATATATATATATATTTTATTGTGTATTTATTTTTTGAGAGAGAGAGACACACAGAGTGTGAGCTGGGAAGGGGCATAGAGAGAGAGGGAGACAGAATCCAAAGCAGGTTCAAGGCTCTGAGCTGTCAGCACAGAGCCTGATGCAGGGCTTGAACCCACGAACCGTGAGATCATGACCTGAGCTGAAGTCAGACACTCAAACAACTGAGCCGCCCAGCTGCCTATATATATATATTTTTTTATTTATATTAATGTTTTTTAAGTGTGTCTTTATTTTTGAGAGAGAGAGAGAAAGACAGAGCATGAGCAGGGATGGGCAGAGAGAGAGGGAGACACAGAACTCCAAGTAGGCTCCAGGCTCCAAGTTGTCAGCACAGAGCCCGACGCAGGGCTTGAACTCATGAACTGTGAGATCATGACCTGAGCCGAAGTCAGACGCTCAACCCACTGCGCCGCCCAGCCTCCACATCGAAGCTACGTTGTTACGTGAAGAAAGTAAAGTGGAAGAGAACATATGAAGCGTGTTACCCTGTCTGTGCGAAAAGGTGGGGTAAGAATTGTGTGTGTGGCTGCTTGTTTTCACAAGACTCACCGGAAAGATGAACGAGAAACAAGGGAAGATGATCACGTGTAGGGCGTGGGCGTGAATAGCGTGGAAGGAGGAGGGGTGACGGGGACAGCGACGCTCTTCTGAGGATTTTTTTATGCAGCTTTGAATTGGGAGCCATGTAAGTGTTGTAAGTATTTAAAAAATTAAAGAGAATTAGGGGAAGAAAGTTGAACATAAACACAAACAAGGGAAGCTGAGTGGTCAGCCAACTGCTGGCGTGACGCCCCAGAGAGGAGGATTGTCAGTAACTTTTGAACGCTATGCTCTGACTACCGGGGTATATTCTAAGGGAAAAAAGGCTTGCAGAAGGCTTATCATTCGGGTGAGAGCTAGTAATATTATTACTATTACTATTATTGATATTAATGTAATATTGTTAATAATATTATTACTATTATTATTACTATTACTATTAAAATAATAGTAATATTATCTTCATCACGCTGAAACTCCTCCTGTAAGGAGGAGCATCCGAGTTAAACACACTGACCGTGGGGCAGCCTCAGGCTCTGGAGGTCAGGGAGGGGCGGACCATGGAAGGGAGAAAAGCTCTGCTTCTGGATCAGAACTGGAAGGATCGCTATGAATTCACGATTTCCCAGCTCTATTCACTGTCAAAGGTGAAGCCGGACATGAGTCAAAGCTGTGAAAGCAGGATTTATGCAGGAGCTACTGACAGCAGGGACCAGAACTGAGTTCCGTTCTGATTTGCAAGGAGTAACTGGCGTCTTAAAGGGCGAAGAAAGCAGTTGGGAGGGGGACAGGGCGGTGCTCAAGCGAAAAATTACAAAAGATTGGTCAGCGTCAGTGTCACTTAGGCCAGCTGTGGCTGCTGTGTGGCAGCGAAGGAAGTCAGGATTCTTCCTCCCATGGGGTTTGGGAGACAGAGGTCCTGTCCTTCCTGCATGACTTCCAGAGCCCTGAGGAAGGCATTCCTGAGTTTAGGAGATCCACCTACATCTCAAAGGGTCAGAGGAAGGATTCACAATTATCAGCCCTTTTTGGCAAAGGCTCTCAGATGTTGGCTGGATGAACAGTAAATTCTCCTGAGGGCTTGAACTTTCCAGGCAGGCACTTGGGGGAGGGGCTGGGGTCCTCCAAGGGGCATAGCCATACGCTGCTTAAAGGCATGCTGGAGCTCGGTGTCTTCCAGTGCAGAGGTTTGGATGGGGTCATGACGTTCGGGTCTTCCCACGGAAGGTGACTGGAAGCAGTGCCGTTCCAGGATCCAAAGACACATTCGTCCTCAGTTCTTGGTTTCTAAATACCATTCCCTCTTTGGAACTTCTTGTGCCAGAAAGCGAGAAAGTGCTCCAAGACCAATGGGCAGGACGTCAAGGCAGGGCCCGGTGCAAAGTGAAAATGGAGGCCTCTTGTTGAAAAATTACCAGGAACGTCAAAATGGCAGTAGCAGAGCAGTGAGTCACACAGGTGGCTTTCCTAAGAGCGAGGTCTTGGGCAGCTGCCCAGGTCACACGCCCGCGATCCTGACCTGGATCATGGAAGATGCGCGAAAAGTTCAGGGGAGCCGGCTTGCAGGGGTTCCTGCTGGTTAATTTTGGGACAACGTGAGCACCAAAACCCAATAAAAATGGCAATGGGTTATAAAACATGAACTTAGAAAAGAATTCATGAGTTTATAGTGATACTAAAACTGTGTATTGCAAGGGAGGGAAAATTTTATGAAGAATGTCAGCCAATAAATGTAGACAGAATGATAGAATTAGGAAAATTACCGTATTTTTTTTACAATCACCAATGCAGTGATGACGCTAAACCCATTGGATTAAAGACTGTGGAGGAGAAGGTTCTGTACACAGTTGACATCTGCTTTTATTACCCCAGAAGCTACTTACTAATTCCAAATAGGGAGAGAGGTTTTCACAATAGACCCGGCAGAAAGCACCCTTAACCCAATGACCAACTTTGCGTGGTTGACAATGAGACAGTAGGCCACGTGCCTCCAGATACGAAGCAGTGAAAAGTGTACCAGGCAGTATTTTGCCCAACATGTTTACTTTGGATCTGATTGTGAGGAAACAATCAAACAAGGTAACTGCCCTGAACTCTTGAAAAATGAAAGAAAGAAAAAGAAAACAAACAAAACCCAACCCAACCCAACCCAGAGCTGTTCTGGATAAAAGGAGGATAAAAGATAAAGAAACATGAGGACCAAGTGAGTCAGATGACGTTTGATGACCTAGATTGAGAAGGAGCCATGGGAGATTTCCGGCGACGACTCCGGGCGTTGGGATTTTAAACTGCGGATGATGATACTATTAAATCAGTGTTCGGTTTCTTGGATGTGATAATGGTATTGGTTATGGTCATGTAGAAGAATGTCTTTGTTTTTTGAAGATCCATGCAAAGGCTTTTAGACTGAAATCCTTTAACATCTACAACTTAGTTTCAAATGAAAGGGAGGGACGGAAGGAAGGAGGGAGAGAGGAAGAGAGGGAGTGAAAGAGATTGAGAGAGACAGAGATGGGGAGAGGGATAGAGAGGGCGAGTATGGCAAAATGTTAATAATCGCTTGAATGTGGGTGAAGAGTATGTAGCAATTGGACCATTTTTTCACTGTTCAATAGGACAGACATTTAAAAAAATCAGCTAAGGGAAGAAAGGTTTCCTTGCTAAAGTCACATATCAAGGAAGAACACAGTTCCTAGCACAGCAAGGGCAGTAAGGCTCTCTAGCTTGATTGGCAGTTCCCCTGAAGCAGCAGACACGCCACCAGGCACATCAGAATAATTCACGTGTGTCCCCGATCCGTGTGCCCCGCACAATCAGTCGTGGTGAGCAGAGCAGAGCTGACGGCAGACGGCAGTGTAACGTGGGCTCCTGTCCCCAGTGTGGATTAACAAGAAGTCGAGACCGGAGTTGGTAGACCAGCTAGCCAGGGGCTATGGTTCCTTCTGCGTTCAGCTGCTAGTGCGGGCTTGGACAGCTTTTTTTGGGTCTTGTTCGAAAATTGAAGAAAATATGTGTGCTCTCTTAGCGCAGCAGAGACTGAATAAGATCATGTATGAGACAAAATGTTCTTATTTCCTAGATCTATTTTGTAGATTATCTCATATTTTATAGGTTTTAATTCTGGAAATACAGATTGTTTATCTCTATGAGCTGTTGCAGATGTTCTTGCTGTTTGTAGTCTTGTAATAATTCGTGTCCTATAAATACAGAATTCGTGATCGTTCTATTTCACATAATTACCATCAAAAAAAAAAAAAAGGAAAAAAAGGCAAAAAAGGCAGTATATCCAACATGGGAAAATCATCTCTGCCGCATTACTGAGCATTCCTGACAGGAGGGGATTTCTATTCTGAGCGGCCTTCCAGCTGCACGTTTCAAGCTTGTTTTTCTCTCACTACCTGTATCGTTTCAGGGCTGGTTATAATAGGACACGTTCCTCTCATGACATGCCTTCTGGGTGAATCAGCCTAATGGGCAGCAGGGATATTTCTGGAAGCCAACCCCACCCCAAGATGGCTAGCAATAACCATCCACCCAACTCATTGTGAGCCAAGTAGATCTACCCCGCCAAGCCCTGGCATCCCTGACTTAACTTCTCCTTAGCTGGAGTCCAAAACGTCGTGGCCATTCCAGCGGTATCGGTGCAAGGGGAGGTACGGCGGAGAGAAAAATCCAAGAGGAAAGAGACAATGGTATTAACCACTTATAGTTAAAATATCTTTAAAAAAAGAGGAGAGCAAGAGACAGAGACAGGGAGAAAGTTCATCAGTGTTTGTTATGTTAAATGGGAGGTAGAGACACCCGAGGGACAATGGCAGTGTAGAAACTACAGAGTCATCCACAATCAATATGGCTGCATGAGTGGATGAGCTCCCCCCAAAAGAAAGTGTATAGAAGGAGAAGGAGAAGAGAAGTGAACCAAGGACAGAATGTTGGGTGATGCCTGTATTCTGTTGTCAGGTGTAGGTGAGGAGACCACTGTAAAGTCTTGGGCCAAAGTACTGATCACAGCCAGGATAAGAGCCCTGTGAAGGATGAGCACAACCGGGTCAGTTTGGGTTTTTGTCACTTACAGTGGAAAGCTTTTTGATAATACGCACATTTAAATATTTAAAAGAAGATGTAAGGCTATGCTGATAGCCTTATACAATTACAAAATCAAAACACACTAGCAAAACTACAAACTCATAAAGTAGAAATTAAGGTCAGCACGACGACAGATGGAATTGTCTCACTGAAACATCACTGCTAGTGGTGGTAATAGTAGAAAAATCTATATGGTTAAGATTTCATTTGTTGGTTTGGTTATTTTGATTTTTTAAATGTTTATTTATTTTGAGAGAGAGCAAGAGAGAGTGAGCAAGCACAGAGGAGGGGCAGAGAGAGAAAGAGGATCCCAGGCAGGCTCTGTGCTGTCACCAAAGGGATGGACATGGGGCTCAAACTCGAGAACCATGAGATCATGACCTGAGCTGAGAACAGGAGTTGGACACTTAACTGACTGAGCCACCCAGGTGCCCCTTGGTTGTTTTGACTTTAGCATACTGCCCATCATTTGAGTGACTATCATGATCTATGTTGATATTTTTTTCTCTTTTTAAAATTTATTTTCTTATTATCTCTTTAACAATGTTTGTTTTACATCCCCTACCTACTATTTAGAAGGGACGCTCTAGGGGCACCTGGCTGTCTCAGTTGTTTGAGTGTCTGACTCTTGATTTCGGCTCAGGTCATAATCCCACGTTCATGGGATTGAGCCCTGCGTTGGGCTCTGTCTGTGCTGAGCATGGAGCCTGCTTGGGATTCTTTCTCTCTCTCTCTCTCTCTCTCTCTCATTCTCTTTCCCTGTTTGTGTTCTCTCTCTCTCTCTATTAAATAAATAAATAAATAACACAGTACAATATGTATGTATTATATTACATATATATTGTATTATATTAGATGGGACAGTCTAATAGTGCCTCTCAGTTGTGATGACAATAGTATCATCTAACAAAGTTTATTCATTGATTGTTCGCTATGCACATTAATGATCTGTGGTAAGCTGGTGTGTGTTTTCCTCGCGGGATCCTTACTCCACGTGGCTCACCGTGTGAATATGGAGCTGGTACTAAGACCCACACTTCTGGGTTCTGTGTGCTTGTGCCATCATGTGTATTTTGAAGATTCAATTCTCCATTCAAACTACTACAATGCCTTCATCTTGATCATCTGGTTTCAAATGGCCTGCAAATACTTAACCATATAAATAAAAGAACTAAAGATATATAGTTAACTAAAACTGGGTGGTGGAGGGAAGCAAGGAAGGCGACAAGAGGAGGGATCTACTAATTCACCATTGCTCAAGATAAGGTGTCACTAACGTGGAAAGAATGTATATGGCGGGGCACCTGGGTGGCTCAGTTGGTTGAGCGTCCGACTTCCGGCTCAGGTCATGATCTCACAGTTTCTGAGTTCCAGCCTCAGTTCAAGCACCGCCTCGGGCTCGCTGCTGTCAGTGCAGAGCCTGCTTTGGATCCTCTGTCCCCTTCTCTCTTTGCCCCTCCCCCTCTTACTGGCTCTCTCAAAAATAAATAAACATTATGGGGTGCCTGGATGGCTCAGTTGGTTAAGTGTCCGACTTCAGCTCAGGTCATGATCTCACAGTCTGTGAGTTCAAGCCCCGTGTCGGGCTCTGTGCTGACAGCTCGGAGCCTGGAGCCTGCTTCGGATTCTGTGTCTCCCTCTCTCTCTCTGCCCCTCCCCTATTCATGCTTTGTCTCTCCTGCTCTCAGAAATAAATAAAACATAAATAAATAAATAACATTAAAAAAAAGAATGTATAGGCCAATTTTTCCATGTCAGAGGCTTAGGTAAGCTATTTAATTACTTGGTTTCCTCATCTGTAGAGTCATGTGACAATGATCAAATGAGGTCTTGTAGCTAACATGCCTAAAGCTGTGTCTGGTACACAACTGGTGTTCAGTTTAGTAGTCATAATCAAGTTTAGACCTTTGTTTATTTCTTTATTAAAGTTTAGTTTGAGAGAGAGAGCACGCATGCAATTGGGGGAGGGTCAGAGAGAGAGGAAGGGAGAATCCCAAGAAGGCTCCGCACTGTCAGCTCAGAGCCTGACTCGTGGCTCGAACTCACAACTGTGAGATCATGATCTGAGCCAAAATCAAGAGTCAGATGCTTAACCAACCTAGCCATCCAGGTGCCCCTGAAGTTTAGATATTTAGTAGGACTGGAATAAATGTGGAACTCACAATGCTGGCTGGTGAGTTAAGACACAGAGGTATGATGGGCTTGACCATAGAGAGGGCTGTGTCCAATCAGACCAGCTGAACAAAGGGTGGATGTTGGCACCTGGGGCTACCCAGTTTTTATGCATCCAGATCATTGCCAGTTCTGATGTTTAACCTGAAGTTAATATTGCAGTGTACTTGTGTCAAGATAGTTGCACCTGTCCCAGATTGTCCAAACCCTGGCACTCATCACATTTTTTAGTAAGTTTATTATCAATTTTAGAAAATCTTTGGTATGCGGTCCATTCCTGGGGATTAAAAATGGTTATTTCTTTGGCCTCTGAGGATTATAATGCTTTTGGTCTTCTTTGGAGCTTCTCTTTTTGGGCTTTCTTAAAGAACTAATTTCCCTTCTTTTCTGTTTTTGTTCAAGAATTCAGTCCTGATCACATTGTAGCCAAGTTTCGGTTCAAGCATCTGGCTTCCATCCTGGCCATCACTTAGATATTATTTGATCTTGAGCATGAGTTTCCTAACCTGGCAGATAAGGAATAATAATGCCAACTTCCTCCGGATTGTTAGGATTAAATTAGATGATGGCTCAAAACCCCTGAGCTCATCAGCAACAGTACTAGTAACCTTAGTACCATTGTCCACATCCTCCCAACTCCTGCCACTCCAATTAAACAGCGCTTTGCAAGATTAGCAGTTCTTTGGCATACAAAAAATATTTTATTTTATTTTATTTATTTTATTTTATTTTGTAATCTTTACGCCCAATGTGGGGTTCAAACTCACAACCCCAAGATCAAGAGTCACACACTCTACCGACTGAGCCAGTCAGTCACCTCTTCCCCCCTTCCCAACATAATTAATTCATGTTGGGAAAATGTTAAAACCTATAGTACCAGGCTGAGTCTTACCACATTTGAGAAAGTTGGAGAGGAGTTTCTAATCGTAAGCCTCCTTTTCCAAGGTGAAGAGATACTAAAATTCTCAGGCAAGGGAAAAATATCTGCCATTAACCTATATATGTGATTAACATCAGAGTTTCCTTTTCCCCGAGGAGTACAGCTGAAATACAAATGATTCCCATAGATTACCCACAAACACATTTACTGAGAGGCAGGAGAGTTGCTAATGAGCCATACAATATAAGCAATCACTGCCTCTACCTTTCTTCTGTTTCCTCACCGTAAGTGAGGTGATTACCCTTCGTTGGGGAGGAGAGGGGAGTAGGGAATATATATAGGACATTTCTGTTGTCACAGCAGTTACAGGATATGGTAGCCATCTTCTAAGATGGCCCCCAGCGATCCCTGCTTCTGGTGGTCACGCCACTTCGTGGTGCCTCCCGTACAGACCAAAGTTGGTCTGTGTGATCAATAGGATGCCCACAGAAGTGAAGGTCAGCCACTTCCAAGATAAGGTTAGAAAAGGCTCTGCAGCTTCTCTCTTAGACTCTCTCTCTCTCTCTACTTATTTTGTGGAGTGCCTCATCATGAGCAGCCCTATGGAGATGCCCACATAGTGAGGAACTGAAGCCTGCTGCAAACCAGCATTGTGAATTTCCCAGTTTAGTCATCTGTTGGTAAATATTACTGGTGCCTAGAATGAGACAAGGTTCACCATCAGTTCTATTTCTATTATTCATTTTTATAAATGTTAAGCCTTGAGATATCTTACAAATAAATGGATGGAAAAGGAAGAAGTTTTTTTTTGCAGCAATGGCTGTCAAGTCTTTGAGCTCTTGTTGAGTTATGCTCCAAATCAGAGCAATCTATAATCACAAACCACTCGTGATGGCTTCCCTGGGGACAGGTCAGTAAGGTCCGACTTCAATCCTGTTGCGTACAGCGCTGGAGACCACCAGCGAGCAGGTCTGCCACTTGGCCACCAGAGCCACGTGCTTTCTCAGAACCAGCACCACTATTTCTGGCTGCCTCTCTGTTTGCCGCCCTAGAGGATTTTCCCCTCCAGCATAATGCAAGAGGTGTGATTACGGGTGTGTCTTCCTTTGGGAAAGTGGAAGAAAGGCAAGTGTGAGAGATTAGAGAGGAGAGACTGGTCCCCGATCCTCTATTCCATCCCAGGTCAGCTCTGAAATAGAGCAAGTGAGGAAAGGTTAGAAACTGAAGCTGAAAACGGCACCTGGGTGGCTCAGTCGGTTAAGCGTCCAACTTCTGCTCAGGAAGTATGGCCCTCAATACCCAGCCAAGTCTCAGATGACAGCAGCCGCAGCTGACACCCGGACTGCAGGCTGGTGAGGACCCTGAGCCTGAACCACCCAGCCAAGCTTCTCCCAGCTTCCCACCCTATAAAAATGGAAATAATAAATGGTCCTTGTTTTAAGATGCTAAGTTTAATAATATTTTTAAAGTTTATTTCTTTGTTTTGAGAGAGAGAGGCAGCGCAAGTAGGGGAGGGGCAGAGAGAGAGGGAGAGAGAATCCCAAGCAAGGCTTCGCACTGTCAGAGCACAATGCAGGGCTCGAGCCCGCAAACCACGACATCATGACCTGAGCCAAAACCAAGAGTCGTACACTTAACCGACTGAGCTCCCCTTTAAGATGCTAAGTTTAAAGTAATTGTAGCACAGCAGTAGGTAACTAATGCAGGTCGCTACTGGCTTTTAATAGGCAGAATCAAGGATGGCAGATGTCCGGCAGTCTAGGAAACAGTCCGCTCAGTGAAGATTTGTCCTACCTTGCTGTAGACCGAATGAATGTTTGTGTCGCCGACAAAATTCCTGTGTTGAAACCTAATCCCCAAGGTGATGGTGTTAGGAGGCGAGGACTTTGTGAAGTGATTAGGTCATGCGTGGGAAAGCCCTCATGAATGGATTAGTGCCCTTCTAAGAAGGGCCCCAGAGAACTCCCTTGTCCCTTTCGCCATAGGAGGGTACAGCGAGAAGACAGCTGTCTGTGAACCAGAAAGCGGGCCTTCACCAGACCCTGAGTCTGCCCCTGCCTTGATCTTGGACTTCCTGGCCTCAGAACTGTGAGAAAGAGATGTTTATTGTTTAGGTCACACAGTCTGCGGTGTTTTTATTATAGCCACTTGAATGGATTAAGACACACCCCCAATGTGGAAATCAGGCCTGTCCTAACACTGACATGATCCCTCCCAGTTCGGAATGTGTATGACTGTACTTGGGGGGTGGAAAGCAAAAGATCAAAAAGAAAAGGTAACCAGAAATTGTCATGTGACTCTCTCCAACTTTAAATGTAGGGCTCCAGCAGCCCAAAGATTGTTCTTTGAATCTATTTTGCAGAAATTCTTGCAGATGTGGATAAAATTATCTACACAAATAAGCCTTGCCCTTTTGTTCACAACAACCAAATGCTGCAAATAGCCTAAGTTATTAGAAGAATAGTCAAATAATTACAGCATATCAGGGATATTATGTCATGACATAAAATGAACGCTAAAGAATATTGTTAAATAAAATCTATTGGTTCTACTCCTACTTTTTTGTACAACATTAAAAAGTATGGACTTCTTTCTATTTGTATTTTTTTTCACATTAAACTTGGAAAATTCTTTAAAAAAATCTAATCACAGAATAATACAAATGACATACCACTAAGGTTTTTAAAAACAATACACGTGTGTTCACATGTGTTTAAATGCACAGAAATAGAGAAGATATGGAATGAGTCAGCTCAAATTTAACTTTTCATTCTCTGTGCCTCTGTATTCTTTGAATTTTTTACAATGAGCATTACTTTTGTGGTTACAGAATATTCTAGATTATTGTATTCAGCGATAGAGATAATGTCCTGCTTACTTTTGGTGCCATCGAGGTTGCTCCAATCTCATTTTACACTCTGAGATGGGTAGAAGAGGCTTACATTTCTGGTTTGGATAAGATGGGATTCGGGAATGAAGTTGTGGCTGGTGGGGGGGCAGAGTACCAGAATTGGAGAAATCGGCATGGAGCATATTTCCTGTCTGGGCCTCAGTCCCCTCAGCTCTGTGGGCTCTGCTCTCCCTCAGAGGACCCACCATTAGCTGGCCCGGGAACATGAGAAGCCGCTCTAAATCCGGAGATGGAATTGGGGATGCTTGAACCTAGCAGGTTCTGTGGACCCTCAGATTCCCCTTGGCTCCTTTAAAAAGGAAGTTGTGCTTCCAACTCAAAAGTGAAGTCAGATTTCCAGTAAGAACCAGGACTCGAAATTCACTAGACTGGAATGCATCTGTTCCTTTACTCGAAGCACACCTCCCTTTGTTCGTTGGCCGGCTACATTCGTTTGTTTGTTAAGTATGCTCACACCAATGCGGGGCTTGAACTCACAACCCTGAGATCAAGGACCTGACATCAGTGAGATCAAGAGTCCCATGCTCCACCGACTGAACCACCCAGGCGCTCCTGCTGGCCGCATTTTTACCTTGGCAGGTCTCTGCCAGATAAAACATACGGTAATAGAGGAGGCCCCGTTCATTATTAACCGAGAAAAGCTTAGAGTTATGTCTCCCAAGTCCAAAAATGTACGGTGAAGATGAAAACACGAGTCAGTAAACATGTCTAAGGGAAGCCGAAAGTTTCGACTTGGGTGTGAAGATAAGATAACAAATATAAGCAGTACAGACATCTCAGCAAGTGAGAAGTAACAGCGAAGACGAGAGGTGTGGAAACAAAGGAAAAAAGGATGAAGGAAGAACATTTTTAAAGGTTTGGTTGATCACTTCTTGACCATAGTCTTCAGAGAATATAAAATTGTGTATTTTGGGTCGTATAAGAACTCAAACTCCCACGCTGCCCTTTTGCCTGGGGTTTGTTACAAACAACGTTCGTTCAAGAGAATAAGACATTGTTTCCCCCCCCACAGTCCCCAAACACCTCACTCAGGACAGGAAATGTACATTCAGTGAATGACTATGTTAAAAACACAATCCATAAGAGAATGAGTAAACCTTACTTTTTTTCTTTTGTACGAAATTAAATTGTTGGAAGGAAGCCAAGGAAGTGACACATTTCACCTCCTGTTTCTGGCTGAAAACCCTTAAACCGTTGGTAGTTGCTCATCAGATCGTGTGGGGTCTTAGGTACTGTGGGTTACTTAATTTATTTCCCAGCCGACAAATTTTAATTTTTTCATTATTTCCATAAGGAAATGAGATAGAGTGCCTTTACATAGATTGTAAATATGTTCTTTTGTTAATTTTTAAATTTTATTTACTTATTTTGAGAGAGCGTGCTTATATGCATGAGTGGAGGAGAGGGAGAGAGAGAGGGAGAGAAGGAGACAGGGAGAGAGAGAGAGAGAGAAAATATCCCAAGCACGGACAGAGCCTGATGCAGGGCTTGATCTCATGACCCTGAGATCATGACCTGAGTCAAAATCAAGGGTCAGACACTTAACCTCCTAAGCCACCCAGGTGCCCCAGTTGTAAATATCTTCTACTTTATTAGAAGTGTGGAAAAATATCCTTCATTTCATCTACTTTGGTTCCTAGTGTGCACAGGGTTGTGTTGGTTTTCCAAATCTTTAAGTAACTTCTCTCCAATTTATTCAAGGCCGAGAAGAAATTTGATTTCTTTCATGTTTTTCTGAATGTAGTTGATTTCGCTGCCTCTCCGAGTCTTAGTTTCCTCATCTATAAAATATAAGCATTTACTGTAAAGGGTCACATGTATACTTAATATACTTTGTACTGTATACGCATGCATATAGATGAAAGTACTTTGTGAATAGTAAAGTAAGAGAAAAATGCTGATTACTTTGTTTCCAATTGAATTTATGGGAGTTGAATTTTTTTTCCCTAAATCTGGGATAGGAGAAGTTTGTACATATAAGAAAGTGTATCAAACCCAAGTCAGGAGAGTGGAAAGTGAAGACAGCCAGTTGAATACGTGGTTCTTCAGCTCAGGCCAGAGGTCTGGGCTGGAGCGGACAGACTGGGGAGTGACCAGCCCGTCTGGGGTGGGCGAGGTCAAAGGCGGGGACTAGGTCCCATAACAAAGTGTATAGAACTACAAGGTGAGGATAAAGGCTCCTGGGCGGCTCAGTTGTTTAAGTGTCTGCCTCTTGATTTCGGCTCAGGGCATGATCTCACTGTTCACGGTTTGAGCCCCGCTTCAGGCTCTGTGCTGACAGTAAGGAGCCCACTCTGGATTCTTGCTCCCCCTCTCTATCTGCCCCTCCACCCCCAATAAATAAATAAACATTGAAAAATAAAATAAAAGAGGTAAAGATGACCAGTGACTGAACCCAAACTAATACTGGCTGTTTAAGGCAGAGGTCTTTAACTGGGGTAAAACATTCCTTGTGAAGACTTTCTAAGGGGTTTGTATATGTAGTTGCTGTTGTTGTTTTAGCATTAATTTATTTATTTTGAGAGAAAAAGCATGAGCAGAAGAGGGGCAGTGAAAGAGAAAGACAGAGAATAGCAAGCAGGCTCCCCAATGTCAGCGCAGAGCCCGACCTGGGGCTTGACCTCACAAGCTATGGGATTGTGACCTGAGCCGAAATCCAGAGTCAGATGCTCAACTGACTGAGCCACCAAGGAGCCCCCGTGTGTATCGGTGTATAGGTGTTTTAAGAGAGTCCATTTCTATTTTCTTTTTTTTTTAAGTTTATTTTTTTCTTTTTAAGTTTATTTATTTCTTTTCTTTTTTTTTTAAAGTTTATTTATTTATTTTTGAGACAGAGCACAAGTGGGGGAGCGACAGAGAGCAGAGTGAGAGAAAAATCCCAAGCAGGCTCCATGCAGTCAGCACAGAACCCAATGCGGGGCTTGAACTTACGAATCCTGAGATCATCCCCTGAGCTAAAACAAAGAGTTGGACGCTTAACCAACTGAGCCACCCAGGCACCCCTAGATCCCCAGCTTCAATTTCTTTCATATGTATATGTGCGTGTGTATACATATATGTATATGTATATATAAATGTTTATTTTTGAGAGAGAGAGAAAGAGAGAGAGAGAGAGACAGAGAGAGACAGAGAATGAGTGGGGGCGGGGCAAAGAGAGAGGGACACAAAGAATCCAAGACAAGCTCCAGGCTCTGAGCTGCCAGCACAGAGTTGATGCAGGGCTTGAACTCACAAATGGTGAGATCATGACCTGAGCCGAAGTCGGACGCTCAACCAACTGAGCCACCCAGGTGCCCCCTTTTCTTTCTTATTTTCATTTTTGAGAGACAGAGACAGCATGAGCAGGAAAGGGGCAGAGAGAGGGAGACACAGAATCCAGAGAAGGCTCCAGGCTCCGAGCTGTCAGCACAGAGCCCAATGTGGGGCTTGAACTCATGAACTGTGAGATCACGACCTGAGCAGAAGTTGGACGCTTAACCGACTGAGCCACCCAGGTGCCGTTTTCAGCTTCAGTTTCTAACCTTTCCTCACTTGCTCTATTTCAGAGCTGACCTGGGATGGAATAGAGGATGGGGGACCAGTCTCTTCTCTCTAATCTCTCACACTTGCCTTTCTTCCACTTTCCCAAAGGAAGACACACCCGTAATCACACCTTGTTGCATTATGCTGGAGGGGAAAATCCTCTAGGGCGGCAAACAGAGAGGCAGCCGGAAATAGTGGTGCTGGTTCTGAGAAAGCACGTGGCTCTGGTGGCCAAGTAGCAGACCTGCTCGCTGGCGGTCTCCAGCGCTGTACGCAACAGGATCGAAGTCGGACCTTACTGACCTGTCCCCAGGGAAGCCATCACGAGTGGTTTGTGATTATAGATTGCTCTGATTTGGAGCATAACTCAACAAGAGCTCAAAGACTTGACAGCCATTGCTGCAAAAAAAACTTCCTTTTCCATCCATTTATTTGTAAGATATCTCAAGGCTTAACATTTATAAAAATGAATAATAGGAATAGAACTGATGGTGAACCTTGTCTCATTCTAGGCACCAGTAATATTTACCAACAGATGACTAAACTGGGAAATATAGACAGATGTCTACATCTACCTTTATATCTGTATCTGCATCATCTATATCTATATCTACATCTATATCTATATTTATATCTATCTCCAGTGCCACAACTTAAGAGACGCATTTCTTAGTCAATTCAGGCTGTTAGAACAAAATATCACACTGGGTGGTTTGTAAACAATAGGAATTTATTTCTCACTGTTCTGGGCATTGGGAAGTCTGAGATCAAGATGGCTGACAGATTCTGGTCTGGGAAGAGCTTGCTTCCTAGTTCATCGATGGTATCTTTTCCCTGGGTCTTCACCGGTGGAAGGGGCCAGGGAACTCTGTGGCTTCTCTTTGTAAGGCCACTAATCCCCTCATGACCTAATCATCCAAGGGCCCCACCTCCTAATACTGTCACTGGGGGGGATTAAGATTTCAACATGTGAATTTGGAGGAGACGCAAACGTTCAGACCACAGCAGTTTCCAATAAATATTTAAGGCAAAAACTAAAGTGGCAGAAGGCATATCCATGGTTGCCTGGAGTCTGGAACAAGAGTTGAGGACTGTCCGCAAAGATCCAAGAGGAAACTTGTGGAGTTAAGGAAATGTTTTATATCTTGATTTTGACTGTGATGATGGTTACATAAGTGAACACAATGGTCCAAATTTATCAGCATGTACACCGAAAGTGGGTGAATTTTTCTGGGTATAAATTATATCTCATTAAAACTCGGATAAAGTTTCCTTTTCTGTTTAATCTTTAATCATTATTGATCAACTTTATAGTATTTATGTTGTTTTGATGAATTTTGTGCCAGTGATCATTGTAATAGCCACTCAACACAGGAGAAATTTTTGAACATTTAGAGGCTTAAGGGTATGGGAAACAGAGCAAATTGTAATTTATACTTTTTTCCCAGAGAAGAGAGGGATCAATAAAAGGCCATGGAGTATAAAATATATTAAGATTAAATTCTGTGGGAGGAGAAATATGATATCAAAGGGAAAAAGAAATCATATAAAATGCCAAAGGTTAAAAAAGAGGTTGCTCAAATATTTTAAAAAATAGATGATAGTGGGTTATAACCAAACACCATGCTTTATAGATTCCATGAGATTTATTTAAAAGAATGCTAGAAGAGTTTTATTTTAAAAGAATGCGATTTACAATATACTAGAAAATTCATTCTTTGCAACCATTTAGACTTAGGAGAACATGTCGCTTCAAAATGTACAGGTACATAATTTTAGGGTACATAGTCTTTTCAGGTACTACTAGGAATAAACAAGGAAAGAAAAAGAAAAGAAAATCATTGATTTAGGGATGAGCAGAGCAAAGAAGACTAGAAGGAAAATCACAAAGAAGGGAAACTTGGAGAGAATGTGCACAGAATTCAAAGGAGGAGAGACTTTCGAGGAGGGGAAATTGTTCGCCCCCTCAGAGAGTCTCAAGCAAGGCAGGTGCCAGGGCATCACCGAGGGAGGCTTTGACTCGTGAGTGTGTGTTGGTGGGAGATGTTTTCATCTTTCCTTTGCCCAGCTGGGGATTTTGAGTTTGGAGATCAGGGATTCCATTGGTCCCCCAGGGGCTCCTCAGTTGCAAAATCGAGGGCTACTGGGATGCCTCAGTCAGCAAGAATGTCCTAAAGGGTAGGGGAATTAACCCAGGCTCATGGACTCTGAGGGCAGTGGGCCCCACGGCTTTCTCCCTTAGGGTTCCCAGGCAGGTGCGGGTACAGTGTCTACCTAACAAGAAACCAGATTTTCCAGTCTAGACAGCATCTTCTGTGTCTGGCCACAAACAGAAGGAAGCGACGTGGACTGGGCGGACCAGAAGCATGTCACTCAGGACTCTTATGAACCAAATACACCATCCCCAGCGTTTTGGGCTGTCTAAAACTCTCTTGACTCTTGCATGACCCAAGACCTGGGAATCTTAACCATGGTCGAGATTGGATTTCCTCCCTGCCCAGTGGGATTGGGAGCATAGAAACATTAATTTTAGAGGCAGAAACATAAATATCACACTTCTCAAGGCCCACCTGCTGTTGCATATTAAAAGTCACTCCATAAGGACCGAATAGCGTTGGGTTGGATTTGGCAGCTTAGGAGGTCAGAGGTGCAGCTTCAGCAGAGCGGAGGGTGGGCACGATCTACATTTATAAAATGAGGAATGAGTGGGAGGTGAGGACGTAGAGAAGACACATGTAGACAGCTATTCCAAGAAAGTCGGCTCCGAATAGAAGGTGAGGGAAGGGGTGGAAGCTTGAAGAGGATTCAAAGGAGAGGGTTCTGCCATGAGGCCATGGACCGCATCGTTCTAACACTCACTCTTGCCGACTATTGCTCTCGTCCAGCTTTCTCTGAGCAACTTTCTGTGGTTTCACTGGCATTTATAAAAGTGATCGTAAGGTAAGGTGAGCTGCCATAAGAGGAACTCCTAAATCTCAGTTGCTTAATATGATAATTAAGTTTTATTTTTTCATGAAGGTAAAACCCAGGAGGGTATTCCTACTGGGTGGTCATGTTCTCTGGCAGAGATGCAGGGGCCCAAGCTCATTCTGTCCTCATGCATACTTGGCTTCCAGAGCTGCCCTAGAGAGGGACAATGACATAGGGGATTGCCTGTGGGAGGCTAATGTGGGCCAGGACTGGGAATGGTGGACATCACCTCTACCCACTTTGAGCAGAACTGCTGCGTGACCACATTTAACTGCAAAGGGGCTGGAAAATGCAATGTGGCGGTGCACGGCGTTAGGAGATCTGATGAATGTGCTCTAGTCTCTGCCATGTTATTCTGCCCATTCGTTACTGTGACCTCCTGAGCCTGTACCTTAGCCTCTCAGGAGCTCACCTTCAATTTAGACTGGTATCTTGTCTAAGACACTACTCACACTCCAGTCCCAACCTATGCCCAGCCTGATACGTTCAAGTCTCAGAGTTTCTTGTAGAGACTGTAAGGGAGTCATCTCTGCTTGTAAATCCAGTCACACAACCCTTAAATTCTTGACTTGGGAAGTATCAGAGGGAAAAGCTTAGGGAGTTGGGGCGTCATAGGCAACAGAATCAAACAGTCTCCCACAAACCATGGGCATTTCACTTTTCCCTTGGAGCTCTGTGCTGTGAGGCCATCGTTAGCACCATGGCCACACGGACTGTCTGCATGAACATGCTACCTCCGGTATAAATGAAACCCATCTTCCCACAGCTGGGACAAGATGACACTTTCAAAACGACTTTGCTAGGAGCTCCTGGCTCCGTTGGTTGAGCGTCTGACTCTTGATTTCAGCTCAGGTCATGATCGCTGAGTGTGGAGCCTGCTTGGGATTTTCTCTTTCTCTCCTCTGCCCCTCTCCCCCACGCACAGTCTCTTTTTAAAAAACAGAACAACAAACAAAAACACTTTCCTAATTTTGAAGGGAGGGCAAATGGAAATAAAAGTACTGTGGTAAACCAGAGGTCGCTGGTCACACACAGAGGCAGGATTACTCACTACTCTCCCTCTTTTGTAAGTGCTGCCCCTCTTGACCAGCATGACTTCTCAGTGTGGATCATGGGTTTGGTCTGACGCCAGATCCTCCTCTGTTCTTTGATGTTTGACTCTAGTACATATTGTATCAGGTTGACTTACTGATGAATCACCTTGTTAGTTTTGATGCCTGGCATTAATTTAAAATGAAAATATAAAAACTTTAATAGTTTAAATTCTTCTGTCTTCCATTTCAATATGCTTTTTTTGTTTGTTTGTTAAGAATTTACCTGAGGAGCCTAATAGCCATAGATAATTGTTTGGAGAACACAGAACCTGCATCAAGAGAGTTTAAGGGCTTTTCATGATGATTCGTTTGGGCCACGATAGGATTTGGAAAATCACCTCCACATGACTACATGGTATACCTTTTTATTGCAGAAATATTCCCATAGGTGCAGTATTTCCCATTGATGGGAAAGGTTAAATAATGACAAATTCTTGCCATTTGATTCTTATTTTTTTTTTTTTAAGAATTCATGCAGACTTCTAACTTTATATTTTGAGCACTTATTTTCTATACAGTATTAAGTATAGTTTGTATTGGTTACATTTAGTCCAATTGAGATATAGGACATACTCTAAATTTCATAGTAATGCTTTGGATAAAATATGAATTTTTTCTTTTTAATTTTTTTTATTGAGCCATAATACTCATAAAATATAAAATCCCCTCTTTTAAAGTAAACAACAAGATATTTTTTAGTATAGTCACAATTACTGTCTAATTCTAGAATATTTTCATCACTTCAAAGAGAAACTGCATTTGGGGTGCCTGGGTGGCTCAGCCAGTTAAGCATCTGACTTCGGGCCAGGTCATGATCTCACAGTTCACGAATTTGAGCCCCACATCTGGCTCTGTGCTGATGGCTCGGGGCCTGAAGCCTGCTTCGGATTCTCTGTCTTCCTCTCTCTCCACCCCTCTCCCACTCATGCTCTGTCTCTCAAAAATAAATAAATGGTAAAAAAAAAAAAAAAAAAGAGAAAGAGAGAGAGAAACCACATTCTATTAGCAGTCACTCTTCATTCCCCTGCCCCTAGGCTGTGGCAACCACTTACTTTCTGTATTTATGGATTTGCCTATTCTGTATATATTGCATGTATAGGATGGAATCCTATCTATAATAGGTGGCCTTTTGCATTTGGCTTCTTTCAATTAGTATAATATTTTAGGTTTATGTATGTTGTATTATGTATCATTATGTCATTCCTCTCTGTGGCTGGATAATATTCCATTATATGGATATACCACATTTGATTATTGGTTCATCAGTTGATGGACATTTGGGCTGTTTTGACTTCTAACCTATTATGAATTGTGCCGCTATGAACATTCATGTACAAATTTTTGTGTGGACATTCTCAACTCTCTTGAGTATATATCTAAGAGTGAAACTACTGGGTCATATGATAAATCTGTGTTTAACATTTTGAGGAACTGTCAGAATTTTTTACAAAGTTGCTGCACTATTTCTCATTTCCACCAGCAGTGCACAAAGGTTCCAATTTCTCCACATCTTTGCCAACATTTGTTATTTGATTGTGGTTTTAATGTGTATTTCCCTAGTGGCTAATGATTTTGAGCATCTTTTCATGTGCTTTTTGATCACTTTACCCATAGGACAAATGTCTCTCCAAGTCTTTTGCCCATTTTTAATTGTCTTTAAATTTTTCTTATTGTAGTTGTAAGAGTTCTTCATATATATTTTTATAATATTAAGTCTTCTATTTTCTTGTTGGTCTTATGTCTAGTTGAGCAATAATTATTAAAAACAGAGTATTGAGGGACACCTAGGTGGCTCAGTTGGTTAAGTGTCTGACTCTTCATTTTGGCTCAGGTCATGATCTCATGGTTTGTGAGTTTGAGCCCCATGTCAGGCTCTATGCTGGTAGCATGGAGTCCACTAGGGATTCTCTCTCTTCCTTTCCTCTGCTCACACACATTCTCTCTCTCTCTCTCTCTCTCTCAAAATAAATAACCTTAAAAAAAGTATATTGAAGTCTCCAACTATCAATGTTGAAGTCTCTTTTTCTCTTCTGATTTCTGACAGCTTTTGCTTCATGTATTTTAGGGCTCCATTGTTAGGTGCCTATATATTCATAATTATTATCTCTTTTTGATGGATTGGCACTTTTATCATTATAAAATGTCCTTCTTTACTGCAAGTAGCAATGTTTTCTGTTTTTTTTTTTGAGAGAGGGAGAGAGAGGGAGAGCGAGAGAGAGCATGCATGTGAGTGGGGGAGGGGCAGAGTGAAAGGGAGAGAGAGACTCTAAGCAGGCTCTGTACCCAGTGTGTAGCTGATGCAGGGCTTGATCTCACAACTGCGAGATCATGACTTGAGCAAAAATCAAGAGTCCAACGCTAAACCAACTGAGGGACCCAGGTACCCCACAAACAACAATTTCTGACTTAAAAATCTATTTTGTGGGATATCAGTATAGCCACTAAAGCTTTCTTTTGGTTACTATTTACATAATACATTTTTCCATTCTTTTAAAAACATTTTTTTAATATTTATTAAAAATTGAGCCACACAGGCACCCCTGTTTTTCTATTCTTTTACTTAAAACCTATTTGTATCTTTGTATCTAAAAGGTGTTTCTTGGGTTGCCTGGGCGACTCAGTTGGTTAAGTGTCCTACTCTTGATTTCAGCTCTGGTCATGATCTCACAGTTGTGGAATTGAGCTCTGTGTTGGGTTCCATGCTGAGTGCGGAGCCTGTTTAGGATTCTCTTTCTCCCCCTTGGTCTGCCCCTCCCCCTGCTTGTGTTCTCTTTCTCTCTCTCACAATAAATAAACATTAAAAAATAAATAAATAAAAATAACAGGTATATCTCTTGTAGACAGGATACAGTTGGATCATGTGTTTTTGTCCATTTTCCCAGTCTTTGCCACCTTTTAATTGGAGTGTTTAATCCATTTACATTTAATGTAATTATTGGTAAGGTAAGATTTACATCTGCCATTTTACTATTTGCTTTCTGTAGGTCTTTTACCTTTTGTGTTCCTCTATTCCTCTATTATTGCCTTCTTCTGTTAAAAAAAATATTTATTTTGAGAGAGAGAGAGGGCATAAGGAGGGGAGTGGCAGAGAAAGAGAGAGAGAGAATCCTAAACAGGCTCCACATTCAGTGTGGAGTCCGATGTGGGGCTCGATCTCACAATTGTGAGATCATGACCTGAGTTGAAATCAAGTTTTAGATGCTTAACAGACTGAACCACTCAGGCGCCTCTATTACTGCCTTCTTTTTCAGGATAGTTTCTAGTATAGAATTTAAATTCCCTTGTCATTTCTTTTACTATATTTTTTGAGTTATTTTCTTAATGCTTAACTGGTGAATTTAAATTAAAATTTTAATTTATAACAAACTAGTTCAAATAAATAGCAGATTAATTTCAATATTATATAAAACCTTTACCCTTATGTATCTCTTCTGTTCCTTCCCCCCTCCTTTGTACTATTATTTTCTTTTTTTTTGTACTATTATTTTCATACAAATTATATCCTTATATTTTGCATTCCCATCAACACAGATTTAATGTTATTAGTTTCTGTAGTTTCCTTTTAGATCACATAGGAAGAAAAAAAGGTACAAAAAATACACATTTATGCTGTCTGTCCATTTAGTGATTTTTATTGGTGTTCTTTATTCATGTGAATTTAAGTTATCATCTTGTGTCCTTCCGTTTCAGCCTTCCTTTAGTATTTCTCGTATTTAAGGTCTGCTAGTAACAAATTCTCTCTGTTTTTATCTAGTAATGTATTAATTTCTCCTTCATTTTTGAAAAATAATTTTCTGGATATAGAACTCTTGGTTGATAGTTTTCTCTGTCAACAACTTTGAGTGTATCATCCCCTTACCTTCTGGCCTCCATAGTTCTGATGAAACTCAGCTGTTAATATTATTGAGGATCACTTGTATGTGATTAGTTACTTTTCTCTTGCTGCTTTCAAGATTCTCTCTTTGTATTTTCAACAGTTTGATTATGTTGTGTCTAGATGTGTATCTCTTTGAATTTATCCTACTTGGATTTCTTAGGTAATAATTTCTTGGATATGTAAACTAATGTTTTTCTTCACATTTGGTAAGTTTGGGGACATTGCTTCTTAAAATATTCTTCTCCTTTTTGTTATTTTCCTGTGACTGTCCTTATAGTATGTTGGTATTCTTGCTGGTGTCTTACAGGTCTCTGAAGTTGTGAATAGATACAAATTTCTTTATTCTTTTTTCTTTTTCTCAGACTTGATATTCTCAATTGATCTATCTTCAAGTTTATTGATTCTTTCTTCCATCTGATCAAAACTTCTATTGAGCTTCTCCATAGTCAATTGTTTTATGTCATTGCACTTTCAATTCTAGAACTTCTATTTGCTTCTTCTTTGTAATCTTTTTATTGATACTCTCTACTTGGCGAGACATTTTTCTCATGCCTTCTTTTAGTTCTTTAGACATGATTTCCTATAATTTTTGAACACATTTAAAATAGATGATTTAAAGTCTTTGTCTAGTAAGTCCAATGTATGGATTTCCTCAGTTATAGTTTCTATTTATTGCCTTTTCCCCTGTGTGAGCTACAGTTTCTTAATTATTTGCATATTTTGCAATTTAACTTATAACTGGATAAGTATATTAACGTTTGAAAATAATATGACAATCTCAGAAATCATATTCTCCCCCTTGCCCAGGGTTTGTTGGTGCCGTTTGTTTTTACTGTGTTTGTCTTTGATTAGTGACCTTTCTGAACTAATTCTGGAATGTCTGTATTCTTTATGGTGTGTGGTCACTGAAGTCTCTGCTCACTTAGCTTAGTGGTTAGCCAGTGATTAGATAGGGATCTCATTAAACTTCTAGAACCAAGTCTCCCAGTCTTTCCCAAGGGACTCTGTTTGTGTGTTGAGGCACACCTTTAACATTTAGCGAGGACTAATCTGCTTTTGTGTTCATTTCTTTCTTGTGCTGAGTCTCAAAGTTAACCACAGGTGATTGTTTAGGTCTTTCTCAGGTCTTTCTTGAGCATGCACGCAGGCCTAAGCATGCATGTAACTTTCTAGATTCCCATGTGTTCCCATATTCCCATATGCCTTTTCAAAGGCTCTATGGACATCTCATCTCCTGGGTTTTCCTTTCAAGCGTTCTGGTTAGCCTATTGTTTGCCTCTGTTATCTTCAACTCCAGGTAACTGCAAAATTAAACAATTGCCTCTAAATGCTTTTGATAAATCGCCCCAGGGAAAGGGCTTTTCTTACTAGGTGAGCTCTCAATCAGTTTGAAGACAGCCTTGTAAGTGGAGTCTTCCAGACAGGTCAAGTAATGACAGTTCTCTGGTAATGAGGCTTTGAAGGAATTCAAACACTATTCTGCCTGTTCCAGTGGCTGTCTGTCTGCTGGTTTTCACTGTGATTGGGTATTGTTGGTATTTTTAAGGCTACCACAAAGCTGTAGAGATGGGGATTGGAATAGGAAAAGTTAAAACACTCAAAGTCCTCTCTTTTCATCAGGATTAAACTATTTTTCTTGAATAAACACTCCCCAGATTGTTGTAAGCCTTCGATTAATTTCCAGAGTCTTGGCAGATTCTGTCAGTTTTTCCAATTCTCTCATTGATTTTTGAAGGGGAGAATTTTCATAGGTCTTTACCCTACTATTTCTGCTGACATTGACCTGTATTCTTGTTAGCTTCAAGATCTTTGGAATAAAGTCACATCTTATCTGGAGCTATTACATACTGCATCTACCATATCAATGTACTCATTCAGTCACCCATTCATTCATTTAAGAAAAATGGTTGGGTTCCTGATATTTCCCCAAACTTTATGTGAGGTATTGGAGATGCAACAGGAAACAAGGCAGACCTAATTCCTGCCTCAATGGAGCTTACATTCCAGTGGTGGCAAAAATTGGATGATGGTGAGGGGGATGAAGATAGAGTGAGAGACATGTAATAGAAAATAAGAATACAGTGTGATAAGTGCTATCAGAAGGATGTACTAGGTTCTGTGGGGTCTCGTAGCAGAAGCACTCAACTTGAACTTGTCAGGAAAATCTAAGAAAGTTAAGGAAGTCTTTATGGAAGAAATGGTGTCTGACGTGAGACCACAAGAATGAGCTCAACTTAGCCATGTGATGAGGAAGAGGAGAAGGAGGAGGAAGAAAGTTCCAGACAGAGGTAAGGTAAGAATGTGAGAAATTACAGCAACCGAACTCCTAGTTTAGTATGGTTAGAATATTGAAGGGCACCTGGGTGGCTCAGTTGGTTAAGCAGCCAACTTCAACTCAGGTCATGATCTCACGATCTGTGAGTTCGAGCTCCACGTCGGGCTCTGTGCTGACAGCTGGGAGCCTGGAGCCTACTTCAGATTCTGTGTCTTCCTCTCTCTGTGCTCTTCCCCTGCTCACACTCTGTCTCTATGGCTCTCAAAAATAAATTTTAAAAAATGTTAAAAAAAAAAAAAGAAAAAGAAAAAAAAGAATATTGAGTGGGTGGGGATTGATAATATGCCGGAGGTGTAACCAAAGGCCAATCATAGGTGAGAAGTATCTTCTGGGAATTTCACTGTTGTTTTCTGTCTACTGTTGCTCCCTTGTTCAAGTAATAGCACTCCCTTCAGGGGCATTTGTTCTACCCATCCTGTTTCAACTTTATGGCTCTCGTGAAGCTTCAAATCCCAGAACCTGAATTCTGACCATCATGAGCTGAGCCCATCAGAGTCCTTCCTGAGAATTTTCATTTTTAACTGGAGCTATAGAAAAAGGAGGTGTTCTTTTTGGATTGCGAAGCTGGGAAGAGACGAATCTGGATGTGAGGAAGGGTCAGAGTGCCATGAAAGTGTGAAGTTGATTGGGCAGAGCTGCTGGGAGATCTGGCCTTGCACATGGAGCTAGATCAGGAGGCAAAAGGAACTTGGGTGCTCCCAGGAAATGTGTCGGCATCTCAGGATTAAAGTTTAGATATTATAAGAGAAGAGGTGGAATAGGGCCTGTGAGTCCTGGAGGGGCTACTTAGGACAGGGATCGGAGGCCTATACTTTGAAAATGATCGTATTTTATACTAATAATTTATATATTTTTTATCATTGGAAATCTAATGACAAAGCATCACCCAAATCTAAATTGAGGGCTCTTTCTAAAGAATAACAAGTCTAAAGTCTCCCAAAATGTCACTGTCACAAAAGGCAAAGGAAGGCAAAGCAACTATTCCAAATTAAGAAGAGTAAGGAGGGGTGCTTGGGAGGGTCAGTTGGCTGAGCATCCGACTCTTGATTTCAGCTCAGGTCATGATCCCAGGGGTGTGGGAGTGAGCCCCATGTCCAGCTCTGCACTGCATGTGGTACCTGCTTAGGATTCTCTCTCTGTCCCCCTGCTGTGCACGCTTTCTCTCAAATTAAAACAAATTTTAATAAAAAAAATAAAAGGACTAAGGGACACATCTACTAAGTGCAGTGTGTGATGATGGGCTGAATCTCCAGTTAGGGAAAATTTTTGCTATGAAAGACACTTTGGGATCATTGGCAAAATTTGAATATGAAGTGTATATTCATCAGTATGTTAAGTTTCTTGTTTTTGATAATTGTCCTGTGATTATGTTATAGCATATCATTATTCTTGGAAAGCGCATAGTTAAATATTTGAGAATAAAGGGGCATGATGTTTACATATTATTCTCCAAAGGTTCAGAATGTGTGTGTGTGTGTGTGTGTGTGTGTGTGAGAGAGAGAGAGAGAGAGAGAGAGAGAGCGCGTGCGAGGGAGAGCGTGTGCAGATATAAAATGTTAATAATTTTAAATTTGAGTAAAGCATTGTAGAAGTTCTCTGTACTACATTTGAAATTTTATCAAAACAAAAAGTTAAAAAAGATTTTTATAGAGGACTTATTTATGCCAGATATTATTCTCATTATTGAGATATAACAGTTAACAAAAGACAACCTCTTGCCATCAAGTAGTTAACATGCTAAAGAGAGAGACAGAGCGAACTAAAGCAGTAAACGATATTGTATATTGGATGATGATAAGGAAGATGAAGACAAATAATTAACATAGAAGGATAAGAAATTCCAGAGTGAGGTATTCGCAACTTTAAATAGGGGGTGGGTGTGGAGTTTGGTAAGTTCTTTATAGATTTTAGATATTAGTCCTTTATCCGATATGTCATCTGCGATGATCTTTTCCCATTCCGTTGGTTGCCTATTCGTTTTGTTGGTTGTTTCTTTTGCTGTGCAGAAGCTTTTTATCTTGATGAAGTCCCAATAGTTCATCTTTGCTTTTAATTCCCTTGCCTTTGGAGACGTGTCAAGTAAGAAATTAGTGCGTCTTAGGTCAAAGAGGCTTTTTCCTGCTTTTTCCTCTAGGATTTTGACGGTTTCCTGTCTCACATTCAGATCTTTTATCCATTTAGAATTTATTTTTGTGAGTGGTGTAAGAAAGTGGTCTAGTTTCATTCTTTTGCAAGTTGCTGTCCAATTCTCCCAGCACCATTTATTAAAGAGGCTGTCTTTTTTCCATTGAATACATTTTCCCGCTTTGTCAAAGATTAGTTGGCCATATACTTGCGGGTCCATTTCTGAGTTTTCTATTCTATTCCATTGGTCTATGTGTCTGTAACAAACAACCCAGTGAAGAAATGGGCGGAAGATATGAATAGACACTTCTCCAAAGAGGACATTCAGATGGCAAATAGACACTTGAAACGATGTTCAATGTCACTCATCATCAGGGAAATACAAATCAAAACCACACTGCGATACCACCTCACACCAGTCAGAGTGGCTAAAATAAACAAATCAGGAATCTATAGATGCTGGCGAGGATGTGGAGAAGTAGGCACCCTCCTACATTGTTGGTGGGAATGCAAACTGGTGCAGCCACTCTGGAAAACGGTGTGGAGGTTCCTCAAAAAAATGAAAATAGAGCTACCCTATGATCCAGCAATAGCCCTGCTAGGAATCTACCCAAGAGACACAGGATTGCTGATGCATAGGAGCACGTGTACCCCAATGTTCATAGCAGCACTTTCGACAATAGCCAAAACATGGAAGGAAACTAAGTGCCCATCAACTGACGAGTAGATAAAGAAGATGTGGTACATATATACAATGGACTACTATGTGGCAATGAGAAAAAATGAAATCTGGCCATGCGTAGCAACATGGATGGAACTGGAGGGTATTATGTTAAGTGAAATAAGTCAGTCAGAAAAAGACAGATACCATATGTTTCCACGAATAGGTGGACTTGGTGAGACTAAGCAAAAACCAGGGGGAGGGGAAGAGGGGAAAGAAAAAAAAAGACACAGAGAGGGAGGGAGATAAAACATAAGAGACTCTCAAAGACTAAGAACAAACTGAGGGTGAGGGAGATGGGGGGGGAGAGGGGGTGATGGGCATTAAAAAAGGGCACATGTTGGGATGTACACTGGGTGTTTTATGTAAACCAATTTGAAAATAAACTATTTTAAATTAAAAAAAAAATAGGGGGTGGGTTAGACACCTCTTCTGCCTTCAGGTTTCTTCAGTGCAGACTCTAATCAGCCTGATGCAGGTGGAACTTGGTGTACCACCTGCCTCTTCTCTCCTGTTCTAGGGCTGCTCTGTTAATGACAGGGTGTGGGACACTCCTCGCAGTGCCTGTACCTCTGCATGCACGACCCAGAAGCGTGGCTTACTTAATGCTCCTTGTTGGTTTGCAAACTTGCCCCCATGCATGCAGGGCAAGAAGAGGCCGAAAGAAGAGGCAGGCCACTCCAGACTGGTAGGTGGCAGTTTAAGAAGTAAGGGAACTTACGTATGTGGCTGTCTTGGATGGAGGCGAGATGAGTAGATCTCCACACCTGCCTGTCAAATTTTAAAAGCCGACAGAGACCTGACCGGGCTCAGTCACGTATACCATCCAGATGGTTTCAACAGCACCTTGCTCTCTCAAGGCTTTGTCTTTGGAACAGCTCCGATGGTGGCAACCGTAGGCAGATTTTTTAAGGACAGGGCTGGAAGTAAGGAGCCTCTGATTGCCTAGGTCTAGCTCGAGGTTCAACCCGGGGTCATATCCTCTAGATTCTCCAACATCCCCTGGGGCTAACATTTGGCCATTGCGGAACAGGAGTTGATGGATACATGCTTCCTCTTTCCCCTCCCCCGATAAATGTAGGATCCTGAGGGACCTGTTGAATGACTTCTAAGTTGGTCCCATAGGACCGAGTGACCGGTCACCAACTTCGTAATGCTACTTTGCATCCTTGTGTGAAGCTCTCCCGTCTGCCCTGCTTTGCCCCCTTCTCTCTCTCTTCTGATCCCTGAAATCACAATCCCCAAGAAAGTACACAACAGCATCTTTCTCAGATTCTATTTTTGGGGGGGAACCCAAGCTAAGACAGTAGGCAGGGAAAGGCCCCCTGAGAAAATACCTTCTTAAATGGGGATTTTTTTTTGGACATTTAAAACAATTTAGTGATAGAGGTTCTCTTATTATCATCTCTTACTTCATTGTTGAGGAAACTGAGGCTTGGGGAGATGATGTAGCTAGCCCAAGGTCACACAGTGTAGAAATGGTAGAACGCGGTTAATCTGTCTTCTGGCTCACTCTCTGAGCCTCTGTATTCTGCCACCTCTTTTCTCCCACTGTTTATTCATGCCATTTTGAAAGTTCCAGTGTTTCCCAATGAAGTCAACGGGAACCTGAGGAAGATTTTTGTCTATGTTGGGATCTTGGAGTTAAGGGGAAGTTTATGATGAGGATCAGGGTGTTAGTGATGGCAGTATTTCTACCGTGTTAGTCAGCATAGGCTAGACTTTGCTGCACTAACAATTCCAAACTTTGGAATAAAATTTTTGGCTAAATAGAGGACTTCATTTTTATTCATGTCATATTTCTATGGCAGGACAACTCATGGTTTCCGTTGTGCATTTTGTGATACAGGCTAATGGAGCAGCCATCATCTGGAGCATTGCTGGTTGTTGTAGCAGAGGGAAGGAATGCTGGAGGGTCTCACACCAGCGATTAAGTGTTCTGCACAGAAGTTACATATGCCACATTCTGTTCACAACTCATTAGCTGGGATGACTGTCCCCAACCCAATGGGGCCAGGAAGCAGAACTCCTGTGTGCTTGACATCAACAGCATTGAGCAGTGTTAATGACTACCATACCCATTGAGAAAACCCCAGGGGGGAATGAAACTCAGGTGACAGAGGCAAGTTCTCCATTGTTAGCATCTTGTCCTCATAGAGAGCATCTTTTCTCTGAGATGAGAGAGACAGCAATCCCTTACATTCGTGTTTTAAAAAATGTATATCATGGGGAAGGCCGCGGCTGGCTCAGTCAGTAGAACACTTGACTCTTGATCTCTGAGGTGTGAGTTGAAGCCCCACATTGGGCATAGAGGGTACTTTAAAAAAAAAAGTATATCTGGCTTATTTAAGAAATTGTATTCTGGGGCATCTGGGTGACTCAGTCAGTGTTGACTTTGGCTCAGGTCATGATTTCACAGTTGATGAGCGGTGAGTTCAAGCCCTGTTCTGCTCTTTGGCAGAGCCTGCTTTGGATTCTCTGTCTCCCTCTCTCTTTGCCCCTCCCCTACTCATGAGCATATTCTCTCTCTCTCTCTCTGTCTCCAAAATAAACATTAAAAAATTGTATTCCAAGTGTTTTGCTTAAAATGCCTTTGCAGATGATTTTTATTATTAATGTTTTGAGGAAGGATAGCAATTCCTTCAAGCTCCACAGGCTTCCATACTGCTGAAATAAATGATGACGTTCCTTTTAACCTCAACATAGTTGTGTCTTATTTATAGTTTGATTTGTATATGCTCTATTTACTCAATGACACTCACAGGTTATACATTGCTCAAATAAGGACACGATGTGGAAGGGTTATCACCAGCCATTCTCGATAACATCAGCTACCATTTTGAGCCTGTCTACTAAGTGCAGATTTTGTTATATTTCAGCCTCTTAAAAATATGAAAATAGGTGAGGGTTGCTGTATCGATTTGATTCTTTGTTCTAGATTGTGCAACACTGGAGAAGGTGGATCTTGACATTTTCTTTGTCAAAAACAGTATATTTATTATTCTTCGAGAAATGGCTTGATGTTGGCATCACATACAAATCTGCAATTAGCTGTCTTCCGCTAAACTGCATCTTCCCGGCTTCTCGATGATAACATCACATTGGAATCTTTATTGCAGAGAGTAGATCATATAGATTATAGCTATTGCTTCCTCCTTATCAGCATAGCCTGCCACATCATCCTGAGAAGAAATGAAACTGTTATTATGTGGCTTGTACTTTGCCAAGCTCTGTTAGCTGCTCTTCAGTCCTTCCCCCCCTCCCGCCCTTCTCCTTTTATTTGGAAATGAATTATTTCATAGTTTCTCTTAGCATCTTCCAGGTAGCAAGGCTAAATGCATATGTAATTACCAAAGCTATTTTATTTTTCCCTGTTAAAAGTGCCTTTTGCCAATTTTAGGCACTTTGTTATATACACAAAAAATTGTCGTGATCTTGTAATATATACAAGTCCTCCCCTTGAACTTCTTCTTGTGGAATAGTGAAAATATGAATGAGTAACATGTAATGAAACTTGGGAACACTTGTTTTGGGTCTACCCGGAGACCCGCCAATATTAGATTATTATAACAAAGGATGATTAGCCCAAAGTTATCCCAGATTGGGAAGGGGGCTGGCAATCTTGTTCTAAGATAAGTCCTCCCTTTATTCAGTATGTCAGTTGGTCATTTATTGAATATTTACCTTGTATTTTATTTTGAAGCTCAGAATGGGTGAGTGAATACCACGGTCAGATTTAAATTTTAGTGGGCGCCTGCGTGGCTCAGTTGGTTAAGCGGCCGACTTCAGCTCAGGTCATGATCTCATGGTCTGTGAGTTCGAGCCCCATGTCGGGCTCTGTGCTGATGGCTCATCAGAGCCTGGAGCCTGCTTCGGATTCTGTGTCTCCCTCTCTCTCTGCCCTTCCCCTGCTCACGTTCTGTCTCTATGTCTCTCAAAAATAAATAAATGTTAAAAATTTTTTTTAAAGATTTAAATTTTAGGAAAACTGTGCTGTTAACAGTGTGAGGCATAGCTGTGTACAACAGAGTGAGGAGGAGATTGGAAGTAAGTGGCGTAGTTACCCAAACACAAAGCGATGAGAGATTGAATTAAAACAGTGATGGTGGGAATAACGAGGAGAGAATAGATTCAGGAGCTCTCCAAAGAGAGAATCTACACTTGTCGACTTGTTGGATATGACGAGAGAGGAGAAGGAGCACTACGTAGTGAGTTTGGCAACTAGAAGCATGGTGGTGCCATTCACTGAGCGTGAACACCAAAAGAAGAATGGTGTGTGTGTGTGTGTGTGTGTGTGTGTGTGTGTGTGTGTGTACTAAGTTAGTAGCAGAGGAGTTGCTGAGAAAGGTATGATGAGTTAATTATTTGGGTCCAAAAGTCCGTGGAAAGCTTCACCTATTTAATAAATTTTTGCCGTGTGCCTAGGTTCTGGCTGTACGTGTGGTAGTTCCGTGCAAGTGGCAGTTAGGACCCTGGTGTGGATGAGATCAGATCAGGACAATGGATGGAATGAGAAGAGCTCCCTTTTCTCTGTCCCATTACTGGATGCTTCTATCAGCAGTGAAATATGCTGTCTCATATTTCCCGCCTTGGAAAACCCTCCCCGTACCTGTCATGTCCTCCATTTCTTTTCCCCATCCAACCCTCTGCAACCTGGCATGGCCACTGCTCTGAGTCTGATTTGGCTAAGACAGCAGGGATTTCTTTCTATGTTGCCACGTGTGAGGAGAATGCCAGGGTTCTGGCCTCGCAATGTCAGGATGGGGCAGCATCACCATAGACCCTCACCGCTCCTTCCTGTTGCCCTGGATTGAGAGCAACTCTTGTTCTACTCTGTGTGGCCTGCCACATGCCCTATTTGAGTACCGTAGTGACACTGTTTACGCCTCTGTGTCTCATGGTGTCCCCCGGGAAAACATCTCTTCAGTCCTTGTTTGCAGCCTATCTTGCCGTTAGGTTCAGACGTAGTCTCAGGGCCTGAGCTGTAGGTTGGAACCTGGTTATCCTCTTCCTCTTCCTTCCAGACCCCTCCATGAGCTCATCTCCCCCCACCCCAATAGAGTAGTACCAAACTACCTTAGAGGCAATTCCTTCAATGGAAATCCCCTTGCAAATAGTCCTAACACATCTGAAAGTGTAATTCACTAAAAATGTAAGGGTTTTAGAGGGGAGGAGATTTTAAAGGTAACATATGCTTGCTATAGAACTCATTCAGAAGATATAAAAATGTAAAAATAAAAATTTCTAATATAATTTCCCAGAAATCATCACTCTTAACATTTTTAGTAATTTCCTTCCCTCTACGTATCTCACATTTATTTTATTTAAAAATAAGATTATATGTAGGTATTCTTATATGTGTAGTCTTAAAAAAGTCATGTAAGGGGCACCGGGGTGGCTCGATTGGTTCAGCTTTGGACTCTTGATTTAGACTCAGGTCATGATCTCATGGTTGGTGAGTTCGAGCCCTGTGTTATCAACGTGCAGCCCGCTCAGAATTCTCTCCCTCTCCCTCTCTCTCCATCCCTCTCCTGCATGTGCACTCCTTCTCTTGGTCTCAAAATAAGTCAACATTAAAAATATAAAGATAAATAAATTAAAAATCAGTTAAAGGTATATTTCTGTTATTAATAAATATAGACAAAATGATTTTTAATGGGTTTGCACTTTGCTGGGGGGGGGTTACTCTATTTTCACCAGTCCTTTCCTGACAGGTAGGTACCTTCCAATTCTTTATATTATAAACCATGGCTATGCTGAATGGCCTTATACATAGACTTCTGTGGGTTTTCTTTGTGTATATGTGTGGGAGTTATTTCCTTAGGAAATACTCCCAGAAAGTAAATCTTGCCCTTTACATAAATTCTACCAATATACACGCCCGCCATGAGCAATGTATGAGAGTGCCTGTATCATCCTATTTTTGACATCTTCTGGGTGTTTTAAAATTTCCACCGATTTGGTAGATGAATAATCACATTCTATTGACCTCAATTTAGATTTATTTGGTTACTTTATGGGGTTGAACAGGTGTGTATTGATCATGTGTGTTTCTATTTCTCATAAACTTCCTTGCCGTGGGCCTTGGTGGTTTCCTAGTTTTCCATCAGAGTGTTCATAATAAGACTCAATACAGCAAAACAGGACAACGGTGATTGCTGTTACAATTTAGAGCAAAAACAACTGCTGAATGGCTGGCGTTCAAATCTCCTGCATCAGAACCACCTGACCTGATTGACAAAGTGTGGCATCTGGCAGACCCTTAATCCCACTGAATTGGAGGTTCTGGGGATGACACCCCAGAAACAGCATTTTTCAAAAGCTTCAGGTGACAATCACTGGATTCGGGGATGTTTTCTCCCAGGGGCTGTGAGGCCAGGCCCCTTTAAGCATGTTGGAATTACCCATTGGCAATCTGCTGGAGGAGGCCGGGGCTCTTGATTGGAACAGGGAATTATATCATACTATCTGGGAAGGGCAACTCATTGAACACAATGACTTCATGTGATGAAGGCAGTCATGCAAGTTCTGTGAGGGCAGGAACTCTCTCTGTCTTGTGAATCTTTGATACTATAGTGTGTCATGCGGTGCTTGGCCTATCTGGGGGAGTAGTAAGTGTTGGTTGCACTAATAAATTCCCCTTTTTTCATTGCGTTTTAAAATGGACTTTATAGGTTAGAGGAGGCTTAAGTCTACAGCAAAGCTGAGTGGACGGTACAGAGATTTCCGGTACACCTGCCCCTGCACGTGCACAGCCTCCTTCACTATCGATCTTCCCACCAGAATCCTGTCAGGTTCACGGCTGATGCACCGCGGCTGACACATCCTCATCACCATCACCCAAAGTCCAGAGTTGACCTTAGGGCTCACTTCTGGGTTACTACTTCTCTGGGTTTGAATAAATGTGTCAGGGCATGTATCCACACTTAGTAAAAATGCCTAAAAACCCTAAAAAGCCTGCATGCTCTACTTATCCCTCCCACTCCCCAGCCCCTGGCAACCACTGATGCTTTACCGTTTCCGTAGTTTTGCCTTTTCCAGGATGTCATAGAGCTGGAATCATACAGTGTGTGGCTTTTCATTGTGTTTGTTGTTGTTGTTGTTGTTGTTTTTAAGAAGTGCTCCTTTAAGGATAAACCTGACTTTTTTTTTATAATAATTTATTGTCAAATTGGTTTCCATACAACACCCAGTGCTCATCCCAACGAGTGCCCTCCTCTGTGCCCATCACCCACTCTCCCCCCTCCCACACCCTCCTCTCCCCTCAGTTTGTTCTTATTCTTTGAGAGTCTCTCATTCATGTCTTCCTTCCTCTTTGTGACTTTTTTTTTCCTTGTTCTCTTCCCCTCCCCCCTGGTTTTCTGCTAGGTCTCCCAAAGCCTACCTATGTGTGGGAACATATGGCATCTGTCTTTCTCTGCCTGACTTATTTCACTCAGCATAATACCCTCCAGTTCCATCCATGTTGCCACACATGGCCAGATTTCATTCTTTCTCATTGCTGCGTGGTATTCCATTGTATATATATACCACAACTTCTTTATCCATTCATCAGTTGATGGACACTTAGTCTCTTTCCATGATTTGGCTGTTGTTGAAAGTGCTGCTATGAACATCGGGGTACACGTGCCCCTATGCATCAGCAGTCCTGGATCTCTTGGGTAGATTCCTAACAGTGCTGTTGCTGGGTCATAGGGTAGTTCTATTCTCATTTTTTTGACGAACCTCCACACAGTTCTCCAGAGTGGCTGCACCAGTTTGCATTCCCACCAACAGTGCAAGAGGGTGCCTGTTTCTCCACATCCTCACCGGCATCTATAGTTTCCTGATTCGTTCATTTTAGCCACTCTGACTGGTGTGAGGTGGTATCTCAGTGTGGTTTTGATTTGTCTTTCCCTGATGATGAGTGACATTGAGCATCATTTCATGTGTCTGTTTGCCATTTGAATGTCTTCTTTGGAGAAGTTAAACCTGACATCTTATTCCCAGCTTTAAGTTAGGCTGTTTCACTTCTCAGACCATGCGAAACTACATTTTCTAGGTTGGGGATGAGAACTGCTTTCATCTCAAATGCATCCTTCCGAGCTCAGATAACATAGGGAGGAAAGGAGTGACTTGGAACAAAAGTTAGGGAGTTGGGCAGATAAGAGGCTTTATAGCTGTTCTCCAGCCCTGGCTCTTTGAAAGTCCACAGGGGAAGGTTTGCTAGAAGAAAGGGATGATGGAGGGGGAGGAGGAGAGGAAAAAAAGAAGCTCCCAAGTACAGTACATTAAGGGCAATTTAATTTAATTATCTAGTCTCTGCCTTGATTTTAACTTGACAATATTTAGGTCTACAATTGGGGTAAGCAAAAGTCATCCATTTTGAAGGTGGGTGTGTTGAACTTGAGGTAAATAAAATCTTTGGGTGAAAGAGTGACTTCTCTGTAGTGAAGTACCAGCTAGACTTGGAGGGCTCAGAAGAGGGACGGATCACGTTGGCAGGGCACACGTAGGTTTCAGTCTGGTTTGTAACCCAGAATGGAATGCTCTCCAAAGGCAGATGAGACTTTAGAATCTGGTGTCAAGATGACGTAAGTGATAGGCTCTCCATTGGCCTAAAGCCTTCACAGGGGGAGCATTGCTATTTTTTACTATCGAACCACCAGCTATTGCCAGTACAGTGCCGGACACACGTTAGGTACTCAGTCGGTATTTGCCGGTTGAATGAGGGGATGAAAGAATTTCCAAAAGTGAATACAGCTTATCAAATAACAAGATCTAGCATTAAAATGAATTCTTCTAAAATTCTTACATATCCATACAGGTTTTGTGTGTGTGTGTGTGTTTTCTTTTTTGCTTTTGAGAGAGAGAGAGAGTGAGTGGGGGAGATCCAGGGCAGAGGGAGAGAGAGAGAATCTTAAGCAGGCTCCACGCTCAATCCCATGACCTGAGCTGAAATGGAGTCAGTCACTCAGCCGACTGAGCCACCCAGGCACCTCCCCCCATACAGTTCTAATATGAGAATATTTTCTTTTTTTTTCTTAGAGTAAGGGCATTTTCTTTTTGTTGTTGGTAAATTAAGTCTAAACTCTTTAGTCAGGCATTCGAAGTCCTCCATCATGATATACTCTCAAGTTAGCCTTCTAGGATTACTGGCTTTCACTTGACACCAGCGGTCCAGCTAAAATGGACAATTATTCCCTATTTTTAAAAATGAGCCTTAATGCTGTTCTGATATTCGATTCCCCCTGACCAAGTCAAATCCTATCTCTTCTGTTAAGATTTGTCTGAGATTACCTATGGTGAACATCGCGATGGCCTCCCCCATCCATTCCTCTTTTCTTTGTCATTTGCCCAATTTCCATTTCAGAGCCATATCTTTTCAGTGTGGGAAGAAGCCCAACTCCATTACTGGTGCTACGCAGCAGTGAGAGCAATTAACATAATCATACATCCTGGCAGTAAATGTTGATTCAGGAAGGGGTATGTGATTCAGTTCATAACAGAGCCTGAGGCAGAGACGGGTGTTAGCTCGGGGTTGCTCATTTTCTCTGATGAGGTGAGGAGGCATGTAGTCCTGGAAATTGCTGGCAGCCATCTTAGTTGGATGGAGCGGACATGATGGGAGGTAGAGAAAGAAGCTGGTCCTTGACAATATCATTGAATATCACAAAGCCCATCTTCTAGTTGGTTTTCAGCGATATAAGCCAATAACTCATCTATATTATTTAATCCAGTTTGAGTTTAAAATTTTTTTTAACGTTTGTTTATTTTTGAGAGAGAGACAGAGCATGAGCAGGGGAGGAGCAGAGAGAGAGAGGGAGACACAGAATCCAAAGCAGGCTGCAGGCTCTGAGCCATCAGCACAGAGCCTGATTCGGGGCTTGAACCCATGAACGGTGAGATCATGACCTAAGCTGAAGTTGGATGCTCAACCAACCAAGCCACCCAAGTGCCCATGAGTTTTGTTTTTATTTTTAAATTTGCAACATACTGTTCCTCTTCTCATAAACGGGCAGTCCAGTCTTTCTTCTTAGTACTTCTATAACCTTCCTGTTAGTATGGAAGAATAATATACTTTACAAAGAAACAATACATATACTAATAAGTGTGCATATATATAGTCTATAGTTATGTACAATCTAGTATAGTGATTTGTTTATAGTCATAGCTAAAAAAAACCCCATTTATTAAAGAAACAAATGAGTCTTTCAAGGGTGAGTAAATTTCAGGGGTTATAGAGTTAATCTAGGTCAGTGGATTCACCTTATTTCTATGAAAATTTTATAATGTGATTTAAAAATCATGTATAAACATAAAAGTTAAAACATCAAAGTTTTAGGAGAAAACATAAGGTGAAATACCCCTGACCTTGGATTCGGCAATAGATTTATAAATACGACACTAAAAGCAGAACAACAAGAGAAAAACATAGGTAAATTGGACTTTATCAACTTGAAAACTTCTGCCCATCAGAAAAAATTACCAATAAAGTAAACAGGAAACCTACAGAATGGGAGAAAGTGTTTGCAAATCTCTTATCCGAGAAGGGTCAAGAATACATAAAGAACTCTTACAATTCCACAATAAAAAGACAAACAACCCAGTTTTTAAAATGGGTAAAAAACTCGAATAGACATTTCTCCAAAAAAAGCATAAAATAACTAGTGTTGGCAAGGATACGGAGAAATTGCAACCCATGTGCACTGTTGGTAGGAATGGAAACTAGTTCCTCACTGAAAACATTTTGGTAGTTCTTCAAAAAGTTAAACATAGAAAATCACCATGCAATCCCACAATTCCAATCTGAAGCATACCTCCAATATAACTGGAAAACACGCACCGAACCAGATCCGTGTACATACGTGTTCATAGCACTGTTCACAATGGCCTGAAGTTGGAGACAACCCTAATGTTCATGAATGGATGACTGAGTAACCAAATGTGGTATATTCATTTAACACAATGTTATTCAGCCCTCAGAAGGAATGAAATACAGGTACATGCTACAGTGTGTATGAATTGCAAAGACATTATGCTAAGTGAAAGAAAATGGACACAAAAGGTCACATATAATTCCATTTACCTGAAGCAACCAGGGAAACTCTACAGAGGCAGAAAGCAGGATGATGGCCGCCAGGAAATGGAGGAAATGGAGAATTAACTGGTTCCTGAGTATAGTTTCTTTTTGGGCCGATGGGTATGTTTTGGAACAACATAGAGGTGGTGGTTGTACAACCTGGTGACTATATTAAATGCTACTGAATTGTTCATTTTGAAAGGGTTTATTGTACACGATGTGAATTTTACTTCTACATCAAACAAGTCTTACATGAATGAGTCAGTAGGAGCAAAACACACTGATGTATATTTAACACTCAGCTACCAAGTACTTTCCAAAATTGAATTAATAAATCCTCTGAATGTGAGCTCAACTTCCAAAATTGATACGGCAGAAAGAAAGCATTGTTACCTGAAGTGTGGGATGTATTTGGAAGGTAAGATGGGTAAGGCTTTAAATAACATTGCCTCATGCAGGGAGAAATGTAATTTCTTTTCAAGGATTTTAGTCGCCTTTTAGACCTCGTGAATATATCAATGAGACGTTCTCAATTTGGCGTTAGGATGTTTGCTGTTAGTACGTCTAACATCTCCAACGCACCCCAATCTCCATTTTCAACAAAGAGAGAGCAGGCTTCAGGCTCAGTGCCCTCTGTGGGCAATGCTATTGAAGTGGTCTTAGTATCAGTGTGTTGTTTTCTGTGTGTTCATTTTTTTTAATGTTTGTTTATTTTTTGAGAGAAAGAGAGAAGACTCAAGCGAGGGAGAGGCAGAGAGAGACAGAGAGAGACGAAGGCTCTGAAGCAGGTTCTGTGCTGACAGCAGAGAACCCGACGAGGGGCTCCAACTCATGAGCTGAGCCATGAGGTCATGACCTGAGCCGACATCGGTCGCTGAAACTACTGAGCCACCCAGGCGCTCCTAGTGTGTTCATTTTTATCTCCCATTTATAGTACGTGACACCTGCTTTCCGCTTCAGTGATTTGCATTATACTTTAGAGAGCGATGCAAAATTTCCTATTTAAATTGACTTAAGTAGAACTGTGAGTCAACTTAAAGAAAAACAGTAAGTAAATAATACAAATGGTATGAGGACTTGGGGAAAAAAGTAGGACTCAGATGAGCATTGGCATAAAGCAACACGGTCTAGATTTGGAATGTGAGCATCCGAGTGTGTCGCTACTCAGCCAACTCTGGACACGTCACTAAGCTCCTCTGTGCTCGGTTCCTGCCTGCCTCACAGAACTTGTATGGCAGATGCTTTACAAACATAAATCACTATTCTTAAATTATTTGTGTTGGGTATCATCTGTATCGCAGGGGCTGTGTTTCCCAGAGTGCTTTGCCAGCACAGTTCTGATAAGGCGGTGTTCTGCCAGTGAGAGGCACGCCTGGGGTTTGAATGGCATAGGGAGACTGACATTGTTCCTCTGACAGCAGTGGTTGACATAAGGGTTTGACAGACATGCATTTTTGCAGTGAGGCTAGACTCCAGAGAGTGCCCCGGACAGTTACCAGCTTCTAAGTTGCAAGGCAGCTGTGGCATTGGCAATGATTCTGTGTTATTTCCTGTGACTCCAGATTCTGGGTGCAGTAGCTTCCTGACAGCAATCGGGTCCACAGCTTCTGTGGAATAACTCAGGACTCAGTGGTCCCCTTCCCCTCTATTCACTCCTTCCCAAGATTTTGTACCTCTGATTCCCTGTGTTAAATATCTTCCTGCTGGTAATACCTTGAGTAGTTTCTTTTTTTCCTCACTGAGCTCTACGGGAGATATTATTAGTTTTGTTGAATTTATAAAAAAGCTTACACGTGATAATAATGCTATAAGAGTTAACATTTGTTGAGTGTTTACTAACTACTGGTCATTGGGATAAGTCCTTTACATGCGTAACCTCATTGAGTTCTCTGAGAACCCTATGAAGTAATTTTTATTACTATCTTCATTTTGCAGAGGGGGGAGCTGAGGCAGAGGGATACTCGAGGTCTCAGAGGTGGCAAACAGTGGAGTGGGGGTTTGAATTCAGTCGGTCTGAATCAAATGTTCAACGACCCCACTTTTTTTTTAATTTTTTTTAAACATTTATTTATTTTTGAGCGACAAAGAGACAGAGTATGAGCAGGGGAAGGGCAGAGAAAGAGGGAGACACAGAATCTGAAGCAGGCTCCAGGCTCTGAGCTGTCGGCACAGAGCCCGACGCGCGGCTCGAACTCACAGACCATGAGATCATGACCTGAGCCGAAGTTGGCGCTCAACTAACTGAGCCACCCAGGCGCCCCTCAATGACCCCACTTTACTATCTCTGCCCCACCCCTGCGCAAAAAAAAATGTTACTTCGGGTCTCTAATAAAGTCTACTTCAGGTCTGAAACCAAAACTGTTTTTGGAAATCAGGAGTTTCGGTTTCTAGAAGGGTGACACAGCACATCCACTGCATATTACTTGGGGGGCAGCATAGGTGAGATCTAGGCCAGGACCTCGTCATCGGCACACTGATAGTTCTGCGATGGGATGAGTGTTCATATCAAATAAAATAAAGACCACAAACAGCCAAAGGAAAGTCCAGTTGCTACCAAATGAATTTATGTGCCAAACTTGGGGGGCGGGGTGGAAACATCACTTTTGGTTTTTAGAGCTTTTTAGCTTTCAGAAGTGCCGATTAGGAATTATGGACCTGTAATCTTCATAAAGCATTAGCAAATAGAAGAGGAAAGCTGAGTAGATAAAAAAAAATTTTTTTTTCCCATCTATTGTCTCATTTTAATCGAATCTTTAGCCTGGCTATTTGTGACCACTCCTTTCCTTTTTTAGCCAAAGCATGTGGGCGGGGACTTATTTCATGTCTGTGTAAGTCACATGTAATTGCAAGTGTATTTACTTTGCAGACAGCGAAAGGTTAAGGTCCTTAGGTTGTTTCACAGTGTCCAGAGAGCCACCCCACCTCCAGGGAAGAAGCCAGACAAAATCAGCAAACACGTGCCCCGGGATACCTCAGGATCTTTTACAGTTGACCGTGTTCTTCTCTAACTTGACCTTCGTATGCAGCATTTCTGTAATGTTGACGGAGTTATTTATTAAGGTCTTAGCTTAAATTTAGCTAAATGTAGCTTTAGCAACTTTATTTTTAATCAACTTATTCCAGTTATCAATGTGTGGATAACAAACCAGCCTTCTTCAGTGACCTAAACAAACCGGCCTGTTTCAATGACTTAAATAACAATTAATTTTTGCCCTCGTGGTTCCGTGGGTTGCCTGGGCTCACCTGAGCTGTCCTCACTTGGGGTTTCTCACGGGGTTGCAGAGTCAGGGCTCAAGGCGTCTGAAGGCTCATCGGTGCCGGATGCCCAGGGTGGCTCACCCACCTGTCTAGCTGTGGAAGCTGGCTATTGGCCGGGGGCTTGGTAAAGGTGCCCACCTATTGTGGCCCCAACATGGAAGCTGAGGGCGCCTGGGTGTTTCAGTCGGGTAAACATCGGACTTTGGCCCTGGTCATGATGTCGCAGTTTGTGAGTTCGAGCCCCGCACCAGGCTGTGTGCTGACAGCTCAGAGCCTGGAGCCTGCTTCGGATTCTGTGTCTCCCTCGCTCTCTGCCCCTCCCCCACCTGCATGGGCACACATGTGTGTGCTCTCTCTCTCTCTAATAAATAACAACATTAAAAAATATTAAAAAGACATGGAAGCTGAGTTCTGGGAGGGCGTGCACTATGGGTAAAAGCTATGAGACTTCCGATCATCTGGTCTTAGGAAATATTCCGCATCACTTTTGCTTTATTCCTTTGGCCGGCCCAGGTTCAAGAGGAGGATGTTCTAGGATATACAGAGACATGAACACTGGAGTCCTGGTTCACTGGGGGACCATCTTTGAAAATTAGCTACCACACAACTTATATAGATTTATGTACACAAAGGGTTTAAATGGTAATTAGAAAACCATACATACAGAGGCAAAAGTTTTATCACCCTAAATCAGGGACAGAAATGCCTTGAAATCAGCTCGTTTATTTCAATATCTTACAGCTCTTGTTAATACAACTCTGATGAGAGTTAAAAAATAAAGGGCATGGCATCCAAGAGGTGGTCAGTGGAGACTTAAAGTATGGTAGCTTAAAGTTGAGCAGGCAGAGGCAACTCTCTCTCTAAAGCTATAAAAACGTAATGAGACACTCTCCAAATGATATGGCATCGTTGCAGATTTCTGGCAAACCGCGTTTCGTTATGTGAGCAGAGTGGCTGGCGAGCAAAAGGGCAGAGGAGATAATGAGAGGCGGCCTTTGTAGTGGAAAACCAGTCATTCTTACTTATGTGTGTGCGTGTGCGTGTGTCACGGACCATTCCGAGCCAGATGAAAGTTAGAAAACTTCCACGCAGAGAAAATGGATCTCTGGGTATCTTTGCTCCTTCCTCTTCCTTCCCTCCTCCTCTTCCTTCGTTCCTTCTACAATTATTTATAGAGAGCTGGTTCTGTACCAGACACTCATCTGGACCAAGGGATAGAACAGGGAAGAGGACAGAGAGGCTCCCCAATCTCGTGGCATGTACATTCTTAAGATAGAACCCCCCCAAGTATACCGATAAATAAACCAGACAACCCCAGACAGTTGTAAGTAACGAACTGTGTACACAACACCTTGGGTACAATTTTATGGGGCTTCACAGCCCTTCCCTGAACTTTTTCCTTGCTTTGCAGCAGTAAGTTATCCTTTGAACCAAAGGATAGCTTTTTCTTTTTTTTTTTAATTTTTTTAACTTTTATTTATTCTTAAGAGATATAGAGACAGAGCGTGAGCAGGAGAAGAGCAGAGAGAGGGGGAGATACAGAATCTGAAGCAGGCTCTAGGCTCTGATGAGCCGTCAGCACAGAGCCTGACATGGGGCTTGAACTCACAGACGGTGAGATCATGACCTGAGCTGAAGTCGGCTGCTTAACCAACTGAGCCACCCAGGCGCCCCCAAAGGATAGCTTTTTCATACGAGCAGCACGGATGTGGTTGTTGGTCCTCTCTTGCGTTTTTTTAAAAATTTTAAATGTTTATTTAATTTTTGAGAGACAGAGCATGAGTTGGGGAGGAGCAGAGAGAGAGGGAGACACAGAATCCGAAGCAGGTTCAGGGCTCTGTGCAGACAGCTCAGTGGGGCTTGAATCCATGAACCCTGAGATCATGACCTGAGCCGAAGTCGGATGCTGAACCGACTCAGCCACCCAGGTGCCCCCTCTCTTGCGTTTGTACTTGACACCGGGTGCACAGATATTGACTGCTCTGGTTTTTTCCCCAACACTGAAGAACAGTTACATGCAGTATCATTGGAGGCGACTTTCCTAACCGATGGAAGAGCATTGCCTCCTTATGAAATTACAGAAAGTACTGCTGCTAGTGAGGATGAGAATGTGCAAAGCAGAGTTTGCCGCAGCTTTATTCTCCCCTTCTTCCCCTCGTCCCTCCCTAGGGAGCTATCCGCTTACCCCTGTTAAAAACAAATTGAATGGATCAAATAGCCATGGATTCACATTTCGATTTCTCGATTTACAGAAGACTCCAAGGACCTACACCGTTATCCACATTCCCAACACGGCAGTGAGGGATGTATGATTTGCTTTGGGGAATTTTTTTTCCCTATGTTCTATGTTCTTGTGTTCGCCCCTCCAATTGTACTTCTGGCTTTCATTGTTACGGCATCCCTGGGTGGGTTTAAACACGCAGTCTTACTTCTGTCAACATTTTAAGTATTTCCATCGTCGTAACTCCTAGCTTTTGCAAAAGCGAAAGGCAAATATCATCCATCCATATTATTCCATTCTAGAACACGAGATGTAGTTCTAAACCTTTGGTACTTGTGAAATACTTTAACTGGTGACATGAACCGACTCCGTACGTTTTTTGAGTTTTTGGCGCTTTATTGATACCAGGCTTTTACCCTTTGTATTTTAATATCTGGCATTTCACATTGGAGTGAATTTAAAAACGGAGTGAGTCTAACAGAGGCAAAATAGGGCCTCACAGGTCCAATCGCTTATTTCCGAGCGTTTTTGCAGGAACACAGGCACACTCATCCTTTTGTATACTGTCTCCCGTTGCCTCCATCTTAACCATGTTTCCTCTGTAAGAAAAAGTTTGCCCGTCCCTGGTTTAGAGGAAAACTGATCCTATGTTTATTTCCTTGACGATCACTGACGTGAATTCTGTATTTGTCCTATGCACATAGAAGTGGATTTGCTTGCCTACGCCAGTGCGAAGCCCTACGCCGGGGATAGAAAGACAAAGAAAATCTGTGTTTGTAGTTTCGCAGTACCTCCGAGATGCTTCAATATACCAAAAACTGTGGCAAGCCCCTGAAGTTATACCTAAGAACGAATACCGGTTTTATATTGAAATGACAGAACTCACTGGTGACACGGTGACTTGGGGGAAAATGTGGGGATTTCTGAACTTGAACTGTACTACAGCCTCCCAGTGCTATTCTTGAAGCATAAAATTCAATCAGCGGGGCTCACAATCAGGTCCAAAATAAAGTTAAAAAAATTACCCATATAAGTTGCGGAAAAACATATCTGAAATTTCCACTCTATTTTGCCAAATAAGCCTGTGGCCAGGCTTGTTCATTCCAAAATCCCTTTTACGAGTGACGTGGGGCTCCTGTTGATGTTTGCAGTGGTGTCCCTCGAGTAACATCTCTGGTGCATCGCTGTGGTTCCCAAGGTCTCCTGAGATGACGAGCAATCAGCCATAAACATGGCAATTTAATTCAATAAACATTTATTGAGGGCCTCCCATGTGCAAAACAAACTGCTGGTCCAAACGGCGCTACAAAGTTATATGAGTGAGGGGCTCCTGCCTTTCAGAAATTCGGGTATCTCAATTTGGGTAATGGCTCAGCAGGGCATTCCAGAACTTTTGGAGAAGTGTTCGGGTGTAGAAAAAAGTTTCCTGCGTCCTGCCAAGTCTTGACCTGTTTTTACGGCAATTCATGTACCAAACTATTTATGCCCGTCTGGGATCAGGCTTATCAAACACTAGTCTTCACGACTCTGGTGGAAATGAATAGCCAAAGGGAAGCATCAATTTAAAGAGTGTACGAGAAAGAGCACATACTTGTGAGCTACAAGGAACCTGGAGACCATCTAAGACCGGGGCTTACGCAGTGATTAAAGTTTGCACGCTTTAGCAGAGTCTGTGACGCCACCTCCCCTGTCCATCCCTCTGCTTCCGTAAGGCACACAGCACCCAGTTTTTTGGTGTCTGTTTTCACCAGCTGGAAAAGCGATAACAATGATGCAGCGTTGCCAGCTTTAGTAATTCCAGTTCCTGGAATCAAGGACAGGAAGCCTTTGTTATTTGCACACCCTAACTTTTCTAGCTTCTATTGAATAAATCATTTAACTGTCAGCTAATTACAGTGTTGGAAAGTTGACATCATTCACCTTTTTATGGCACCTCTTGATGGAAGACTCTGGAGATTAAAACTCTTGACAGTCTCCATGATATAAAAAAGGAAAGCTGACCTAGAGAAAGATGGGACAAAAGATGAACATTTGGGAAGTTTTAAGCAGCAGCGGGATCTGAGACAGTAGCCTATTTAAAGTAGTGCCGATTGGAAGACCCGAAGTTCCTGGAAAAGGACAGAAATGTGATTTTTGTTAGAAGCAATACCATTTTATTGAACGGTCGTTTTGCACTACTACCAGGCACTTGCTTGTTCCAGGTGATAGCCTTAGGAGGCAGGTACGATTATGTCACTTTACAGATGCAGAAACTGAGGCACAGAGAAAATCAGAGTGTCCTAGTTCTGACAGCGTGAAACGCGCGGCCATCTGGCTGCAGAGACCATGCTCTCGGCCACTACTCCACTGACTTCAGCCCTGGTCTCGCCCATCCCTTGACCTTTCCAATTGGACAGCCTAAGTGGGTCGTTTCCGCGCCGTGCCTCGAAGCCTCGCTCCAGGTCCGGGGGCTGCGGTGCGGCGCGGGGTCCTCTCTCCCTCGGCGGCCGGGGGGCAGAGGCGCCGCTTCTCGCCCTGGATCCCGGGGAGCGGCGTCCGCACCCCGCAGCCCTGGAAGCGCGTCCCCGCGGCCGGCGGGAACGCGGGAGCGGCGCGCACGTGCCGCCGGGAAAGGGCCGCCCGGCCGCGCCAAGATGGCGGCGGCCGCGGCCGCAGCAGCGACGGTTGGCGGCGGCCCGTGAGGCGGGCGGGGCCGGCGGCGCGGAGGCGGGGTCCCGGGCGAGCCGCCCTGGGAGGCGGGGGCCGTTTCCATAGCGGCGGCAGGAGGTGTCGCGCCGGGGAACTTCCTGGTTCCCGGGCTCGGCTTCGCCGGGATCCTCTTGGAAGGGAAACAATGGGGCGGAGGGCACTGCGGTAGCCGCCGCCGCCGCGCCGGGACCTGCTCGGCTGCCCCGACTCCCCGCTCTGCGCCCTGCCACAGCCTCCGCCGACGGGACCGTCCGGAGGTAACTTCATTTCCTCATCTTCCACCGCAGGCGGCCGGCCGGCCGGCCGGCGGCGGTGGCGGCGGTCTCCGGGATTTCCTCCGGTCAGGGACTCGGGTTGGCCCCGGGGAGCCGGACGCCGCCATTCCCGGCCCCGGGGAGGTGGACGGAGCTGCGGCTCCCCGCCGCAGCCCTCGAGGGTCAGGCTCGGGAAACCTGTGCGGGGCCGTCCGGGTGCCCCCTGGAACCTCGATCGTGGGGCTCTGCGGGAGTGATTGGCAGGTTGGCGGGCGCCGGGCGGGGGGCGCTGGGATGCAGGGGGCGTGCGGGGAGGGTCTGCGGCGGACGCCGCGCGACGGGACCTGATGGCCGCTGGAGGGGCCGGGTGGAAAGGACCGGGTCCACCAGATCCTGGGGGAGGGGGAGCCCCGCCGCCTCCCCCTCCCCCCCGAGCAAGCTTCGGTCCCCGGGAGACGTGTCTGTCTCCCTTGCAAGTTTCACTTGCGTCCTGCCGAGTCCAAGTGGGCAGGACTGAGGCAAACTTCGTTTTTTTTTAAATTACTGCCTTCGTGCCGCGAAACTTTGTTTCGACTAGGCAAGAGGAGGATGGGGTGAATGAGGGATCCGGGGAGCCTGGAAATCTGTGTGCCTTTGCAAAGTTTGCGAAGTAGTTTGCAGCTAACAGCCGTGCGATGGTGCGGCGTATCTAATGCGTGAGAATGGTTGCTCGCAGGTATTTTAAATGCCAGGAAATTGGAGGAGCCTGCGAACCCACATTTCTGTAAATTGGAAGACATTTCCCCAGGTCGAGAGTGAAACTCTCCCCGCCTCCTCCCCTTTCCCCGCATTTTAATCCACAGTTGCTTTTTCGTCAGTAGACTTGAACAGCAGTTAAATGGGTCCCTTATGGCACTGGGAAGGATGTTTGAATTGGGGCACTACCCAGTCCTGGGAAACAGTGTGACACAAATGGGAGGGAAGAAAGTGGGGGGACGCGATCTTAATTATTTAGCTTGCTGGAGGAAAGTGATTTTAATCCTGCTCGAATCCATTCACAAATGGAGTCAAGTCTCTGGGATCCATGCTGAATCTTTTGTAGCTCAGAAAAGTTGGACGGAACTCCAGAGGTCACCGTGGCCAACTCCCTCCTGTGTTCAGTCTCTGGGAGGTTCTAATGGAGGGAAGTCAGGGCACTTTTTCCCTTTTGTAAAGCCATTTTACTAAGAATTAAGTGAGCCAGCATCACATGGACAGTGGTGTCTTTACCACTACTTCTCTGTCAGACACTAAAGTTAAGCAAAATATTTATGAGTTTGCAGTTTTCTGATAATAAAGTTTGTAAACATAGTTGAGGTTTTTACTTAGAGTGGTTATTGATCCTGTGTTGTGTTCTACACAGATGATTGAAATATGTCAAAATATAATTGAAAAAAAGTATGCTAATGAAAGTATAAATTAATTTTTAAAGGAAAATAGGTAACCTGAGTTAACAGATTCCTTTGCCGATTATTTAAAGAATTAGTGAGTTGTCTCAAAGGCATTTGAGGAAGCATCGTTTGCCAAACGTTAAGAATTTGGACCTGAGTCTTGGTGTTTGTGCCTACTTTACTGTTTCAGCCAGCCTGTCAGGCTCCCGGGGGTCCTTGTTTCTGATGAGGATAGCCCATTACCAATTTTAACACGGAACATCTCCTAGCGAGGACAGCTGCCTCTGGTTATACAAGCCAGTAGCTGGAAGTGTCCGCTCTGCCGCCATCTGTTAATTGACTGACCATCCTTAGCATTATTGGGAACCAAGACAACTTGTCGGCATGGCAGATCCAGTCGGCCCCCAGTGCCAGGTGGAGGTTATACTGGTCAGCCGTTCCTGTTACATTTTGCAGCCAGAGAAGGTGATTGAAAGAGGCCCGTACAGTAAAGTTAGCGGCGAATTGAAAACACAGTTACTTTGGTTAACACGCACCAGGCGTGTTAATTAAGGCAGTTCGAAGCTGGCCAGAGACAGCCACAATACTGAAACTTTGGGAATTGGCGCTCCAGTGCGAGAGAAAGAGACAAGTGATTACATTCCGGGTATGTTTGCAAGTTCGCCTTAACCGTGCCTGTTTTGCTTTAGTGCAATGGTATTGTTATCAACAATATCCTAACCATTTATTCCCAGAAAGTGACAGTTTGTCTCTTCCGGGTGATTTTTGAAAGGCATGTTGGCCTTTAGGTGGGATTCACTTGTATCTAGAGTCTCTTCCCCCCATTAAAAACTATCTCACTTTTTACAATGGAAGTCAAAACAAAAGTAATACCAGTTTGAAAGAAATCTGTCTTCTAGCACATTTCATTATAGTACATGGGGGTCACAGCATGGGAACTAGGATTGCAAACACTTGGATTCTCCACTGGTCTATGCCATTTCCAGACTGTATCATTTCATGGAAAAAACTTAATTTTTAAAGTTTTGTTTCTTTGTAAAATTGGGGGGAATCATAAATTCAGATTTGTTTGTTCCTTCGGCAAGTTTTCTCCAGTGCCTTCAGTGTGCCTCACGTTAGGTACCATGTCTTCCACAGCAGGGGGATAGGGCCTGTGAAGCGAGGCCCCAGGAGCTATAAAACCCCTGCGCCCCTGCGTGGGGAACCTCACCTGACTGGAGGTGGTGGGGCAGGCTTCCCTGAGCACGTGACTGGTAAGAGCTGAAGGCGTGGGAGGAGATAGTAGGTGAAGAGGGGCGGGGAGTGGGTGGGACGCTTTCAGGCTAAGAGAAGCACCTGGAGAGACTGTTGCGAAGGTCAGATAAGAGAGCTTGTGTGTGAGTTGGTTCCCTGCGCAGCTTGTCTGCGCTCACCGTTCCTTGTGCGGAGAAAGCACCGGGTCCAGTCATCTGAACGAAGGGCTCGGTCTTGCTCCTTAGCCCTTCGTGGGAAGGGAGTCAGGCTGGTGGACTCTACGCACAGTGGCCTCTGGCTGTGCCTCTCGTACACTTTGATATCTAGGTTTTTAATTCTGGCACCGTCCACTTGTTAGTTTTTATATCTGAAAGACCGCAGTTAAAGACAAAGAGATTCTTCGATTTCTTTACAGAGGTACTATATGATATGAATTTAGTATTTGATTTTATTTTGGGAGCGATTGTTTTCTTTGGAAGAGCTTAGGACCACCTTACTTAAAATACCTACTTCTCACAAAATGGTAGTAGCAATTGGCCCTAAGGTAAAAAAAAATAATTTGTTAAGGGGCAGGTCGTTTCATTTGCCTATAGGAAGGTCAAGAGTTGACTCTGGAGTTTCATATCTTGTTTATGTGTTTTTGGCTCTAAATAGATATTTAATTATTCTCTGATAGAGGTACATGTTGCACCTGTGTCTCCCTGACGTTGATGTGAGTGGAGGCAAAGTTATAATTTTATGCTGAAATTTTCCTGTCACTAAATTAATAAGTGAATTAAAAAATATTAATGTTTTTGGAAATAAGTGAAAGAATAATTGTTTTCGAGTTTCTTATTAATTTCAGTAGCTTTACATAGATCAGCAATGACAATTAATACTTTATTATGGAACTGACGCAGTATTTATAAGCTAGTTGGCTCTCTGGACTTTTTTGTTCCCGTTTCTTTTTATTTGATTTTCAGACATTTTAATGCTTGTTAGCATATCTGTGGTAAGCAAAGAGAAAGTGAAATAAGACTTTGAAAAGTCAGTCACAATGGAAAAGATTGTTTAAAATTTATAAAAGTTAGATATGTGTGCCAGATATTTTGTGTATTTTGCTGATGACTATTTTAAAAATGAATTAGCATCTAAAAACTTTATATTGACGTAAATGTTTAAAAATTAAAAACTTTGTCTCGTGTTTTCCGTATTTTTTTTTTCTCATTCTGGCTTCATTTGGATTTTCTTTTAAAAATAATTTCTCATTTACTTGCTTTATTATTAGCAGGGGATCACGTGTTCTTTTGCCGTTTCTTTAGCTGTCTGCACGAAATTCCAGTATGTTTTCTCAACTTACCAAAGTATAATATTAATTGAGACTTCTAACTCTTTTTCCGGAGAATGTGAAAGGCCTTTAAAAACATTTAAGTTAATTTCTTTCTTTCTTCTTTTTTAGAACCCATTTCATTGTTACCATATTTTAAAATGCATATGTATTTTAAACCTCAAAGATATATTTCTATTATTTTATGCTGTTATTCAGTTAGACTTAGTATATTTTCTTTTCCTTTTTTCCTTTTTGCATTAGTAACCTTCCAACGCTAATAGTTTCTGCTGTCTGAAGAATACCCTTTAGTGTTTTCTTTAGTGTGGATCTTGTATTGACAGATTTTCAAACTTTTTCATTTGAGAATGTTTTTATTTCACCTGCGTACTTGAAAATACATTTTGCCAGGAATAGAATTCTAGACTAGAGATATGTATATACTATAGTTAAGTATTAGTTCTTCGGAGCTTATTTTGTAATAATAATATTTCGTTTCTATTGAGAAGCCAGTTATATTTATTACTTCTTTATTGGTAATTTCTTTCTTTCTCAGGCTGTTTTAAGATTTTCTTTTTGGACTTCAAAGAATCCTCCTCCCCTTTCTTGCTTGGGGAGTCTACCTTCCGATGTCTGTCATCAGTTTTGGATGGTTTTCAGCCATCATCTCTTCAGATATTGCTTCTTCCCCGTTCTCTTGCTTGATCTTTGTGGGGCTTCAGTTCCAGGGTGTTCGAGCTCACTAAATCCTGTGTGCATTTCACTTGTCTTCTGTGTTTTCCTTTCTTTTCTTTCTTTTCTGTTCTGGATATTTTTTTTTTGTGGTCTATCTTCCAGTTTATTAAGTTAGTCTATGTCTATCTAATATGCACTTTTTTCTAAGTTTATTTATTTATTTTGAGAGAGAGAGAGAGCATGGGCGTGTGTACGCGAGGGGAGCTGGGCAGAGAGTGAGACTCCCAAGCAGGCTCGCACCCTCTGCGCAGAGCCCTGTGTTAGGGCTCAATCCCAGGAACTGTGAGATTATGACCTGAGGCGAAGTCAAGAGTTGGACGGTTAATTGAGCCATCCAGGTGCCCTACTGTCTAATATGCTCTTAAATGTTATTCTCTGGGTTCTTAATTTTGGTCAATTATATTTTTCATTCTAGAATTTCGATGTGGTTCTTTTTAAGTGGTCATGTCACCGTCATAGTTTCTAATTCCCTATCAAAACTTTCAAACTTTGTACATTTCTCTCTGTACGGGGTAAGCATGGCAACTGTCCCATAGTCGTTTCTGTAGTCTTTTATTTCTTGAGGGGTCTTATCTCCTAATGTTCCTGCCTATCTTTGATTGTGTAACTGTTCATTCTATTTGAAAAAAATATTTCTAGAAGTAATTAACGGTTTAGGTAAAGCTTTTTCTGTTGCTTTTGCCAGGCAGTGGGATTACCTTTATTGAGATGAAGTTATTTTGCACCGTGCAAGGACCGGTTCAGTTTACTTCTGTGTTTTCCCTTCTGGGATTCAGCCTGATGGGGTCTTGTTCCACGGAAGGACGGCTCCCTTGGTGGGCCTTGTACTATGACATCTTGGCTTCCGGTTCTCCAAGGCCACCTGTGTGCAGTTTAGCCTCTCAGGCATCTCTTTCGATGAGGCGAACATTTCCAGGAGGGAAGAAATCCCAAGGAGCCATGTACGCTCGCTCTGTCCTCTTGGACCGTGGCTGGGAATTCCTGATTACCTGGTTCTTTGATTACCCTCCTCCCCTACTTTTTAAATTTAGGTATAATATACGTATAATAATGTGTACTAATCTTAAATGTATGTCTTGAAGAATTTTTATAAATGTAATTAAATGATAATCATACTCAGATCCATATGTAGAATATTTCTGCCACCCCAGGAGGCCCATGTCACACTTCCTCCCAATCCATACTACCTTCCTTCCCTGCCTTGGGTTACAATTACTCAGTTTTCCAGCACCATAGACTAGTTTTGCATTAAAAACAAAATACCTATTTATTTGAGAGAGAGAGTGACCGAGTGGGGTGGCAAGAGAGGGGCAGAGGAAGGGAAAGAATCCCAAGCAGGTTCCGTGCTGTCAGCACAGAGCCTGACATGGGGCTCGATGACATGAACCGTGAGATCGTGACCTGAGGTGAAATCAAGAGTCCCATGTTCAACCGACTTGAGTCACCCAGGTGCCCCTAATTTTGCATTTTTTATATTTTGTTTTTTGTCAAAATAGTATCGTAGAGTGTATATTCCTCTCTTGTGTCTGATCTGGCTTGTTTCATTCAGTAATGAAAGAAGTGAGATTCAGCCATGTTGTTGCATGTGGCAGTAGTGTTTCTTTTTTATTGCCCTGTACTTGTTTTAGTTACTGGGGCAACCTAACAATTGCCTCAAAACTCAGTGACTTAAACAATGACGTTGATTTCTGGCGCAAAACTGTAATTTGAGCATTGCTTGTCTTAACTGGATTTGGTGGCAAGAAGGGCGCTTGAAGGCCGGGCCTAACAGCGTTGGAAGTTTTGCCCACCTGCCTGCCGTTTGATGACCAACACTTAAATGTGGCCCGAGTGTGCCCACAGCATGGTGGCAGTGTTCCAAGGGTTAGCGTGCTGCACACGCATGCACTAGGGAAAGGGGTGGAGAGCCTGTGAGCCAGACACAAGCTATATGGCTTCTTATGACTTGGCTTTGAAACTTAATGTGGTTTTACTTCCACTGCATTCTCTCCTTTGAGGCAGTTATGAGCCTGCCTAGGTTAGAAGAGTGGGGGAACAGACTCTACCTCTTGATGGGAAGAGATAAGATTGCCCTTGATCTTAGCCAAGAGGCCGAGAAGCGATGGGAGAGATGAGAGTCTGGAAGAGGCCTGTGAGACTCGAAATGTTTGTAGTTGCCAGCAGGAGCAGCCTCACGCACAGTCCATCGCCATTTGTGTAGCCATCCGACTTGTAATACACGTTGGCATGATTTCCAGTTTTGGTCTATGCAGTCAAGCTGCTGTGAACATTCTCGTATGTGTATTTTGTTGGATTGATGCAGCCCTTTCTTTTGGAAGTACCTGGGTGTGGGACTAGCGGGTATTACAGGTAGAGACGTGGTTGCCCAGTAGTTACTACCATCTTCTTCAGTGCGATTGCGCCGCTTTGTATCCTTTGAGATTTTTAGGAATTAAAGAAATACATGTATTCTTCTAGCTTTTTTAATGTATTTAAAGCAAGAGGCTTGGCGTGTAATATGTAGTCTAGCTTTGTTGGAAATGTGAGTCCCCTTATCTTGTCTTCTATGTAACTTTTCTTTGCGTATTGCTTTCCCAGCCAGATGCTTAGTATTGGAGAACAGGAACTAGGTAGGATAGTCCTGTAAGTAAGAGTAGTGGTAATTTTTAAAGCAGAGTTTTAGAATATGTATTCAAATTAATGCTAAGTATAGTTACCATTCGCAGACTACCTGCATTAATTGCTGAAGAGAAATTTCTGAAATTGTTTTAGAACTTGCTTTTTGGAAATACCGAGTCCCATCCCTCAGTTTGTGTCACATTTTTGTTTTTGGTCAGTGCTTTATCATGAGTTTGAATTCTAAAGCTCGTTCACCAGACTTGCTTGGGAAATGTTTTTCTCCGGCACAGTCTTTTTCCTACAAAGTTGATAATTTGCCAGGACCAAGGATTGCCAGAAGAATCCCCTCCGGGTCTCCCCTCAAACTCGGGATTGCTCTTTTGATTCCTTCACTATTGATAGTCATTCTGACTTTCTTCTAAGTGTCATTTGAATCTGGTCCCCCTTGCCCCATTTTTGTAACCGACATTTTAAACTTTTTTTTTTTAACATTTATTTTTGAGAGACAGACAGAGACAGAGCATGAGTGGGGGAGGAACAGAGAGAGAGGGAGACACAGAATCCGAAGCAGGCTCCAGGCTCTGAGCTGTCAGCACAGAGCCTGACACGGGGCCCGAACCCATGAGCGAGATCATGACCTGAGCCGAAGTCGGACGCTCAACCGACTGAGCCACCCAGGTGCCCCTGTAACCAACATTTTAGACCAGTTTGTTTCATTCAGCTTGTATCTGATTTTCTACAATAATTTATTGGTTAATCCTACTAATAATGCTTGGGAAGTTGGAATTCTCTTAGTTACTCATTGAGTTAAGATTAGTTTTTAGGTCCTAAATGTTACAGTGCTAGAAAGAGAACTTAAAAATCATTTCAACTTATTTAAAAATAAGACCTGGAAAAAAACAACTGAATTAGTGGTAGCTTATAGAAGATCTTTAGTTTACCAAAGCATTTTTTTCATGCATAATCTCTTGAGAATCTTGAGTGGTAAGTGAGTTGGAAAATTTAACTCATTTTACAGATAAAGAACCCAGGTCTCAGCTGTGCCTCTTGCATCTGGGACTTCTTATACGTTGAGTGATCTTTCAAGGCCCATGATCTACCATCAATTTGCTGAATTCCAATTTTATTGACTACATGAATTTTCCTCTCTTCAATTTTATATATTTGCATTTTATGGCCCATACATTTGCTTGTTTTCATTTGCCGCAGGGCCTTTGCGTGGCCGAAGCTCTTGACTCCATCTTCCTCATAGTACCTTTGTCCTGAATTTGTTTTGTTAGTGGCAGGATGGCTGGGATCAGATTTGTCTTGATTTTTTATCTCAAGCCCCTTGAGAAGTTTTTGCACGTGGTCTAGCTGGATAAGTATTTATCGAAGGTATGGATGGATTTTTGTATTTCGAATCTGGAGTTTTGAGCTGACTTTTTAAATGGCGCCGGGCCTCTGAAAGTCGAATGTATTGTATCCTTCGTTTTAGCTTTGATCTGCAGGACTCAGGCGTTAGGTGCACTTCTGACGTAGCAAGTGCATTAGGCAGTTATAATCTGAACAAATTATAAGCTGCTTTTGAAAGGCCCTGCCTCTCTAGCTGTAGGTGAGGAAGCTTGGGAAGGGACATTTGTTTTTCTAAATACTTAAAAGTTGGCAGGCTCACCAATGCAAAGCTACTGGAAGTCGATAAGTCCTTCTGGAAACCTAACTCAGATTCTACGTGGAGAAGGGGAAATTAGACCTCTTTTTTATCTGATGCTTCATTAACATACACGTGTAAACACACCGAGGAAATCCGATGATTTCACGATTTCACGTTTCGCCCATCTCATTCGCAGACCTGGTCAGCAGGAAGTGCCGCGTCGATGCAGTGAGCGGTGGGTAGGAGAAATAAACCTTTCACTTTAGCGCTGACGGAAGATTTGCTTCACTTCTCTTGAGCTGGGAAAATATTGAAAGCTGTTCAAATTTAGCATTGCGTTTCAGCGGGTATAAATTGCAGAAAGAGCATTCTTTATAGAAAAGCCAAGAATTAGGACAGTCCAGTGGTGAGACTTTCTGTGTCCGTGAGTAACGACTCTGATATGAACTGAAGTTGTTTCTCTGGAATGAGAAGACAGTACCCGGCGCGTGTACCTGTGCCCAGCGTATGAATCTGAGCCATGGATTATGAATCTGAATTAAGAAAGGTGCTAGAATTCCTGTAAATTCCACGGGGCCAGGATCTTTGTTTTGTTCTTGCCTGTGTGTACAGGGCCTAGAACACTGGCTCATAATAGCTCCTCAGCAAATACATTTTGCATGGATAGTAAATTTGTATATTATCTGTTTGTTTTAAATTTGAAACCACAACATTAGTCATTTAAATATTACTTTATAACCCTTTGGGAAATAAATTGGTCGAGGCCTCACTTCTGATAATTCTTGTTGACAGAAAGTCGTATAAAGTCCATTGCTGAGCACTCATTCGCTCGTTGTCATTAAATTTTCTTGAGACATTTAAAAATGGATACCTGAGAGCCCAGGACGTATAAATTAACACCAGTTCATTTAGTCTGTCCTTTACTGGACTTTTAAGTTGTTTATAATTTTTGTTGTTGTTGTTGTTACAAATCAAGCTCCAACAAAGGAAATTTTCTTAAGCTCTCTCTTGGGCTGGTAGTTCACCACATAGCAATGCTGTAAAACAGGCTCGAGGAATTTCTCCTAGAAAATGAACTTGGCTTGTGCAACAATGAGGGTGAGATCAGAAGCTCTAGTGACCGGACGGCTGAGATTCAGGCAGCACACACGATACCACTCCGGGCCGGCTTCTGCTCTCACGGGTGGCTGGTGTCTAATCCTCAGCCTTTGCACGCGGAGGCTCTCCTGCCCTTTGTAGTGGCCCTGCCCGTCCCTCGACTTTGTCTTTTACTTTGAAAGAATGAGTGAGTCACTACAGCTGTTTCTGCCCCTTAATTATAGTTTAAACATTATAAATGCATTTAACTCCTGTGTACAGGTGGGTACGCATATTCTCTTATTTATGATCATTTCACTTC